>LPNX010061205.1:746373-924954 GCA_001517045.1 Pseudotsuga menziesii
CAAGTGGTTTAGGATGTTGGGCACGTGGATGCCCCTTGTGTATTTTATGTGATGAGACATTATGTATGTATGATTAGGCACATGGATGCCCCTATGGATGTAAATGTGGTTTTATGGTTTACGTTCATGGATGCAAATGTTAATGCAATGCAGTCTCTCCATTTTTTTTTTTTTTTTCCGAGATGCTGTGGGATAATGATGCATGATGAAGGTGTTACATGGTGTGATTGATATGCCAATCTAGGATGTTATTTTCCATTTGATCTGCGACACTATTTTGAGCTCTTGGGACATGTGTGAATGTGATGGATTCGAACTGTCGGCTGAGTTGTTTTGTACACAGGAATTTTCTAAATAGGCAGGGATCACGCACCTGGTAGCAGTTGTTGAGCTGGGAGACAAGTAGTTGGGAGTCCAGGAACACATGAAGGTGACATATGCCCATCTGGAGAGCAGCAGTCAAGAGACCGGTCACTGGTTATTGGTCGCGGCGCCTATACATATTCCGTCAAGGTGAATCAGTTCATTGGAAGGGGAATATAAGACCCATGCTGCAGAAGCCAGGTTGGGAGACCAGCGGCTTGCTCCATCAGCGAAGCCAATGTAACAAGGTGGAAGATGGTCCATCTGTGGGCATGAAAAAAATGATGAGTGTGAGATTATGGTAAAAAGGGTGAAAAACAAAAAGAGAGCAAACTGTACAATGCGGACCAATGAGGTCGCGGTTTCAGTTATGGGTAGAAACGTTTAAGATACAACCCATTACGGGGATTGCGTAAAAGGTGGCCTTCAGAGTCGGATAAAATGTATGCTCCCTTGCCAAGGAAAGTCTTCACAATGTAAGGGCCTTGCCACATGGACTCAAAATTTCCTTTACCGGTTTTGTCGTGGGCTTGGTCATAGGCGAGGACGAGGTCCCCTTCGTGGAAAGTTCGAGGGTGAACATGTTTGTCATAACCAACTTTGGATCAGTTTTTGGCAGCTTCAATGTTCTGGAGAGTGGCATGACGATCTTCATCGGCTTGTTCGAGGGATAGCAGATGCTGCTCAAGGGGGGAGGTATCGGGGAGAAGCTCAACAGCGATATGTAAGGCAGGTATCTAACACTCGATGGGGAGGACAGATTCAACACCGTGAACTAGATGAAACGGGGTAAAACTAGTGGCGGTCTTGGTGGAGGTACGGTAAGCCCATAAGGCAAGGAATAACATATGGTGCCAATTGCACTTATGCTGGTCAACAGTGCGTTGGAGTATGGTTTTCAGGATTTTGTTAACAGCTTCTACTTGACCGTTCCCTTGAGGGTAGTAAGAAGAGGAAAATTGGTGTTCAAACTTGAGGAGGGTGGATAACTCACGCCAAATGGAATCTTCAAAGTGTGATCCATGGTCTAATACCAACTGTTTAGGGACCCCGAATCGAGTGATAACATGGTTGAAAAAGAAACGGGCAGCAGTGTTAGCGGTACAGTTGAAGGTGGGCATAGCTTCCGCCCATTTGGTGAAGTAATCAACGGCAACAATGATGTACTTATGGCCGTTCATAGATGGGGGTCTACACTCCATGAAGTCGATGGCCCACTTGCAAAAGGGACCAACGGTGACGACTGGGTGTAATGGAGTAGGTGGTGTTTGGGCCTTGGGGGAAAAAAGTTGGCAGTTATGGCAATGCTTGACCACATTGATGCAGTTGGTGAAAAGGGTGGGCTAGAAGTATCTGGCGTAGATGACCTTTTGGGCAGTGGCCATCCTGGAGAAATGGCCGCCGCAGGCACCGCTATGACAATCATTAAGGACATGTTTAGCTTCCTCGTGTGTAAGGCAACGACGAAGAATTGTGTCGACCCCTCGCCGGTAGAGGACGTCTCCTAGGAGGAGGTAGCGAGAGGCCTGGTGACGAATACAACGACGTCCATTACAAGTGACTGTGGTTCGGAACTTCTGTGTGCACAAGTATAACAAGACATCACCGTACCACAGGTCATCGGACGAGATAGTGAACAAGTGATTGTCGAGTAACTCATCGGAGATAGGTGGGGCCAAGAGAAAGGAAGGGAGATCAGTGATGAGTTCGGCAAGCGCGAGGGCTTTAGTGCTCTTAGGTGTTCAGAACGTGAGGTCATATTCCTGGAGGATAATGACCCATTTAGCCATACGACCTTGCAGGAGCCGCCGGTTTAGGAGATATACCATGGGGTTAGAATCGGCGACAACTGTGGTATGACTAAGTAAAATGTAGTGTCGCAATTTTTGGATGGAAAAGACCACTGCTAGGGCTAGTCTCTCCTCATATGGGTAACGTAGGGGTGGGTCGAACAAGGTCTGGCTGACGTAGTAAATAACATGCTCTTGGTGTGAGGTGTCTTCTTGAACCAAGACTCTAGATACATCATGCTCAGATGCCGAGACGTAGAGGATGAAGTCCTGAGAGAAATCCAGAGGGGAGATCAAGGGGGCTTGTGTGAGAGATTTCTTAAGGGCTTCGAATGCGGCTTCTACTTGCTCGTCCCAGACAAAGGGTATGTGGGTACGGAGTAGGAGCAAGAAACCATGAACGGTTGTGGCGTAATCAGGAACGAAGCATCGAAGGAAATTGGATCTCCCTTGCAGACTTTGGAGTTGTCGGAGTGTTCGAGGAGAGGGAAGGTCTAAGATGGCTTGGAATTTCAGGGGATCAACAGTAATTCCTTTCTGGGAAACAATGAAACCCAACAATCGGCCTGCCGGAATGCAAAAGACACACTTGTGTGGGTTCAAGTGAATCTGATATTTGCGACAACGCAGAAAAACTTGCCGAAGGTCATTAAGGTGGTCTGATCGTTTTCGGGAACGAGCTGTAAGGTCATCAAGGTAGACGAGCAGGATATGGACCAAATCATGAAAGCAATAGGTCATGGCCCGCTGGAATGTGGCACTAGCATTTTTTAGGCCAAAAGGCATGACGCGATAGGCAAAGGTGCCCCATGGGGTAGTAAAGGCAGTTTTGTACTGGTCTTCCTTTCGGATTTGGATCTGATTGTATCTGGAAAAACCGTCCATGAACGAGAGGACTTCATGCCCTGCACACGCATCGATGAGCTGGTCAATAAATGGTGTGGGGAAATTGTCTTTGGGATAGGCGCGGTTTAAATCTCGAAAGTCAGTGCATACTCTAAGGGTGCCTTGTTTTTTGTTAACGGGAACAGGTTTTGAAACCCAGGTGGTATAGGCAATAGGATAAATGAATCCTGCCATGCGAAGTTTCTCAATCTCTGCTTTGACAGCTGGGAGTTTTGAGGGATTAATGGGACGCTGTTTCTGACGAATGGGGGGTACATCAGGCCATGTGTCAATGTGGTGCTCTATAATGGCAGGGTCAAGACAAGGCATTTCAGTATAGGACCAGGCAAAGACATCACGGAATTCTTTGAAGAGTTTGTTTTATTCCTCAATTTCTTGCTTACTGCAAGAGGCTCCTAAAGTGATGAGTTCGGGGGTGCTTCCTGGGGCCACGATATCAATTTGGATGAAAGGTGAGATGTTGGCCATGTTACCCTCTTCGAAAGCGTCAGGAGTAGGAATAGGGTCCTTGAACCAGTCGACCTTGTGGGGAAGGAAGTCTTTGGATTCAACGGCAAATTGGGTAGCAGTGTTAGAGAAGGATACCTCTGGGAGGAAGTAGGAACGATGGTGCATGTCATCCCAGGGATAATCCACGGTAGTGAGAGCCTCGAAAATCTCCTCATCAGTACGGAATGTTTGTTTCGTCAAGTCGATTGATGAGGGAGTAGTGACGGAAGAGATCATATATATGGTATTAACCTCTTCGGAAGAGGAAGAGACCGAGGGGTGGATTTCCTCAATGGTGAGTGGTGCTGTCTGAAGATCCAGATTGTTCATCTCAAAGAGAGCTGCTCTGTACTCGGGGAGATCGGGACAGTGATGTGAGTAATTCCCATAAACACCGCATAGGGCACAGGATTGGTTAGTGCGCATGGATTTGTCGTGAGGCTTAGGGGTTGAATCTAGATGGACAACCAGGATAGTGGGGTCGTCGTCAAGCATTTGCATGTAATCCTGTAATGCCGGTAACTAAGGACATAGGTGAGTCGCATGGCCCAACTCATCGCACAGCGCGCATTTGGGAGGAGCACGAAACACACGGGGGTTTTTGACTGTCTTAGGAGGTGGGACAGCAGTGTAAGGTTAGGGGCCTCTGCCCCCAGTGGGTTTGGTAAGAGGAGGGGGGGGGTTCATGGAGGACGACGGGGTAGCGATATCGGGAGGTGGTTGACTAGTAGTAACAATGGGTTGCACCGGTTGCAAGACGTCTTTTGGTGTCGGTGGGGGAACGAGAGGCGAAAGATACCAAACGAGTAATCCTAATGTTAACCCCGGGAGGCTGAGGGTAGCCATCACTGGGGCGTTAACTACTCCTAAGGGAGGGAAGAGGAAAGGAATGGTATGGATGGGTGTAGCACCAATGTGACTAGGGACTAAAGGGGGTTTAGGTAACAAGGGAGGTTGATTAGTAGGAGTTTGCGTGGTATGGGACAGGGTACATAGGTCAGACACGTTAGTGTCGGGCGATGGGGGTGGAATAGATTGGAAGGTCGAGGTCATTGGAGCATCTGAGTAAAATCTGGGCCCCATAGAGGAAACAAATGAGGTGGTGGCACCCGAAACAGGTTGTTCAATCATGGGGAGAACATTTTCGGGTGCCGCGGGGGCATTGGGATCATGGTAGGTGAGTTGGTCAACCTTGACCACACGTCCCTCATGGGGGAACATCATGGTATGAAAAATGGTAGAAGAAACCGCCTGCATGGCATACATGTAGATGTGGCCAAGTAAAAGGTTAGAATCAAGCGGTGCATTAATAACCTCGATGTTTATGAGGACGGTTTTTCTCGCCAGCTGGATGGGGACGTTAGCTAATAGGCCTTGTGGTTGAGCCGAACGACTGTCGTAGGCTTGTAACGTAGTAGAGGACTGCTGGAGAGGGGGGAATCCCATTTTCTGCCAGATGGAGGTGGGCATGACACATGTAGAGGCACCTTCATCAATAATGCATCAATGGACGACAAAATTCCGAATGGAAACAGAAACTTGGAATGCTAAAGTGGAAGGCAGGCGAGGTTCGGATTAGGCCAAATCGAATGCCATTAAACTCGAATCATTTGGATCGATATCCCCAATGGCTGGGAGTAAATTCTTGCGCTGTGAAGGGAAGTTTTTTAAGACTTCTAACGCAGACATGGCTGTGGGGGATTGGGCTAAGTCATCGACAATGTTGTAGTTTGACGCAGCCTGCATGTTGGGGTTATTGTTGATACGGCGAAGTGGGAAACGAGGTGCTTTGGGAGCGCCATCTAGTGGAGGTGGAGGTATGCGTAACGCCTGATCAGTGGGATGAGCGTTAGTGGGTTTATCGGCGGGAGGGGCTTCAGGGGTGGAGCCTTATTAGTTCCGCCAAGTTTGGAGGTTGACCTCATCGGAGGACATCATCAACAAGTGGTGGGTACATGAGTCAAACATGGGTTGATCAGGAGCAGCATAAGTGATTTGTTGTTGTTTTGGCGCGTTGGCTTGAGGGGGAGCCAACGGTTCAGTGTTTACTACGCCTTGGTTTGGTAAGGGGTTTTGCAGCACCAAAGGTGGCTGCTGAGGTTGTGGNTGCACTGCGAAGGGAAATTTTTTAAGACTTCTAACGCAGACATGGCTGCAGGGGATTGGGCTAAGTCATCGACAATGTTGTAGTTTGACGCAGCCCACACGTTGGGGTTATTGTTGATACGGCGAAGTGGGAAATGAGGTGCTTTGGGAGCGCCATCTAGTGGAGGTGGAGGTATGCGTAACGCCTGATCAGTGGGATGAGCATTAGTGGGTTTATCGGCGGGAGGGGCTTCATGGGTGGAGCCATATTGGTTCCGCTGAGTCTGGAGGTTGACTTCATCGGAGGACATCATCAACAAGTGGTGGGTACCTGAGTCAAACATGGGTTGATCAGGAGCAGCATAAGTGATTTGTTGTTGGTTTGGCACGTTGGCTTGAGGGGGAGCCAACGGTTCAGTGTTTACTACGCCTTGGTTTGGTAAGGGATTTTGCAGCACCAAAGGTGGCTGCTAAGGTTGTGGGGGGTTGGGTGGTGCTTGAGGAGTTGCATGCCCTTGGCGTTGTGCATCAGCAGCCCAAAGTTGCCGAACTCACTCCATGTGTGGACAAAAATGTGTGTAGTGGCCATAGACCCCGCAAATAGAACAAGGATGGTTTTTTCGCAAATTGGGGTTTTTAGCCTGCTTGGGCGGGCGATCAGGGTTTCGGTTAGCAGGGGCCACGTTATTATTAGCGGGGGGATTAGGGGGTTGACCAGCTTGCTCGGTAGGTTGGTTGTTCGCACAATTTCAGCCCCTGCCGCGGTTTTGTTAGCCATGGTTGCGTTGGTTGTTCTGGTTTGGCTGCGGGTTTTGTTGGGCGTAAACTTGCCCTTGGGCAGCTGGTGGATTCTGAGGTTGCACAGGTGCTGGGGCAGGCTGTAGTGGATGATATGTAGGTGGAGGCTGCGCAGGTGCAGCAACTTGAGGGGGTTGCTGATGGGGCTGTGGAGCGGGTTGTGGGTGGGCCGCAGGGGCTGCCTATGGCTGATAATAAGCGCGTTGGGCTTGTGAAGGCGCAGGAGCTGGTGCAGCTTGCTGGTGGTAGTAGGGCTGAGGTGCGACTGGGGGGGCGTTAGCGGGAGTCGCATGACTGAAATACTGAGGTGGACATGAGGGTCCATGGGAATGGTGGTGATGTGTCATGGGAGCATACGAGTGGGGTGCTTCAGACTGTGACATAGCCCGCGAAAGGTCAGGGCCAGGGGTAGGACATGCTGTGAAAATGGTTGAGGATGCGCAGAGACACGGCCAATGATGCCGTCGGTAGCGTGGGATTCCCTCGATGCATCGTGCTGGGAGGTATCACTGCGAGGGGCGTCAGGTATAACGGTATAGAGATAACCCGATTGGGCGTAAATGAGGTCGAATTGCTTGGCCTTAAGGATGGCCTCTTCTTCAGACTAGGGTCTTTCGGATGCCACATCCTTAGCAGTGACAGGAAGGAATGATTTGAGGAACCAATCTAGGAAGATCCGGTCATCTAATTTGATCTTGCATAAGCTACGGCGTCGACTCCACTCATGAATGTGGTGTGTGATGTGGGTAGCAGTGTTTTGTCTGCATGATAGGAGGATCTCAACGCCTGTGTCATAGCAGACAGGTAACTGGAAGAACTGCAGGAAAGTCGAGGCAAGGGAAGTAAAGGTGACATGGGTTCCGTGGGGTTGCTCGATATACCACTTGGCAGCAGAGCCAGTGAAGGTGCGCTGTAATAGACAGAGGCGAATGGAGTCGTCCACTATGGAGTTGGAGGAACACCATAGATGGAAAGACATAATGTGGTTTTGTGGGTCCTCACCTGCCTTTCCCTCGAACTTAGGGATGTCAGAGGGGAGCTTGGTGGGCATGTGAGGCCATGCTGGGTCGTGTCTGATAGGGTCGTTGGTCAATCTGGCTAGGTCAGGTAGGTTGAGGCTAGCCATGAATGGAAAACTGGAAGAAGGATGTGACACGGTAGTGGGTTGGACCAAGTTGGGGCTGATGCCCCCAAGTGGAGGGGTAATGTGAGGGAGGTTACCCCCTAGTGGGGGAACTAAGGTGGTATAGGACGGTCCTGCCCCACCATGGGTAGTATGAGTCACTGATGGAGTGGGGATGTGTATTCCTGCTATGGGAATAGGTGTCGTGAGGGGAACGGTAGACGGGGGCCCCGTGGAGGGCATACCTAAAGTAGGTGTGGTAACTGGTGTAGTGGTGGATGTGCCACCAACGGTTCCGACCAAGATGGGAGTGGGAGTCACGCCAGCCATGGGGCTAGTAGGGGCAGTGTAAATGGGGTTCTCGGACTCTGGCTCAGAATCAGAGGTAAAATAAGGGGCGTCAATATCTGGTGACGGAGTCCTATGCCATTGATGAATGGAGTCGAGTGACAAGGCTCGAGATATATGATAAGTGGTATCAAGTGAGGACGGTATGCATCGATGACGGGTGGTGTCAAGTGAACTGTGCTGTGGGGGTTCACCTCTGAGGCGCCGAGAATGTCTCGGGAACTCAATGGTGACAAATGGTGTCAAATATCTGTGGGCTGAGGTGAGTAAAAAACAACTCAAAAACCCTAATGCAACCAAGTGTGCAGAAGGAAAGCTCAAAAAATAGGGCACTCAGGCCAACAACCAACTCAAAACACCCACTGTAACAGCGTACTACAATAGGCGGAGTGTCAACAGAAATGGTCAAAATACCAACAAGCAGCAGGTTGCCTACCAATAAAAAACGATGGACTCGCTAGACCAAAAGGAGGTAAGGGAGCATGAAAACACCTAACTAAAAGTATTCTGGCTCAACTAGACATATCCTCTGTAAGGTGATGAAATCCAAGTCAGACAATATGAATAGGAAAGCCAAGTGGCTGAGATATCCCCCTACCGGGAGGGACACCGGGAAGTCAATCCTAGAAGAATGGAAACTAAGATACCCCGTTCATGACACATCCAGAAAGGTAAATCTACCGCTTGGTCCTTTTACCGCAATACCCCTATACAGGGATATCCCGAGAACTGCGAAAGGTAGCCCTTCAGTTACTGAATGGAGTTCGGTATTCCACTTAGGCCTCCGGAACCAATCTCACGACTTCAACCCTCCTAAGGGAGAGGCCTTCTGGTAAACTGGTTGTGACCATGCCAAAAAATACTAGGGGATTTTGGTTCCCTAATTGGACAACAGCTATGTCTCAAGTGTAAGTAATCGAGGGGTGTTATTGGAAGCATATCCCCCCGATCCTACCTAACTACAAAGATTCTTTTGTGTTCCCCAAGTGGGGTTAGAATGTTGGTTGAGTTAAGTAGTTTTTAAGTCTCACTTGAATTAGGTGATAGAGTGTGTGCTCGTGAGGTGATGAACTAACAGTAATATTGAATTCAAAATTTAAACATGCAAAATTTTCTGAAATAAGAATGCTGAAATTTTAAAAACAATGCTGTAAAAAGGTAACATAAATAATGGTGCAGAAAAGGCTGTAGGGGAGTAGGGCTGTAGGTAGAACAGATGGCTGTGTAGATGCAGAAAATATGGCAGCAAAGGGGCTGGGGTCAAATACAGGAAAAACTGCAGAAATCAGACCGCGGGTCTGTGACTGGATCGGGCGGTCGGACCTCGGGTTTGAAGGAAACAGGCGCAGACAGGTCGCGGGTTTCTGGCTGACAAAGGCGGTCAGTCCGTGACTGTGGAAGGAAAAGACGCGGTTGGGTCACAGCTAAGGGGCTCAAAGGCGCGTCTGGGACGCAGGAAAATGGCCGACAGGTGCGGTCGGACTGCAGAAAATAGGCTGATTAGCCGCATCTGGATCACAGGTAACAGACTTGAATCTGCCGGTAGGGCGCGAGAAAAATTCTGAGAGCTGCGGTCTAGTCACAGGTAAAGGCCTGAAACACACAGTCGGGCCGTGACTGCGGAAGGAAAAAATGCGGTTTACGGTGGCCGAAAGCGACAGCCGAAAGGAAAAAACAAAAACTATTGCAGAAAATAAAACAGCGGAGTCGCCAAAATTGTAGCTAGGGTTTTACCCCTAGCTTGTGCGAATGAGCACCTACTAAGGAAAATGGATTCCTTAGTAGCAGTTCAATAAAATGTAAACTAAAAGCTATAACAGAAATAAAAACTAAATCTAAACATGTGCATGAAACAAACAACAAAATGTAAAGAATGGTTTTTTATTGATAATACCTCCAATGTGAAGGTTGGTGAAGCCCTTTGCGCTAGTCCGAGTAGGTGGCTCCAAGCTTCAAGCTGCTCCTTCTCTTTCTCCAATGGTGGAAATGGGCCAAAAGGGGCTCTCAATGGTGAAAGTAGCTCAAGGGTGAGCTAGGGTTTCAAGAGCAATTTTGGCAGAGTCAGGATACTTGTGATAGTGGATGTGAAATAAGGGGTCTCCATCACTTATTTATAGTTTTTTAGTGGTGGAGTGTCGACCCATGGTTTTTGGAAACCATATGGTTTAGGGCAACTTTTTAGGGTTTTTTCCTCTTTTCCTCTTTTTTCCTCATTATTTTATATTTTTTCTTCCCTTTTTGGGGATTTTGCTTTTTTAGAGGAATTTTGGGTATTTTTGGAGGAAAAAGGGGTTTTTTGGCCTTTTGGAGGCATTTTAAATGGTTTTATGGGTTCTTAAGGGAAATATGGTAGGAAAATGGACAAATGAGCCATGTAATGGGGTAGATGAGGTAGTGAACACTTTTTGCGTTCTTAAATCAAATATTTGTAATTAAAATCATCTCATAAAAGCCAACAAGGCATGCACAAAGTTTTGTAAATGTGTATTCTTAAGTTAATAGTTTATAATTGCAATAATCTCATATAAGCCAAAAAGGCATGAAATAAATTATTGACTTTTATTTGCATATATTCATTAATAAGAGGAGTTTATCAATGCAGTATGTAATTTTTGAAATAAAGCCCCATATAATTAAAGTTGCAATTGTTTAAAAACACAAAATTCATTGCTAATGATTGCTAAGTGGTATTAAGGGTAGTACGCGATTGGTCATAAGTGAGTGACATTGAACTATAAGAAATTTGATTTCTCAATTCATTTTTTTTGTAAGTTTCTATTACTAACTCAATTATGATTAACTGAAATAATCTCTTACAGGCCAACAAAGCACGAGATATGTTTTATCTTTTATCTTCTTATATGCATTAAATGAATGTATAAATATGGTATGTAATTTTTGGAATAAAATACAATGTAAAACCATATAATTAATTGATAATGAGTAATAAGTGGACTATTTAGACTCATTCCATATGTGCCATAAATAAATTCAAAAGAGCATGGGGTCATATATAAAGTTCAACTAAAAGATTTGAAAAATATGTTTCAACATCTATTTCTTCGACATTTAAAAATCTTATCATTTTCTTTGCCTTTTGGTGAAAGTAATTCTCGGCCATGATTGGTTGGAAATATTACATCAAGTTATGTTGTTTTTAGACTTGAAAACATGAAGAGATTGATACCCCTTCCTTACATACATCTCTTTGAAGACCCTTACAAAGTGGACTCCACTGCGCACTCCTGACGTTGGATTTTAGAAGACAATTTCTTACTTCAATCCACACTAGATATCTAAAATATCGACTTCCCACATAAATGCACTATCTTGATACAGTTGGTAAACTCCTCATAACAAAACAAGAAATGAGAAGGATCATTTGGGAATACATTTACAAGAAGTACATACATGTTACTTAGTTAGATTCCATTTAGGGGTTTAAACCCAAAATGAACTTCTATATAGATCAATTTGAACATGGAGATTTAAATAGATAACCTTATTGTCATAATAACATGTACCTTATACCAGTGGATGCATGCACTCAAGATGGTACCTCTAGGGTAGTTCCTTGTTTAATCACATAGGCTTATAGTCGAGATAGAGCAATGGTGTTGAGCCTTCCATAGATACCTAGACCAGTGGTGCCTAACATCAATATACATAAGGGATTCCCTAAAGCTCATATCTTTCTTTCTCAAACAATCTCCCTTACCAAACACCACCAAGATGATTTCCTCTTTCTTGGTGCTACCTAGAGGAAATTCTAAGAGGCAAGAAAATCACAACATCATCTCAACTTCTAGACTAGTGAAGCAATGTAAAAGAGGTACCTTCCCTTCAACTATGACATTCTCACAATGTTGTTTATAATCCCCCTTTTTAGTTTCGATTCGACTAGCAAGTCCCTTGATTGACTATTGGGGGGATGTTGGATCCATTAAGCACCAAATTCAAACATCTCAAATATATTATCAACTACTACATCCCACTATAATTGGACTCTAGGCATAGATAGTAGACACATTATCTTAATTCGATTTCTTCACACTTTCATTGTGTATGTATAATGTTGTACCTAACAACTATCCCAATTTTGACGAATTTATAGTTATTATTTGGTTCGACATCAATACATTTCTTATAATTTATTTTATTTTAATTTAATATTGTGATTTCCTTCCAATCATGCTATATTATAATATGTTATTTAACAATAAAAATATTTAATATGATACTTTGTTCACTTCAAATATAGATAAAGATTTTCTTGTAATAAAACATGCAATTATGTGTGCAACTTAACTTCATTAATCCTACATTTTATATCTTCATGAATATTTTTTCTCACGATTCAACAAATTACAGATTTTCATATACTCCTCCTAATTTATGGCATACCGAACTAGTTATAAACGATACAACATTTCATTTTTTATGATTGTATATTAAAAACACTTGGAGTAAATAAAATTTGTGATCAATAAAAACATTCTTTCTAGGATTAGTTTTTCCAATTTTAATGGAATATTTCTTTAATGCATAATTTTTACAAATTAAATGAAATAAATAAAATGTTTACAAAAAAATTCAATGTCATAGAAGTCCTTGTAATAGAATTTTTCTAGATTTCTTGAAATAGGTGTTCATAGTGTAAATATCTATTAGGATTTGTTTTTCTTTTGTATTTTCGGTTGTGCAATGCATTAAGCTTAATAAATGGTTTTTTTGCTATGACAACAATTTATTGTAAATTATTCTATGAATGCGAACTAGTGAAATCCATTGGAAATTAAGTTTTTGAAATTCTATGTGTACAACCTGTAAATAAAAGGATTAACCTAGGGTTTGGTTTTAATAAACATTTTTGGTATTTAAGTTAAATGGTTATCTTCATATCTTCGATTTTTGTATAAACAATAGTTAAATTATGATAGTTTTCCTTTTAAATTGGAAGAGATGGATATCTATCCTTTTTCATAAATAGGTTCTGTAATGGATATGCAGGATTATATTAATAGAGTAAGGTTTAGAAGAACAATTTACAAATGTTAATAATAGTATTAGCGTTATACTCATTGTTTACAATTTGGTTTACTCAATACTTCATTTATGAATTGTAATATGAGTTAGAGTAACATGTTTTTAATTTAGGTTTTAAAGTATTAACATAATGAATGGTTTTTCTTTACTAAGTTTAAATAAAGAGATTGTACTACAATAATAATTATTGTATTATACTACACACAGTTGAGTTACCGTGTGACAAAATATTGCTATAATAGATTCTATGTAATATTCTTAGAGGTTTCGGTATAAAGGGTTAAGTTCTAGAAATGGATTATTATGATAAATAGCTGGAAAATAACAGTAAAAAGCTTCCAAAGTGTTGGGAAAAATATTGTCTTAAATAATTTACCTAATATTTAATTATCGACCGAGGTTAGTAGGCTTAGAGTTGATACAAAATATATGTGATGGTATATAGTATCGTGGTAATACTTCGATAAGATAAAGATTGAAAGACCTTAAGTTGAACTCCTAAGGATCTAATTAAGTTAATGAAAAAAAGGTCTAAGCAGAGTAATATCAAACTATTTATAAATATCTGTATATAAACAGTTTTATGCAATGAACTATTCCATTTTGAGAAAATGGCTACATCAAGAAGGATTTACAATATTATACATACACTAACTAATGCACATAAATCAACTAAATCATCTTAATTCCACTCTCCTTGACTATTTTGAGGGTAATCATTTACTATAATAGGAACTGGGGCAGGAGAGGTATCAAAATGGGTCTCAAAAGACGCATAAAAGCAGAATGGGATTAAGTCTAGTTTGATCTCCACAAAAATGTGTAAACAGAGAAATGTCCAGTTAAAAGAAATAGTATACATGATTGTTTATAAATACATAACTCCTTCTCACAAAATACTATATAAGAGTAGACATGATAAAACAAAAGACTTATGAAAAGTGATTTCAATTCTATCTTATAGATCCCTACTTACATGATTAAGAGGACAAGTTGTATTATGTGCGAAGCACTTAATCTATTAATGTGTATAACTTACAACTCATATACAAAAGAACAACTTAAATTAAAGTCTCAATTATAGATCAATACACTGAGTTAAATTACATAATATAATTCCTATGCATAAGATAAAAAAAGAAAGAGGAAAGAGAAGTAAGATTTAACAAGGATGCTACACAATCTCATCTAAGGATATTTAAGAGAAACTATAAACATTATCTAACCTTTATCATCATGACACAGTTAGGAAAACTAAGAAAATAAGCTTTAAAACAAATTAGAAACACATAGGACTGAATGAACGACTATATAATAGGTGGAAATGTAGTTCTTTATAAATGGTGGAATAGACTGTCTGTATGACAGTTTATTTGAAGAAAATGCTAAAACTTTAAGGAAACAATAAATTAAAATGATTTATTGAAGGGTAGTTGCCTTATGCATGTACTAATGCAATATAAAAACAAGAAGTAAACCTACTTGATGATTGGATTTGATAACAACATAACCTAAGCTAATTTCATAATTCAAAACATCATTTAACAAACTAACATACTCTTAAGAAAATTCATGATAAAAAATGGAATAAACATAACTAGATTCACTATATGTTAATCAAAGGAATTTAACCTAGAAATCAAGCAATGAGTTATAAAGAATTTTCAGAAAAACATGAAAATTGTATTAGACACAACCGGTTGCTAACTGATAAAAAGGAACCTAGATGCTCAACATAATATTAAAATGAAATCTATGCTATAGGAAACATGAACGATTACAGAAACAAAACTACACAAACAATTTATAAACAAAATTCATACTAATTGCAGAGGAAAGAAATAGAAAAACCTACACAAAGATGTAAAAAACTCTGTTGTCGGGGGGGCCTCCCATCGAACAGAGTAATGCTCTTCTCAATCACACACAATCATACATGATGCAACAAGACTTTCATTAAATTAAAAGGGTAGAGTTATAGAGTTTTCATAATGAACTGATTGTATCAAATAAAAGACATAGACTCAAAAGACTCGTTCCTAAGTCGCTTGACAACGTCTATATATACATTGTTTGATAGAAGGAGAGAAATTCAACCCTTTAGCGGTCGACTTGTCTTCATGATAAGGAAATCATTATGGAAAATAAATGCATTAACAACTAACAGATGATAGTTCCTCTCCTCTTGCATATCGGGTTCCCTCTGGCACATGATGTGGTTATGACTTCAGTCGAAATCAGAGCCGATGTCAAGGTGTCACGCAGAGACATGAGATGGACACTTCTTCCATAAGAATACTGATGCTAAGATGCTGGTGCATGGTGATGACAATTCCTGGCTGTTTCATGCCTTTAACACATAGAAATATACTACCAACAATGCGTGGTCTGTTTGGTGATCTGGACAACAAGATGGATATGCTCTCCATATATCTAGATGAATGTGTGTCTGTTTGTTAGCCTATCTAAATGACCATATGACCTGCAAAAAATAATACACATGAATTAATACATCAAATGCACTTCATATTATGCCAATTTTAACCATTGAAACCGTAAAATGATGATAACAAACAAAATTGATATAAACCTTAAATTTATTCATACCTGAGGCTTTAATGGTGAGCTGCATGCTGAAAATGACGCCAAAAGGTAACAAATATGCATTAATATGTAAAGTATTTAACCCAAAAACGGTGACAAAATGGGGACCAACATTCCCCCAAACCAGAAGAATACCAGGTCCCACTGGTCAAAGTAAAATATATCATTAGGAAGGAGGCAGAGCTTCATCAGCAACTGCCTATAACTTTAATGAAACAAACTATTTGAATTTCAACTTCTTAGCCTAAGCCTTCAAAAGGGAATGCCTTGCTTCCCTATCCCTCTGTGATAAGCTAACGGTCTTGTGGAGGTCCTCCATAGTCTTAATCTATAACCGCAATTCTTTATTTTACTTCCGATCTCTGAAATTAGCTTAACATACACTTCATTCTGCTTCGTCGATTGAGTTAACTCAGAAGTTAAGTGATATAATGTTGGTTGCGGTGATGATGGCTCTGGGGACTGATTGAAATCCCGTGGAGGGCTCATTTTTGTTGAAGGTGGATCCAAATCGACAGTAGGAAGGGGTTATTCAGGGCTGATATCCTGAACAGATGTAGGAATGTCCATCTGATCGACGTCCTTGAGTAACTCAGCAGAAAGAATATCTAGTGCTAAGAGGGATGAGTTTGGGTAAGTTTTCTCTACCTCAACCTCATCATCTGGATGACCAGTCTTCTCATCAAGCTGAAGTGTGGTATGGGTACTGGGCTGAAGAATGCACTGAACACTTTGAACCTTTTTTCTTCTGGTACGAGGTTGTGAAAAAGGAACAAATTCGGTGGACATGGGAATAGCAAGGGTATTTTTCACAGGTGAACTAGGTTTTGAGAGATCTTCATCAAGGTGGACAATATTGGGGTTTTCCTCTTCTACGGGTGAGGTTGGTAGTGACTCAAGATGAAAATGATGACATCGTTTATGAATATTAAAGTGGGGTTAAGAACTTTGAACACAAAAGTCTCCCAAGACTGGTTTCGCTCCTTAAGCTGGTCCAGGATTAAAATTTTGATTAAACTGTGGTGGTACAGACTACTCTTGGCATGAAGGGTATTCCTTTGTACCAAATATGACATTTTCTCTAAGCTATGATGGAAAAAGAAACAGAAATTTAAACATCTATTATCAACAAAGTGGGCTAGTAACTAAAGGTGACAGGACTTAAAAATGATAAACTTACCTTCGCAGGTAACCAAATGAATGATGACTATCAAAAGCTTGATATATTCCAGCTTTATCCAACTGTGATGGTATCCTTTTATGCCTGTTACATACTGGAACTTAGGCTTAAGGGAAAAATTATGTGATCCTCAGTGACCTGAAAGGAAAGGTGGCCTACTTTGGTCATCCTCCCATCGAACCCCATTGCAAACATCAATGATATTTCCTCAACGTAAATTTGTAGCAAATGGAGGAATGGGTTCCAACCGACTCGAAAAAGCACTACCCTACACTCCCCAAACTCTGTCATTTGAAATAGATCTTGGTAACTTTCAGGCTCAAATCAGTTTGGCATGATGGAAACAAAGGAAGGAATACAAGGTTTTTCAGGAATATGAGAGAAAGGTGGCCAAGAATGATCTACACTAATAACGGTTAGTGATGGCGATGGAATGGAAGAAGGTTCGTGCAGTTCTAGTTTTAAAGCGTGCTAAATTCAACCTACCAAATGATCATGTAAACAGCTCAACATTCCTAAACGATCATGCCATTATGGAAAATTTCGGAACGTGTGCCATCTAAAGTGCATGATTGAATGAGTTTCTAAATTTTAGTTGGTTCAACCATGTCCAAATCAAGCTTTGCATAGGTTGAACATGTAACTTAATGCAAGTGTATAACCAAACTCGTAACCATAACCTTAGTTCCACGAGGAGGATGGCTTATCTGATAGCTTATGCATGCGAACAGAAAAGGAGAATAATGAAGATGGAAGAGTCATGATAACTAAAAGGTACTCGAAGTCGTATCATATCCATATAGGGGTGAACTAAAAATAATATTATATTTAATTTGTACTATCATGAATCAGAATTAGTCATAATATTATGTGGATGTGACCCTAATGGTATAGCTCGGCTTTTTACCCAATAAAATTAATCCAACACTTAATCATAGGTGCAAAAATATCATAATTTTTTTTATTCAGCCTGTTATTTGACTTCTTATTCATTTTGACATTTGACCCTTCATATGATCCTTCATACATCTTTTCATATGAAATAATTCTTTAGCGTTCTTGCTTATTCATCCACAATTTTAAGGCCAATTTTGCTATCTGCATTATCCTGCAAACACTTTATCATTTGGAAATAAGTCTTTTTAAAGTAAAAATAGAGACAGACAATCAGCTAATCCTCCCCTAAACCAAATATATGGAATGTCCTCAAGCCATACAAGAAAACTAAGGAATTTCCAAAATAAATTAAGAAATTTTAGTCATGTTGTTGTAAGTGTGTAAAAGAAATAAAAATTAGCTAATAAATGGAAAGGATTCAGATATATATACTGAAAAATATTAGTGCTCAAATATATAATTGTATAAATTTATCATCTACCAGGTGATAAAGAGATAAATGAAAAGACCATAGGGAAAACTAGTCACCCTTGCCTTGCCTTGTTGTAAAGATATATTTTCATCTGAAAATTTCTTGAGCTCACCTTCGAATTGTTACGGGTTTACAGCTATGGGTCCCATTTCTAGGATAAACATATCCTAGATATTGATTGAATTCAGATTGTCAGAGCCAAGGCCATCTTATAGTGATTCTTTAATGACATCATAAACAAGAGGCCTAAACATATTTTACTGTTAAACCATGTGCCTAGTGGTGCATTAACCAGATCTCTTTTACCTGATATTGCCCCGCTACCAACAGGCCTATTCAATACCCCGACGGATTTATCTTGGCACCATGCAAGCATAGCCCTGTTGTGGGCGAGCCTGTTTAGTACCCCAATGATTTTACTTTCATTTATCAAACTTCATTCTTGTTAGGTTGTTACTTAGCATTGACCCACTATGAGCAGTCATGTTCATTACCCTACCGGGTTTTCCTTGTATAAATATTCTGAGTATAGGAAGTCGATTGCTACTAAAGCGTGCTAAGCCCTGCTAAACACATGAGTTAAATTTTTTTTCATAAAGTGGCCTTAATTATTGATCATGTCAAAAGGTGTTCCTAGGATTTTCAGTCCATTTTCTTCATAAAAGATAATGTTCCCCACAAGCAGAACTTCCATTTATCCTAGAGTGTTCTCAAAAATATTTAAAAGTCAAGTTTTGATAATAAGTGTAGATGAGCTAGTAATCTCTAGGTATTAAAATTCTGGAAAACATGATAATTGAAATGGATCTTTTGAGAACTTGTTAAATTAATCAGGAATGTACATATCTAAATCAAACCATCATATATAAAGCATAACAAAATCATAAAATAAATGGTTTGAGAATTAAACTTCAAAGTCAAGATTGGTATTTTTAGACCACTTTTCCTTTTCAGATAATATCCTATATAAATGACCCATTTGTAACTGAATTTCAAAACCATTTATTAGATGATTGATTTTATTCTTGAAAACATAGAAGAAGAGGACCCTAGGATTAGACATGAATCTTATTTATTCAACGAGATATACATATACTAACATATTTACAAATGGTGATGACCTATAACATTTTTAAGAATCAGGAGGAGGAAGAATCTTTGAAGAAAGCAGTCCGGTGATTACCTATATCTTCATAGGATCCATCTTGATCCCCTGGGGAAAAACATGATGCCCCATTCTGATATAATATGAAGGAATTTTATTTAATGGACATTTGTGTCGAGGGTTTAGTTTTACATTTTCGATAGACATTGCTTTTTACTGCTCATTCTTCTTCCTCGTTCTTTATGTAGGTTTGGTTTCTAGAGTGAGTGTACCTAGAAGGTTTCTTTCAAGGAGGGAATGGGGAAACTCAACATGATTTTCTAGGAGAAATATTCCTTTGATCACTCATTTTTTTATTGGTTCTTATAGGAGTAGGGAATGATAGTATGGATATGTCAATTTGAGGGGTTACTATTACCAAAGAGAGCTTCCACCTAGGTAATATTAATGAAATAAAGTTCAGCTTCCTTACTTCAAGAGTTATATTATCTGACTTTTGTTACTTAGTGGAATATTAAGAGGTTCCCTAGTTACCTTTTTTTAATTTTTTCAAGAATAGGGCCCTCAAGCCCTCTTGCCGGGATTTCTTCTTTTTCTATAGTTTCCTCCCTTGTAAGAATCTGTTTATGTGTCCAACAAAAACTAATTCCTATAAGTGTTTTTTTCTTTTTTTTCTTCGATTACTCTTCACTGAGTTGATGGTTGCGGTAAAAATGTTTCTAAAAACTTAACAAAATTTTACTATCTTAATGAACCTATCCTCATCTACTATTACTACTACTACTTCTAGTGGATTTGGGGGTGCCTATTATAACAGATGTGAAGGTTCTTACATCTCATCTTACTGCTCGACCGTTACCAGCCTACATCTGTTCTACCTTACGAAACAAATCCCCAGCAACGACACCAAAAATGTTTTTGAAAAATATTGTCTTAAATAATTTACCTAATACTTAATTATCGACCCAGGTTAGTAGGCTTAGAGTTGCTACAAAATATATGTGAAGGTAGAGAGTATCGTGGTAATACTTCGATAAGCTAAATATCGAAAGACCTTAAGTTGAAATCCTAAGGATCTAATTAAGTTAATGAAAACAAAGGTCTAATCAGAGTAATATCAAACTATTTATAAATATCTGGATATAAACAATGTTATGACAATGAACTATTTTATTTTGAGAAAATAGCTACATCAAGAATGATTTACAATATTATACATACACTAACTAATGTACATAAATCAACTAAATCATGTTAATTCCACTCTCCTTGATTATTTTGAGGGTAATCATTTACTGTAATAGGAACTGGGCAGGAGAGGTATCAAAATGGCCCTAAAAAGAAGTATAAAAGCTAAATGGGATTAAGTCTAGTTTGATCTCCATAAAAATGTGTAAACTGAGAAATCTCCACTTACAAGAAATCGTAAACATGATTTGTTATAAGTAAACAACTCCTTCTCACAAAATACTATATAAGAGTAGACATGATCAAATAGAAGACTTATGAAAAGTAATTTAAATTCTATCTTATAGATACTTAATTACATGATTAAGAGGACGAGTTGTATTATGTGTAAATCACTTAATCTATTAATGTGTATAACTTTAACCTCATATACAAAGGAACATCTTAAATCAACGTCTCAATTACAGATCAATAAACTGAGTTAAATTACATAATATAATTCCTATGCATAAGATAAAAAGGAAAGAGTATAGAGAAATAAGATTCAACGAGGAGTCTACATAATCTCATCTAAGGACCTTTAAGACAAAATATAAACATTATCTAACCTTTATCATCAAGACAAAGTCAGGAAAACTAAGAAAATAAGCTTTAAAACAAATTAGAAACACACAGGACTGAATGAACGACTATATAACAGGTGGAAATGTAGGTCTGTATAAAGGGTGGAATAGACTATCTGTATGATAGTCTATTTCAAGAAAATGCTAAAACTTTAAGGAAATAGTAAATTAAAATGCTTTATTGAAGGGAAGCTTCCTTATGCATGTACTAATGCAATGTAAAAACAGGAAGTAAACCTACTTAATGATTGGATTCCATAACAACATAACCTAAGCTAATTTCATAATTCAAAACATCATTTAACAAACTAACATACTATTAAGCAAATTCATGGTAAAAACTGGAATAAACATAACTAGATTCACTATAATTTAATCAAAGGAATTTAACCTAGAAATCAAGCAATTAATTATAAAGAATTTGCAGAAAAACATGAAAATGTATTAGACTAAATTGGTTGCTAACTGATAAAAAGGAACCTACATGCTCAACATAATATTACACTGAAATCTATGCTACAGGAAAGATGAACGGTTACAAAAACAAAACTACACAAACAATTTATAAACAAAATTATACTAATTGCAGAGGAAAGAAATAGAAAAACCTACACAAATTTCTAAAAAACTATGTTGTCGGGGGGACCTCGAAGCCAATAGAGTAATGCTCTTCTCAATCACACACGATCATACCTCACACAATAGGACTTACATTAAATTAAAAGGGTAGAGTTACAAAGTTTTCATACTGAACTGATTATATCAAATAAAAGACAGAGACTCAAAATATTCGTTCCTAAGTCACCTAACAATGTCTATATATACATTGTTTGATAGAAGGAAAGCAATTCAACCCTTTAGTTGTCAACTTCTCTTCATGATAAGGAAATAATTATGGCAAATAAATGCATTAACAACTAACAGATGATAGTTCCTCTCCTCTTGCAGATCGGGTTCCCTCTGGCACGTGATGTGGCTTATGACTTCAGTCCAAATTAGAGCCGATGTCAAGGTGTCACAAAAAGACATGATATGGACACTTCTTCCAGAAGAATACTGATTCTGAGTTGCTAGCGCATGGTGATGATAGTTCCTAGTTGTTTCATTCCTTTAACGTATAGAAATATACTACCAATAATGTGCGGTATGTTTGGTGATCTGGACGACAAGCTGGATACGCTCTCCATATATATAGATGAATGCATGTCTATTTTTTATCCTATCTAAAAGACCATATAACCTGGAAACAACAATAGACATGAATTAATACATCAAATTCACTTCATATTATGCCAATTTTAACCATTAAAGCTG
The DNA here is from genome assembly GCA_001517045.1 of Pseudotsuga menziesii. Taxonomy (NCBI): domain Eukaryota; kingdom Viridiplantae; phylum Streptophyta; class Pinopsida; order Pinales; family Pinaceae; genus Pseudotsuga; species Pseudotsuga menziesii. Next base: position 768,705 of record LPNX010061205.1, read on the forward strand.
TCAAATGATTATAACAAATAAAATTGATATAAACCTTAAATTTATTCATACATGAGGCTTGAATGGTGAGCTACATGGTGAAAATGACGCAAAAATGTAACAAAATATGCGTTAATATGTAAATTATTTAACCCAAAAATGGTGACAAAATGGGGCCCAACAGAAAGTTAAATCAGTTACTTGAAGAAATTGTTGGTAACTTATCAGAAGAAAATATTGTTGATTCATTTCTACACAAAGTATATAATTCAATAATAGTTTAGATCATTTTATCCATGTATAATCATTCCTATCTATAGTTAAACAATCCTCCTATACTAGAGTATGTCATCGTAAGATGAGTGGAAAAATGCAGAAATGAATTTTACTCATTAATCAATCATTTCTACTTCTATTCTCTTTTATTCTGATAATCATATACAAGTAAACTTTCCTGAATAAATTGCATACTTAAGCATTCTACTAGCAGATTCATAGTATCTAAGTAACAATAGAAAAACTAAATATGACTGCTTTCATTCTAGCAATTTTCTTGAATATAAATAAATAAGATAACACAATGGAACCTGGTAGTTTGTAGAAGAGACAAACAACCTAAGGAGCCTTTTCCACCCAACATTTTCCTGAAGATAGCTGAATTTCTTGTCTTAGGACCCCCGAGCCTGTCCATTGATCCACCGAGATGAATGCGTTGTGTGGAGAAATGGGATTAAATACCCCTGCAACTCAGCAGTAGTACTTAATAGCATTACTTTTTTCCTCAGCATTATAGAACTCAACTATGTGGCTGCACTAGCTCAGAATGCAATCTTAATCACTAAATCCACTTCTAATTTTCCCCTCATCCAGTCTCTTGTGCTCCTTTCCAAATTTAGAATTTTCATGAGGTAAAAAATGAACAGCCTCTTGCTGAGTTCAATGGATAGATATATGCATTCCTAGGTATTTTGGTCAGTTGTTTTTAATTAATGAGTCACCTTCTCTTTTCCACTTTCTTGGAGAACATGACCACAAAATTATGGATGTTTCCCATTGCAACAACTAGAAGTGATTGACGATGTCACCATGTGTCTTTTTGCTCTTCCCCTACTCTATTCCTCCTAGTGGGTCAGTGGAAACTCATTCAACATCCTCCTTGGTCATTTGTCTCATATTTTATTTATTAAATAATAAAATATTCAACATAATTAATTACAGTCATCCTTTACTGCACTTGGTCAATAGTCATAAACTTTACAATAAAAGTAAACTATAATGTTTTCTCAAACACAAAATGTTATTGAAATTTGGGTTCGTGACAAGTGTAGATGCTTATATTGAGTGTTGATATGCTTAGGTGACCACCCATTACATCCAATAACAAAGAAGTTAGAATGGTTCGAAAGTTCAACCATTACAGACGACTTGAAGAAAAAGAGACAATATGTTGTAGTCATGTTGAGATGTCGTACTGCTAGGTGGATGATTTTTACTTCCTTAAGAAACCATGATTCCCATTGTTTTCTTTTTCAAGTGAGGAAACTTGTTGGTTATTTCAGTAGAACAATACCACTTTCCTTCGGATGGGATTTTTCTGAATTTAATCACTTGAAACAAGGGAATGGAGTTTGTACTTGTATGGCGTATGCATTGTCCCACGATGGGACCACAAGGAAGAGACTCATGGACATCTCGATGGATGTCTTCGGGTTCTGCTATCTATAAGTTTTTATGTTCCAACAATGGTGCATGGTATGGTCGAAGTATGTCCACATTGAAAATTTGATGCAGACCCAAGCATGAAGGAATGCCAAGCTAGAAAGTGTTTTATCGACACTGTTTAAGGACACTATGCGGACCTTATCACAAATGCTTCATCTTTCTATAAGGAACAGTGAAGCAATCCTTCTTTAGATGTAAACAGAACTAATCCTTAATTTGGAATGAATGAGGAGTATGATGATGATCGTGTCTGGCCTTTACTTTTTCATTAGCTCATTGAAAATTTTATGGTGCTTGCTTGTAGATGTTGTAGATTTGATCTCAAAACTTTAATGCTTTTTCAAGTTCTCACTGGTGATAGTCGATGTCGTTTGACTATGTCAATGAACTGATAATGTCGATGGGCACTGAGGGTTAAAATACGTAACAAATATCAAATGGAATATTTCCTGTAGAGATGTGTTGAGAATGATTGTGACTTTGTTGTATGCCCTACAACAAAACCCTGTGATTAGTGTCTTTTTAGCTTCCTTTTTAGCATCTTTTATCACTTTTAGTGTATTTTTCATCATTTTTTGGATAAAGTGGACGCTTTTCCATGGGATGGCACTTTTAATGGCATTATTTGTGTCTCTTTTTTTAAATTTGGTGCTATTTTGGATGCTAATTAGCATCCCAATTAGCATCCATATTAGCGTCCCAATTAGCATCTCAATTAACGTCCCAATCAGCATCCCAATTAGCATCCCCACTAGAATCTCAATTAGTGTTCCAATTAGCATCCCAATTATCATCCCAATTAGCATCCTAATTATCGTACTTTTTTAAAATTTGGCGCTATTTAGGACTATAATTAGCATCCTAATTAACGTCCTAATTAGTGTCCCAATTAGCATCACAATTATCATCCCAATTAACATCTCAATTAGCATCCCAATTAGCATCCTAATTAGCATCCCAATTAGCATCCACAAAAGCATCCCATATAACGGCAAGAATAGCCTCCAAAAAAACGGCCTGAATAACATAGCACCATATATTAATCCAGGATTAGCGACAGGAATTGCACCATGAATTTCAATAGGAAAAAAACTCAGCATAGTGCCAAGTATAGAGCCAAGAATTGTGCCTAGAAAACATCCAACATAGCGCCAGGTATAGATCCCGGTATAGTGCCTGGAATAATGCAAGAAATTTCAAAAGGAACCGCGCCAAGAATTTTGTTTGAAAAATGTCCAACATAACGTCATATATATCAACGTCAATGTTAATGATCATAATTCATGTGATAGTACTTTTGGATATTGTTTTATCATAGTGGCACCTAAATGATTATAATTATGCTGCTTTTGGATCTTGATTAATCCTAATGAGGGATAAATTACCTTAATGTCACCTAAATTGCTCTAATGGAATTTGTGTGTCCCCAACAACATTTGATAGACCCTAATGGCATATGATTGGCCCTAACAACATGAAGATGATAGATTACGATAATTATTTCTTGCAATTATATTATTGATTACATTGATGATGACTACGACAATGACAATGATGTTGATGTATTGTATGATGATTGTTGCGATGTGGACGTGGATGTGAACAATTATTATGCATGTGGTATCAATTTTGTATCTTAATTGATTCTAATGGCACTTAAATGTATGTAATGACATCTGAAAAACCCTATTATGATCAAAATGGCTGTAATGACATATAAATTATCTTAACAATTACATGACATGAATCCTAATGTCAATGACTGATTAAGAACACTAATGGAATATGCGTGACCATAATGACATATGATGATGATGATATTGTTGATGATGTACTTAATGCTAACGATGAAAATGATAATGAGGATGATGATCAAAATGATGTTGATGTACCATATGGAATTGATGATAATGATGATGACAACGTCGATGTCCACGATGATTATACATGTCATAATACTTTTGGATATTGCAAAACTTGAGATATTGGATCTAATAACAAGTAATAGAGGTTGTGAGGTGTTTCCCATAAAAATATTGCTAGCCATTGGATTATACATTAACTGATATGAACATTGGGTTTAGTGTTTCACCCACCCCCCCTACACCCCCCTTGCAGAAAGGTAGTACAATACCACCTATCATTGTGCTACAAAAATGTCACCCTACAAGGTTGTTTTGGACAAGCCCCCCATCCATACCCTCATTTTTACCAAGAACATCCAAGGTACAAGAAGTGGAAATCAATCTCAACATAAAAGCTAACTTTCTTTGTACTCTTAAGGAAATTTTGGTCTTGGTTTAAAATGGAATGAAGAAACAAGGATTTCAATAATGCTAATAATGTTACTTTAAAGAAGTGGATCAAATGTTTTTGCATCTTTGAACTTATAAGAAGACATCCCTTAAGGAAAAAAGCAGTTAGCTACTCAAGTTTTATGGCATTGGTGGATTTTTCATTAAAGATTCAGAATACTCAGTTCAATTTTTGATGATTCTTTTGAGGTTTGTCAAATTTCTATTAAAGTTTAAAGTAGTTTTGTTTGTTATGTGAAATGTCCTTAAACTGACATATTTGAGTATTATTTTTCATTTTACCTAGTACGAAGCTAGGCAATGGGATTTGATAGACTTTATTGGATATATTTTTTGTGCACTATGGAAAAACTCAGGTCATGGGATGTAGGATTTTCTTTGGATATAGAGGAAACTCCAACGTGTCCACATTTTTAGGATAAAAATTTGTCATCGAAATGCAAAACAATCCCATGTCGATAAGGTGGGGTGGGAGTGGGGCCACATATTCTTTTCTAGGTTTGCATGGTGGTTAAATATCCCATGCATTGTCCATGAGTATTAGTTGTAAATTTTATGGCTCAATACCTTCAATTTCAACCTCTACATATGGAATGACACCCAAGGATCATGCTTAGTTTTATCAAACTTGAAATTTCCATGAAATAACAATTGTAGGAAAAATTCTCTTATGAAGTACACGCATGATGATTTGGAGCCTCACACATTTCCTATAAGCCCCAATGATAAATTTTATGTCCTAATAGGTACCATATATTTCATCCATAACCATGGTCTAAGATGGGACACAAAATATGAGATATAATGGACAAACCAAAACCTAAGAAAACCACACAAATATTTTCATATATATATATAATGGACATTCTTCATAAGGTCCCAAGTAAGGACTCTATTTCAAAGTGTCAACCACACACGGATTCTCAATTTGAGAAGAACGTTGATCCACCAAACCTTAGACCACTACCATTTTTATTTTGAGACTCAATTTAATGCATATATTGGTATCCCAATTTAGAAATATAGTAACCCAAAAAAAGTTTCTTGGACCAACAGATTTAGTATCCTCCTAAATTTGGATATGCCCTCTTTGCATCTAATGTATGAATAGATTCCAAATGAGTGCATGATCAATTGAGAGGCTGGTAGTGCCATTAGTAATATATCCTTGATGCCAAACATTAAAGGAGGCCTTGTGAGATGCATGGGAAAGATGAATGTATGTTTTATTTTAGAGAGTCAAAATCACATCCTATAAAAGACCAATATTTCCCCACAACCCAATATGGCATTGAAGTCAATACTTACAACTTATCATTACCAAATTTCCATGAAATAAGTTTCTTGATGTTGGGGTTATTAGGGTATGTACCTATTAGATGGATATAAATGTCATGGTTTAGGGAACTTTGAAATTATTATTTTTAATTACTAATATGTAGACAAGGGTATTATAGTTGACTTGCTTATCCAACACATATACTATATATAATAAAATTTTGATCTTTGAATTTTTATTTATTCTAAGTGCAATTTTGTTCATTCCTAACATCCAATAGGCATACAAATATGGATTTGATTTTTGAAGGGGTTTCCACTCTTAGTTTTTAATGTTTTCAAGACCAAGGCTCAATTATGGGTGACAAGATCTCATTGATACTCTATTTCCATACTCAGTTTCATGACATGGCACTCATAATCAATCTATAATTTGTGTTCTTGTATAGTCTAATGGAATATAGTGTGTATAAAGAGTACGATTATGAAAATTCTTCTCTTGTGTGTTCTTTTTAATGTGAGAGTCATTGTTGTCTCCTTTTGTGCACTTATCAATTGGTACCATAGACGTCAATCAACCTCTTTGAATCTTGATGCAATTGCCTCTTTTTCTTCAATAGCTCATCTAGGATATGTTATGTCCAATCTAGTTCATTTTGGTACCATAGAGTTCAAACAAGCCTCTTTGAATCTTGATACCATTGCTTATTTTGCATATTGTTTAGAGACAAAAGAAGTGATGCAAAACATATGGAAAACAAACATAGGGGAAGGATAAATTATCAATGTTCTATAAATGGATTTAACTTGCAAGGTTGTTGAAGAAGAAGAGGATACAAAGATTGAAGTTATATATTATGTTGGAAGCTTGTAGGAATATGAATTGATTAAATTGCATATAAATGGGAGAGATACTTTAATCTTGACGGATTGAAGAATCTCAAAGGATGAAATTCATTATTACCAAGTTGAAAGGCACCATTGATATCTATTGGGATTTTGTATGAGCAAGACAATTTGAAAGGGGAAAGAGAAACAATGGAGTTGGAGCAACATGGAGAAACTTGTGCTGGAAAAAAGCAGATGTTGTGGCAGGTCATCATCTAGAACGATAGAGGAAGGACGATGCTGAGAAATTTGTCTACAAAAGATTTTTGGCATTGTGAGGTTTGTCTTTTCCATGATTTTGACCAAATTATTCATTTTTCGAAAGGTAAACCTTGCTCACCCATTTTCTTTTCTTTAATTTTACATTGCATTGCACTACGACCTCTTTATCAACGCATTTGTGATGGTACTAGTTTGATTCCCATGGGGTCACACAAATACTCACCTCTATTGTAGGAGTATCCTATGATTTTCTATCAACAATATTGATAAGACAAAGGTCTCTCTAATGGGTCAAATACCTTGTTTACACGTGGGAGACAACAATTAAAAATTGCCAAATTTTGAAGTCAGGGGTAAATAGATTTAAAGGGTTCTTCAATGACAATTAGAAAGAAAGGTTGGAGAAAGTACAAAGCATAGAAACACCAAGAAACAAACCAAATGTGCCCCATTAATAAAGGATGCAAAAAGTTAAATGCTATTATTCCGATTTAATTTTATTCTAATAAACTTAGAAAATAGTTAAGATAAACATTGTATATATCATTCCATCGTTAGCTTTTTTTAAAATAAATCTATGTAAATATAAAATATATTTTCCCATTAAAAAAACTTTAGATTTAATTTTAATTGCTAGGATTTTTTTAATAAATTTATGGAAAAATAAAAAGTATCTTCCAATTAAAAAAGTCTTTAGTTTTAATTTTGATTTATAGACCAGATTTAAAAAAACAAAACAAAACAAAAACTTACATTTTTCTCGTTGAAAATTAATTTTTATATTTCGAAAGCCAAAGCTAACTCAACAGGAAATGAAATTATTGCATATACATAAGCAGCAGATATAGGTAGCAGTGATTTGTTCCTCTACCAAACCAAACCGGATGTATGGAGTGTTCGTATTAAGTCTAAAATTGGAATTTGATTCTTGCGTGAAGGATGGAAGATTCCATGAACATGGGATACATCTAATCTACTTCAGCAATAGAGTTTCTACACTATTTCTGTGGTCTCTCCAGGATGGTATATTGATTGCTCCGGGAAAGAAAGTTGTATAAGCAAATCTACGGTTAATCTCAGGTGAAGATTGGAGAAATAGTTTCTTTTATCGTGGGGATTACCATTGAGGCATGTTTTTTCACTTAGGCCAAACATTTATTCATTTCAGGCCCTATAGAAATGCAATATTTTTTATTAGGGATTTTGCTGCGGGTCTTGTTCTTGCAACGAACTTGGTGCAATTTTACATGGCGCCGTTGAATCCCCTACCAGTGAATCGTCATCATAGAAAAATTTCTCATTTCTTTGATTATGGCCGTCTTCAAAGCCCTTTGTACCATTCTCGTGGATGCTCTTGCCACTAGTTACTCTCAGTTGAAAAATAAAAATAAACCGATAGGCGAGGGTGAAGAGCTTGCAGGTAATGGTGAGGATTCAGACGATACCACCCATGGATGCAATACCATAGACGAAGATTGCAAGTATTTTCATCGGGTCATTTCCATGGTAAAATATATTGTTTTAATTGAATTAGATGCTTGAAAATAATCTTTGAGTTTTATTGATAGTCTATAAAGTGACTAGAAAGTTGGGCAATTATGGGGTTTGAGGGTTGTTATGATATACTATAGTTTATGGATCATGTGTTGTAATTGACTATAATTTCTCAGTAAGCTATTGTTGGAATATCACTGGGTGGAGCGGAGAGTCCATGGATAGTATATAGGACTTTAGTGGCAGTGTTTACATTTCAACAATTTTTGGAAGGAATGGGACTCGGTGAATGCCTAGTTCGCGTCACCATTTATTCATTTCTCTCATATTCCCGTCATATTATGGTATTTTTTTTTAATTTGTTATAAATCACATACATTTGGTATTAGATTTTACACTGTAATCAGAGTCATTTACGAAATATTTATGTGCACCCATGGGCTGTCAAGGTCTTGAGACTTTCACCCAGTTTAAATTTTTTTTTTTACCAGAGCCTACCTGCGTAAACTTGAAGGTGGGTCACCTTCACTCTAACTTGATGCTAGGTCATAGCCTTATGAAACTTCATATTCAAGTTTATTGCTATGTCAAAGTAACTTGGTATTTGTGTTTCGTGGGATCATGGTTTGGATTGGATCCTATCGGTACATCAGATGGAAATTAGGGCATTTAAATGTTGAATATATTGGTTTTAAGCTACTGGTAAGACCTATTAATATTTAGATGGTATTATAGTTTTGTTTACATGCTACAAACACTCCTTTATTTACTTCTCGCAGTCTTTCCATGACCCACAAAATTTTCAATATCAGAAGCGCTCACATTGTTTTAGTAACTACAGGGATACCTCTGCTCTTATACCTCTATTCTTACCCATTGAACATAAAATCCTATCAATCTAGCCTCAATATTCATTTAGAAGGAGGATAAGAAGAATAGGAATAACAATGTGAAATGAAATACCAACATAGGGGCATGACTCTGCAAAAATATAATATTGGAGACATCACGTGGATAATAACTACAAGCCAAAGAGAGAAATCACATGTGATGTTAGTACTAGATTCAAGGAGGATGCTATCATGTCAACATGAAAACTTGCACGTCAAAGTGATATTTTGGATTGGAAAGGATTTTGGTGCAATTAATGCCTTATAGACTATCTTTCATTAGAGGAGATTTCAATTTAAAATGGGCCTTCCAAAAATAATACAAATTCCATGTCATCATGTATTAGCCAATCAAAATTATTTAAAATTCAAAAAGGGAGCACCTCTTAAACAATTTTTTAATATAAATTTGGGGATAGGTATCATAAAAAAAACTATTTTTATGATCGTATTTTTGACATATCTCCCTGTGTTTTTACTCAAATTTTGATCGGGAGAGTTCATTGGATGAGGAACTAAATTCCACATCTAACTAGTACCCACTCATCATACTTTTGATGGGCCCCTCTACCCCAAGAAAAAAAAAATACCTGAAAAAGCGTGATGATGATGTCATCATCTCATTTTTTCCAGGTATTTCTTGTTTTTGGGATAGAGGGGCCTGTCAAAAGTATGCCAAGTGGCTACTCAGTGGATGCAAAATTTAGTTCTACATCCAACGAGCTCTCCTGATCGAAATTTGAGTAAAAGCACAGGGAGATATGTCAAAAATATGAACAAAAAAGTAGTTTTTTCTTTTCTTCCTCCAAAATTAATAAATATTATTTTATTATTTTAACTATTATTTTAGTAATTTTCCTTAAGAGGCCCATTTTGATTTGAAATTTCCTCTAATGCACAATTTCTATGCATGAGAGAAGGAAAACCCTCTACCAAGAGGGGCATAATCTCATTGCGATATTTTAACATGTAGTATTGAAACTTTTATTAGTCAGCCTTCCTTTTTCATAGAGTTGTAGTGGTTGACATGGAATGTTTTAATGATGGTGTATTTTTACTAGGATATGGGGAAGTTGAGAGGAAATCTCAATTTCCTAATTAGTTGTAGGCAAAGATTTTCATGATTTAAACTGGAGGGGAAATCCCAAATGAGTGCTTTGATTTGATGCAAGATGAGAGATCGATGGCCACTTCATATTTAGGTTTGTTAGTCTTTCAAAGGAAGTGGTGTCATTAATTACTCTTCAAATGGAGGACCTCTTGCTTTTGAAATGTGGGTAAAACCCATGAATATTTATATCCTTACTTTAGTGTCATTTATGAGCTATGCACTCTCGTTTCTTTGATTCTTGTAGTCTCTGCATGACCCACAATTTTTTCGAAATCAAAGGCACCCACTTTTTTAAGTATGTGGATGCCTATGCTTTTACCCATTCAACATAAAAACCTGTTAGTCTAGGCTCAATATGACGCCTCAATATGCATTTTAGAAGTAGGATAAGAAGAATAGGAGTATTAATTTGTAACAAAATCCCAACATAGGGATGTCTCTGCATCAATATAATATTGTAGAAATAACATAGATAACAAGTACAAGCCAAAGAAGGTCTAGAAGGCATGCAACTGAAATAATTTATGGTGTTAGTATGAGGGGGTATGTTGTGGCATCAACTTGAGGAGCACTAGTACAAAATTGGGAATTAGCTACTAGGTGACTAAAAATTCTAGTCACTACTGATTTTTTAAGTGATTTACTACTAAATATGAGCAATTTTGATTGACCCAACTATAAACGACTAATTTAGTCACCAGTTAACAATTATGACTAGATAGTAAGTGACAAAGTTAAAAATGACTAACATAAATGACTAAGTTAGTCACGACATAAAAAATGACTAACTAGAAGAACATGAATTGGTTAGTTATGTTAGTCATTTTTAATTGTGTCGTAGAAAATTGCAAATTTGACAATGAAGTGTAAATTTTGTAAATTATCTACCTTTTATTAGTAATATTGGTGTAATATGATGAATTTTAGACCTAACACTTATAGGCATGTGCCTGTTGATTATGATGATTATCTTGATGTTTTATTTTTATATTGGGTCGAAGACCCCACTGCATATGAACATGATGATTTGTTTTATATATTGGACGTAATTCAATTATTGATGATATATGTATATGCTTGTTTGTGATGGGCGTGGACCCTGAAGCACATGATTGATGAGATGTTTTGTGTTGAGCAAAGACATTTGGAGCACTTGAGTGATTGATGAATTGTGTTAAGCGAGAAGCTCTGGAGCACTTGAGTTATTGATGATTTGAGCAAGAAGCTCTGGAGCACATGAGTACTTACCTTTGTGTTGAGTGAGAAACTATGGAACACATGAAAAGATAATTAAATGTGTTGGACATAAGCCCTGGAACCTTCCATGTTGATGTTGAGAATAAGCTCTGGAACATTGTATCCCTAGGTCTATCATACAAGTACATCCTAGAATTTGTGTTGAGCGAGGATCTCTAGAGTTGCACTGAATTGTAACTCCCTGTAAAAGCGTTGAGTATGGGGTCTGGTAAGCGCTAGGGGTTACCATGGTCTATGGAACCATTGCAAGAAATGGTGCAGCCCATGGCTAAAAGGCCTAAATAAAATTAAAGATTTACCTAACCATGAACATTTACACAGAGCTAAATGGCCTCAGAGTTCGATTCATGTCTTAACGCCTTAACATTTAAAAGAAAACCCAAGTCTTTAATCTTAAGGCCGAAAGAAAAAATAAAAAACGCTACAGCTAAACCCCCAACCAAACATCAAGTTGAAAACATATATCTTCCCAAAGGGTCGAGAGGTGGCAACCATAAATCTTGAATAACATGCTTATCATGGCCACTTAGTAACAATATTGAAGTTAGCATCGAAACCTTGAGCTAGCCATCCTCGCCTCCCCTGTCACCTCTAAACATAGCAATATGACATTGATGAGAAGTATGTAGCGACTAAGCCATGAACCTAACGTAGTGCAGACTCAAATCTAGAAAAAAAAACTTACCTCCATCATGCTGGTCATTGCCTCCATCATGGCACAGAGCCAAGACCTCCCTCCTCAAACAAAAAACGAAATGTCAAATGCTTCGTGAGAGAAATTCCTAATCTTGGGATGGCAACGAAACCCACGAAGCATTAATGGCACAGTTGGTGACTATTATCAAATTTAAAAACCCCCTTCTCCATAGTTCAAACTTTGTTTCCAACTATCGTGTATCACTATCCATGCAAAATATTAAACCTTGCGATCATATGGTTCCACTATAGGTTATATTCTCCACCCCCAAAGCTTGAAGGCATACCTCATATTATTACAAGCTTTCATACCAAGGATTAGGCCTTGTATTGTTAGTTTTTCAACATATAAGCTAGCATTATGATCTTAGGATCTTTTGACTGAGAGAATAACAAGCACAACAATAAAACATAAGCACAACATAAGAGACAAGAGACACAAAGAATTTTCCTTGAGGAAACCATAAAGGAGAAAACCCCACAACTTCCTTAGAGATAGAATTAGCACCAAAAGGTAAAACCGGAAAACAGTAAGATGATCTCCTGACAGTAGTAGTCTCTCTCTCTCACACATTGAGAGAGCTTCTCCTCTCTCACTCATGCACCCCAATGAGTGAGTGTGAGTATTGCAAGTGAGATAAATAGAGAGGCTCACTCTCTATTTATATTCTTTCATTCACTTGAAGTGCACTCCAACATGTCAGCCTCAATTAACAATTACTTACTAGAGCCGACATCTCTAGGAGTGTCTAATAACCCTATTTCCCCACCACTTGTGGGGACTTTTCCTCCTCTGACCAATAGGAGGGTAACACAATGGTGGGGACTATTTCCCCAACTTACAATGACTCACCTAGGGTCGACTTCACTAGGATAGTCTAATAACCCAAGGGCCCCACAATTGTGGGGACTTTAACCCTTGACCAATAGGAGGGTTACCCATAATGACTTGACATGACTTTCACATTATAGAAACTCCCCGATCGGAACATCGGGGCATGACATCACTCAAATACATCCCGGAATAAACATCGGGTTACAATACATAATAAATATGGATGAATACATTCCGAAGTTACAGATACATCAACATGTATAGTAGTGCGCTAACCCTAAGTCATAACAAAGACTTGTATCGTTTATCTCTTAAGTTTAAAAATGGGGTATGTTCCCTAAGATTAAGTGCTTAGAAAACCATGGCATATGGGATATGCCATGGTAAGGATCCTGGTTGTAATAAACTCCAAGTTGAAATCGATTCCAAGATATAACTCGTAAGCAAAATTAAGAGAAATGTTAATACGTATCATTAAATAAACTAAAGTCTGATTACATAATGGAATAAAAATACAACATAGGCATTTTAACCATGTTAATAAAATAATAAGAGGATTAATTTCACCTTGCTAAACTGAGTCCATAATGAATTAAAATGATGAAAAATAGGTATACTTTTAACTAATTTGTTTAAGGGCTCTTCAAAACCCCATCACTAGGTACAATCTGCATATAGGGTAAAAGAGGTGCCTTAGTTCGATTGACTTAAGTAAGCCTGCATCTCAAGTAATACTTTACCTCTCAGAACGTCATGGGAGAATGAGTACTGCTACTCCGCCCATTTTGTTCCCACAAACAAAGTTAAGTCAAAACTTAATAAATAAAAAAGTAAACAATGCGCTGAAGTAAACAAGGCTCTATGCAAATCATTAACACATCGACAGTAATGTCAAACAAGAGAATAATTTAATAAATAGAATTATGCCATCATAAGTAAAATGTACTAATAATAAATGACTAAAAGTAAAGGATAGAACGTAAGGACATCTTCCAAATAGACAGTAATACAAGTAGTGTACGTATATTCCGTAAGAGTAATAATATTCCATTCAGGTAGTTTTTACTAGCCTATATTTTTTTTTCCAATTTTTGGGGACATTACAAGTGGTATCAGAGCCCAGTTTCAATACTAAGAGACCTATGGGTGCACAAAGCTATCACCGCAGAGGAAATAAAGTATAATATTAAATTTTGGTTTCTAATAGAAATTTTTCCTATTATTAAAATTTTTTGCAGTTACAGGAATTTTTACAACATTATTTAGTTTATGAATAGTGAGGAAGAAAACAGTTGGCAAGGAAAGATGACCACCCCCACTCCAGAAGCGGAGCTACTTGTAGAGCTAAACTCTGATGTTTTGAAAACTTTGCACAGTCTTCAAGTTGAATTGAAAAGTTTGATAGAAGACAACCTGAAATAAAGGAAGGAGTAGCAAGCTATAAATGAAGCCTTACTAAGAAATATGATGGGAGGAAGCCCATAAGGTAAACCTACTTAGTCCACAAACAGTTCCAAAAGAGAACCTTACCCAAAACGGGCCAGCAGCCCAAGAGGAGAGGAAAAAGAAGAATGCACCCCCGAAGCACCAAAAGGAGACCATCAAAGTCCTTCTAGTGGTGACTCACTTTATCCATGGAGAAAGAAACAAAGGAGTAATGACAGTATTTAGGGGGGAGTTTCGAAAAATAAGAGCCCCGACCTATGAAGGTGAAGTAAACACTGGGGATAAGGCTGAAGAGTGATTGTTGGGCATGAGTAAGTATTTCCAGGTTCATAACCACTCAAGTGAGTTGAAGGCTAGCCTTGCCATCTACAACTTAAATGGTAAGGAAACAAGATGGTGGACGGATTTAAAACACACCAAGAAAGATCAATTGTGGGAAATATGCTGGGATACTTTCCAAAAAAATTTACAAGAAAAATATATGTCGGAAAGGTTCTTTGACCAAAAAGTGAAAGAGTTTCATGAACTACGCATGGTATCCATGACTATGGATGCTTTTATTAATAGATTTCTAGATCTGTTGCATTATGTACCATACATCAAAGAAGAAAAGGTAAAGATCCAACAGTTCCTAGGATGTATTCCTCCCAGTTTTCGGGAAATGGTTGTTTTTAACATGCCTAAGACTTTGGATACCATGCTACACAAAGCTAGGCTCTCTCATGAGCATGGACAGCTTAGGGAGGAGAATCTAAACCGAAACCGACACAATTCTAAGAAATTCTCTGACAAGCGCAAACCTTGGTCCAACCCACAACCATACAAAAAGTAAAATAACATCTTTCAAGTGAATAATAACTTTAATAGATTAGGTACAAATCCTTATGTACCAACTGCTAATGTTATCAAACCAGTATCAAGTGAAGCCAATGCTACCCCGCTACAAACCAAGTGTTGGAAATGCAGTGGGCCTCATTATTCCCGAGATTGTAAGAAAAAGACCAGTAAGGTATTCCACAACTTACAAGAAGAACCAACTATTGAGGACAAAGCCAGAACACCTTGGATTTATGCAGCATTGGATGGATGATAGACAGATCATCAAGCTATAATGGTTGAGATAGAAGGTAATATCTTGAACGCTTCTATTTCAATACTTATTGATCCCGATGCTTTCCTGAGTTATGTTTTTCCTAAAATTGTTGATGAATACAAACTAGGAAAAGTAAAACATAGAAAACCTTAGCTGGTTCAGTTAGCCACTGGTATGAAATAGAAGGTTTTGGAAATTGTTAAAGAATGTGAGGTAAACCTGAATGGTTTTCTTATGGAAGTAAACCTTAACATCCTACCTTTAGGATCGTCTGATGTACTCAACGGCATGGACTGGCTAGAAAAGCACCATGTCATGCTTGATTGTTTGCATAAGTCTATATTGTGTACTGATAGCCTAGGGAACCAAGTGAAGGTTCAGGGAATTCCAAAGAAAGTTTCTGTAAGATAAAAATATTCCTTACAAGCAAAGAAATGCGTTAGGAAAGGCTGCAAGTTGTTCTTAGTCAACATCAAAGACATTGAGTCTGATAGGGAAAAATTCATAGAAGACTTCCTCGTTCTTGAAGAATTCAACGATGTGTCTCCAAAGGAAATCCTTGTATTACCTCCAAACCAAGACCTAGAATTTTCCATCGAACTGACCCCAAGATCAGTTTCGACCTCTAAAACCCCTTACCGCATGAGTGCACCTGATTCGATGGAACTCAAACTACAGCTACAGGAGTCGATGGAGAAAGGGTATATCTAACCCAGTGTGTCCTCTTGGGGAGCACCGATATTGTTCGTAAAGAATAAAGATGGCATGATTCGGATGTGCATTGATAACTGTCAGTTGAAGATAATGACTATCAAGAACTGTTACCTACTCCCCAGGGTCGACAACTTGTTCGATAAGGTCGGCAGAGCGAGAATCTTTCCAAATATTGCCCTGCGATCCAGGTACCATCAGGTACAGATTTACGATGAGGATATTCACACAAACGTCTTTTGTACAAGGTACGAGTACTACAAGTTTGTAGTGATGCCATTCGAGTTGACCAATGCGCCCACAAAATTTATGTGTATGATGAACAACATATTCAGTAGGTATCTGGATAAGATTTTCTTAGTCTTTATAGATGACATACTGATTTATTCAAAGAATAAATAAGAACACAAAGACCACCTTCGCGCAGTACTACAAGTATTGAGAGAACACCAACTTTATGGTACGTTTAGTAAATGAAATTTTTACAAACCATAGATACAGTATCTAGGTCACATTATCTCTGAGACAGGGATAGTTGTGGACTCGTAAAAGATTAAATCCATAAAGGATTGGAATACCAATACTAGTGTCACTGAAATTAGGTCATTTTTGGGATTATCTGGATATTATCAAAAGTTCATCGAGAACTTATCAAGAATCGCTTGCCCCATGACCACCTTGCAGAAGAAAGTAAGTAAGTTCTTATGGATCTCTAAGTATGAAGAAAGTTTTCAAAAACTTAAGCAGCTTTAATGACCACGCCAGTGTTATGAATTGCAGATCTCGATGGGGATTTCATTGTTTGCATGGATGCAAGAAAGGAAGGACTTGGAGGATTCCTCTTGCAAAATTATCATGCGATATGTTACGAATCGCAGAAGTTGAAAGAACATGAGAAAAATTACCCTACGCATGATCTTGAGTTAGCAGCAATCATCCATGCTTTGAGGATGTGGAGGAACTACCTCATGGGAAGGAAGTTCCTTCTGAAGACAAAAAATATGAGTTTGAAGTATTTATTTGATCAACCGAATCCGATTGTGAGGAAATCCATATGGTTGGCTTTCCTCAGCGAGTAGCATTTCGAGCTTAAGCACATGAAGGGCACGGAGAATAAGGTTGTAGATGCTTTAAGCCAATGAAATCATATGATTTATGAGGTGAACTTGAGTCAAACCGATGCAAATTTCCATGAGAGGATTAGAGAGGCCAACGGAATTGACCCCTTCTATGTAGAGATACTCAAGAAAGTCTAGGAGGACAGTTTCTTTCAACAACAAAAAGAATACAAGGTAGACGAATTCGATCTGCCATGGTCCAAGAATCGCTCGTATGCTCCAGAAGGAGGGGACCTTTGGTTTAGAATCCTCATGGAATTTCATTGGGAGCCCTACTCACGGAATTCAGGATATCAAAAGATGATATACGTTTTCAAGAGACACTTTTTCTGGCCTAAGTTAAAGGCCGACATTGCAATTTTTATTGCGAAATGTCAAGAATGCCAGCTTATCAAAGCTGAGCATCAACATCTTGTGGGATTGTTGCAGCCATTGCTCATTCCATAATGGAAGTGGGATATCATTACTATCTACTTTATCACAGGATTACCAAAAAGTAAGAAGCAAAATTATTCTATTTTTGTTGTCATCGACAAGTTTTCAAAGGTGGCACACTTCATTCCTGTGAAGTTGACCTATAAGGTCGTGAACATTGCTGATATCTTCTTGAAAGAGATATTTAGATTGCATGAGATACCCAAGGCAATTATCTTGGATCGAGATGTTAAGTTTGCAGGAAAATTCTGGAGATCTTTATTCTCTGGATTGGAGACGTAGTTGAACTTCAGCACTGCATATCACCCGCAGACAGACGAGAATATAGAGAGAGTAAATCAAATTATCATCGACATGCTATGAATGTATGTCATGAATAATCTCATGAAGTGGGAGGATTACCTGCACCTCACAAAGTTTGCATATAAAAATGGTTATCAGAATTCCGGCAAGATGAGTCCCTTTAACGTACTCTATGGTAAGAAGTTTAGAATACCAGTTACTTTGGATAGCCCGGTGGATCGACTCATGTTAGGGCTTGATTTGTTGATGGACTTGGAACAGTTGGTTACCAAGGTCTAGGCGAAACATTACATGGATCGAAAAATAAAATATTAGGACTTTCAAATAGGTGATCATGTTTACTTGAAAGTAAAAGCCAAACAAAGCTTGTTGATCTTAGGTAGGTGTGGTAAGTTACTGCCTAGATTTTGTGAACCTTTTGAAATACTGGCCAAGAAAGGGCCAATGGCTTATGAACTAGAATTTCTCGTGCATGTAAGAGTCCATAATGTTCTCCATGCATCTTTGTTAAGGAAATATGTTTATGATACTAAACATATTGTTCATTGGTCCCTATTACAGGGGGAACCTAAAGGGGAGTTTTTCGTTGAGCCTACTCATATTTTGGACAAGAGAGAGGTGCAACCTTGGAAGAGCACCGTAGTCCAATTGAAAGTGCAGTGGAAGCACTTTGAGGCTGATGAGGCTACTTGGGAGAACGAGGCCACCATGAGAAAGGATTACCCCGCCTTGTTTCATGATAATGTTCTGAGTCCCTAGAACACCAGGGATGGTATTGTTCTAAGAGGGGAGGGATGTAATATCCTGAATTTTGGACCTAACGCTTATAGGCATGTGCCTATTGATTATGATGATTATCTTGATGTTTTATTTTTATATTGGGTCGAAGACCCCACTGCATATGAACATGATGATTTGTTTTATATAGTGGGTGTAAGCCAATTATTGATGATATATGTATATGCTTGTTTATGTTGGGCATGGACCTTGAAGCTTGTGATTGATGAGATTTTTTGTGTTGAGCGAGTAGCTCTGGAGAAATTGAGTGATTGATGAATTGTGTTGAGCGAGAATCTCTAGTTCACTTGATTGATTGATTATTTGTGTTGAGCAAGAAGCTCTGGAGAACATGAGTACTTACCTTTGTGTTGAGAGAGAAGCTTTGGAACACATGAAAAGATAATTAGACGTGTTGGGATAAAGCCTTGGAGACTTCCATGTTGATGTTGAGCATAAGCTCTGGAGCATCAAATCCTTGGCCACTGTATCCCTAGTTGTATCATACAAGTACATCCTAGCACTAGTGTTGAGCGAGGATGTCTGGAATTGACTGAATTGTAACTCCCTGTTAAAGCGTTGAATATGGGCACTGGTAAGCACTATGGGTTACTGAAAAGAATTCAATAACTTCCGAGTGAAAATGACTCAAGAAAAATATTGATCTCATCGTCCTTATTTATAAGTGATTAAATGAAAATTCAAATTTCTGTATTCTCATCAAAATTACTAAAGAGCTACCATGTTATACGAGGGAAATCCAACATGCAAGGATGTTTAGAGTTTCCTAGCCTAGTAGACCTCAACCATCTACCTACTTGACCTTAATGAAGAAGTGTAATTAAGTCTAGGGATCATGGTATATGATGCCTAGAGACAAATGTTAACAAATTATTATATTATTATGTACTTTATACATGGTATGTATAAAGAAGTAAATATATTAATAATATAAATAAATGAAAGAAAAAATAGAAGCTCCATCAATAATTATTTATTGTTGAATATTAATAAATATTATAATGTCTATGAACATAAAACTAGGAACTATTAGAAAGTTCTTAAGTTAAAATATTAATAATTACACAAAGTAATTGAAAAGGGTTAAATCAAGAAACCAAGGTTTCTTGATTTAACTGTCCCTTGGACTGAAAAGTCTGTCTATAAAGACTCAAGCAAAGGAAAGGCTTGGGGTTGTGATTTTATCTGGGGAAATTATTATTTCTTCCTATTCTGCTCTCAAGTGGCTTCTTGGAGAAACTTTTTCCTGGAAGGAAAAGGAGAATTGATTTACAACTAAATACAAGTTAGGAAACCATACCTTATGAGCTCTAAGCTACTTGCATGTTGGAGTCTAGCTCGGGGGCATCCGGATTGAAACCTGGAATGGTTATGGGTCATGGTTGGGTGGAACGTGGTAGTTCCAAAGTGATTTGGTCATCAAACAGAGGCCATATCTGCATTGAATTGTTAATGTTGGTTATTTGAGTGTGTAGGTTCAGCCATTAATAGAGATTCAATTACAGGTATGAATCCCTATATTGTCTGTGTTAATTTCTAGATTTATTTCTGGTTATGCTAGGTAAATGATTTCAATACCTTTCCCAACCCTATGTGATTGATTTTTTGATTTGAATCTGCTAGGGTTTTAACTTCTTAAATATTAATCTTCGGCTACAAATTTTATCATATGCTGTATATCACCATGGTTTCTACCTTCAAGTTTGTTTCTGTGTTATTTCAAATAATTGGATTATATTTATTGTAAACTAGGTTTTGATTTCTCGTTAAGTATATATATTTTGTTCTTTAGGTTTTATTATTGTGCTAACATATTTCATTTGTCAACAAAGGCTTACCTTAGATTTCTTTAAAATAAAACTAGCTCAGAAGTACAAGTTAACTATGAATATTATATATATATATATATATATATATATATATATATATATATATAAACAATCCTATAAATAGTGTTATAAGCTAATCTACTAATTACATTTAAAATCAACTAAAGAACATATTATAAATAAAACAAAGTCAATAAATCATTAAAATACCTTTCAATGTCTATCTCCATAATACAAACTAAATACCATAACATTCCATTTAAAATGAGTACCATCATAAATATCCGAACAGAGAAGATATAGTGACCATCCATGTGGTCCAATACCAAATCTCTGTACTCTTATAAAATCCATAGCCCAAGTCGCCTAGTCAAGAATCACATCCATTCACATAACTCATGGCTATAAAATAAATCCACGTTGGTATTTTAATCTATAATATTCATATATCATTAAAAAATTATTAATTAAAATCCCTTTTTTTATGCCAATAGAGGTCGAGACATCTAATCCCATGGATGTTCAGACCCTAGGCAAAAACAGTAATAACAACCATAGTATATTAGATTAAACAAAAAACCAAATTGTGTACCCATACTGCTGGTTCTCAAAAACAAATAAAATCCATGACATAACATAATGAATAAGAATCAACATTTTATACAATCCATCGTTTATACCTCTACATGGGCCATGCTATAAAACTAATGTTGTGGGATGCAATTACAAACACATCAAATTCCATGTAAATAACAATGCATACACTAATAGTGACGTCGTAAGACTCTAGCTACAACACGACCTTGTCCAAGAACAATTTTAATACATGGTCCATTAACTAGCATTAGAGGAAATTTCAACTCGAAATGGGCTTCCTAATGAAAATTAATAAAATAATAGTTAAAATAATAAAATAATATTTATTTATTTTGGAGGAAGAAAAGAAAAAACTACTTTTTTGTTTGTATTTCCGACGTATCTCCCTGTGGTTTTACTCAAATTTTGATCAGGAGAGCTCGTTGGATGCGGAATTAAATTCCATATCCAACGAGTACCCACTCAGCATACTTTCAATGGGCCCCTCTACCCCAAAAACAAGAAATACCTGGAAAAAAAAGTGATGATGACATCATCATCATGTTTTTCAGGTATTTCTCTTTTTGGGGATAGTGGGGCCCGTCAAAAGTATGCCGAGTGGGTACTCGTTGGATGCAGAATTTAATTCCGCATCCAACGATCTCTCTTGATTGAAATTTGAGGAAAAAAATGTTAGATTAATCAACCCATAGTTTACCCACTTAGACATTAATTCATTTATTTTTGTCTTATTTGCCTAGTTCATGTGTCCCACCTTGTGCAAGTTGCCAATTGCCTATCCATAGAGGTCAAACTTGCCATATCTGACTCATGTAGCGCTTGGGAAAGCCTTAGGAATCAAATCTTCTTTATTCCTGGCCTCCTAGGTGCCTATCTGCTTTTTCTGCTTTACTGCCTGCTTTTTCAGTGTTTTAAGGCACATAGGAAAGCTAGACTAGGTGAGGTGAACTAGTTTTTTGTCCTCTTCATCCTCCACTCTTTTCTCCATGAAAAAGCATGTATGAGCTGCCATTCCACCACTATTTAGCTTTCCCATGCGCCCTTGCCAATTCGTGAGCTCCATGACAGATTTGGGATCAGGTTTTTACACCTATGGGGGATTTGCTTAATTATAGTAAGCCTGCTTTATGCTAGATTTGGATGCTTCCTCATGCATTAGATTTCTTCATGTATTCTATTTATTCAGAAGCCTATGTTTTTATAGGGTTGGCTATTGTACACTTAGTTAATATAATTTTGTGTTACAACTCCATATTCAGTCTCCATTGTTAGCAATTTTGCATGATCAATTGATAATTGTTGTGGGAAAAATTAATCTACTACTGGCCTGAATTTCTACATGGTATCAGAGCCATTGTAGGTTGTTACTCTCCTTCAAAAATTGTTTTGCAAGTTCGACATCAAGACTGGGATCCTTCTACTGACAGCCGGGACAGATTTTCTAAAGCTATGGATTCACAGAAAACCATCTTAACTCCCTTCAACTATTTTGAATGGAAAGCAGAGATGGAGATCTTGTTGAGAGTGAAAGGCCTCTACAGGGTGACTATGGCTATAGAAGCAGAGCCCAATGCTGCTGCAGAGAAGATCAAATGGAATAATCGGAGAGATGAGGCCTATGGCCTTTTATGTCTCAGTATTTCCCGAGACCTCCTTTTCCATCTCGATGGATTAACATCACCGGATCAAGTATGGGAGAATATTTCTGATCTTTTTGGAAAGACAGATGAGATGAGGGGACATCAGATCAAGAATGAGCTGATTTCTCTGAGTCCCAATAGCTTTGAATCCCTGCAGCTATATTTCTCCAAGTTCAAAGCACTAGTTTTGCAGCTGAAGCAGTGTGGTATCGAAAAGAAAGATGATTAGCTCGTATTGGCTATCCTCTTGAAGCTAGGGCCTGACTACTTTGTCTTTGTTTCGACCTTCTATTCCACAAAACTCATAGCTCGAACCTGGAAGATGCCTAGCCTTGCATATTTCATGGAATCTCTCACACAAGAACAAGACAAGCTGGTGATGATGGGCACCATCAAACCATCCAAAGACCAAGCACTGGTTGTTGGAGATTCAAGGGTGGATTCAAAAATAAAAAAGAAAGCTAAAAATCCACTTGAGCAAAAGAGAGACAAGAAACAGTCTCCAGAGGATCAACAAGGTCCCAAGAAGAATACCCAGAAGAAGAAAAACAAAGGTGAAATGAATAAGTGCTCATACTGTAATAAGGGCAATCACACTGAAAGCTCTTGTATGAAAAATCAGATTGATATGCTGACCCAACTCTTGGAGAAGAATGGCATCTCCCTTCCAGAAAGCTCAAAGAAGAGAGAAGGAGGATCAAGTTCAGATGACAGAGAGAGAGTTCATGCATTGGTTGCTGGCACATCAAGCTCACCCAGTTTTATCATTGATTCTGGAGCTTCAAGACACATGGTTTCGACTAAGGAGGCCTTCTCCTCACTGGACAAGTCAAAAGGACCATCTATTGTACTGGGAGATGACTCTCTCACTGAAAGTATGGGCAAAGGAAGGATAGATCTTGATCACGGTCAGTTCAACAATGTGTTCTATGTCCCTGGTCTCGCCTCCAACCTCCTGTCAGTGTACCAAATGACCCACACTGGGTCTCCTAAGAAGGTCATATTATCCCTTAATGAAGTTGAGATCACAGAGATCTCAAGTGGTAGAGTCATTCCAAAAGGAGTTGCAAATCATGCTCAAAAGGTATACATGTTCTCACACTTCCTACCTTACTCAAACCCCTCTGCTCTTCTTATCCATGCTAATGAAGCTAGCAAGCTATGGCATGAAAGATTTGGCCATCTAAATTACAAGTATCTGTCTGATCTTAGTGAGAAAGAAATGGTCATAGGGTTGCCCAAGATAAAATTTTCCAAAGGAGTCTGCCAAGGTTGTATCCTAGGAAAACACCTAGAGCACACATTTGAGAAAGCTAGTCATGAAAGAACCTCTGCACCCCTCGAGCTGAGTCACAGTGATGTTGCTGGCCCATTCCCTCATATGTCCATGAGTCAGGACAAATATGCATTGAACATTATTGATGACTTTTCCAGGTATTGTTGGGTTCACTTCCTGAAACATAAGTCTGAAGTTTTTGGCCTATTCAAAGTCTTTAAGGCTTTGGTTAAAAACCAGTCTGGAAGGAAACTCAAGGCCCTAAGATCTAACAATGGTGGTGAGTATGTTAAGTCTGAGTTTATTAACTATTGTGCAGATGCAATTATTCAGATGCAGCATTCTATCCCTTACACACCACAGCAAAATGGTGTTGTTGAGAGGAAGAACAAATCACTGAAGGAGATGGCAACATGCATGATGGAGGCCAAAACTTTGCCACCAAAGTACTGGGCCAAAGCTATCAACTGTGCAGCTTATATATAGAATAGGGTGCCTCACAAACATCTTGATGGTATGACTCCTTTCAAAGCATGGAGTGGGCACAAGCCAGATGTGACCCATTTCAGGATTTTTGGCTCAAAGGCTTGGGCTAGGATTCCAACAGAGAAGAGGAAGGCTTTGCAGCCCCAAAGCCAAGAGTTTCTTTTTGTGGGATACTCTGAAGATTCAAAAGGGTAAAATTTGATAAAATTGAGCACAAACAAAGCCTTCATTTAAAGGTGTGTTCAGTTTGAAGAAGAACCCCTTGCAACAGTGGAAGTTGGTGAAGCCTCTTCACCACCTGAACCTCAAGAAGTAAGTAAAGAGTTTGTTGAACATGCTGATTCTGATTTGTCTAATGCAGATGAGTTTATTGCAGACCCAAACAGCCCCA
Source organism: Pseudotsuga menziesii (assembly GCA_001517045.1). Taxonomy (NCBI): domain Eukaryota; kingdom Viridiplantae; phylum Streptophyta; class Pinopsida; order Pinales; family Pinaceae; genus Pseudotsuga; species Pseudotsuga menziesii. The sequence goes on from LPNX010061205.1 coordinate 793,515, forward strand.
CATGTCCTAAATGGGCAGCCAAGACACTACATGCAGCAGGAGAGCTAGCTGGGGATCCCAATGACCCAAGAAGGACTAGATCTCAATTTGAGAGTGGTCTGTGCATGAAGGATCCTATGTTTGCTGAAAAATGCTATTTGATGGTGGAGTCTGATCCTCAAACATATGAAGAAGTATCAGGATATCCAAGATGGCAAACATCCATGAAGGAGGAGTTCAGCTCACTCCAGAAGAGAAACACATGGGAGCTAGTGGATCTTCCTCCAGGAAGAAAGTTAGTCCAGTGTAAGTGGGTCTATAAGACCAAATTTGCTGCTGATGGTTCACCACTAAAGTACAAGGCTAGATTGGTAGCTAAAGGCTACTCACAGGTTCATGGCAACGATTACAATGAGACCTTTTCCCCAGTGGCAAAGATGGATTCCATCAGGCTAGCTCTAGCCATTGCAGCCTCAAGGCAATGGGAGGTACATCATATGGATGTAAAGTGTGCCTTCCTGAATGGATATCTCACTAAGGAGATATATATGCAGCAGCCTCAAGGTTTTTCTACTAACCCTTCTCTTGTGTGCAGGATGAGAAAGTCATTGTATGGGCTAAAGCAAGCCCCCAGGGCTTGGTATGCCAAGATAGATAGCTTCTTGCTATCTCTGAATTTTGTTCGGTGAAAATCAGATCCAAATGTCTATTTGAAGTTAGTTAATGGTTCATTAATGATCATTGTGTTATATGTTGATGACCTGCTCATTACAAGAATCTTACAGGCTGAGATTGCTTCCTTAAAAGGAGCTATGAACCAAGCCTTCTCCATGACAGATTTGGGGCTCTTAAGTCAATTTATGGGGCTTGAGATCTCTCAATCCAAAGCTGGAATCAAGGTGCACCAGTCCAAGACTGCCTTGGATTTTCTGATCAAATTCAGAATGCAAGATTGCAAAGCAAGCAAAACTCCTTTCCTTTCAGGAGTGAAGCTCGAAGAAGATGATTCTCCACCGATGGTAAACAATACACTATATAGGCAATTGATTGGATGTTTATTGTATCTGACACATACTCGAACTGATATTTGTTATGCAGTAAGTGTGACTTCTAGGTTCATGGATCAGCCTCATGAGATCCATTGGAAAGCATCCAAAAGGATCCTTAACTTTGTTCAGGGAACAAGGACACATGGGATCTTCTATAAGGCAAAATCTGATCTTGATTTGATTGGATTTACTGACAGTGATTGGGTAGGTGATAGCACAGACAGAAAGTCCACTTGAGGATATGTGTTCATGCTTGCAGAAGGGCCAATCAGCTGGTCAAGCAAGAAATAGAGTGCCATTGCACTCTCATCTACAGAAGCTGAGTACAGAGGAGTTGTTAATGCAGCAACTCAGTGTTTATGGTTGCAGGGTTTACTTGGAGAGTGTGGTTTCGAACCTGAGTACTCAACTACCATCTACTATGATAACCAGAGTACCATTCGAATCGACAAAGATCCAGTTCAGAAGCAGAGAACCAGACACATTGAGATTCACATGCACTACATCAGAGAGCTTGTGCATGATGGCACCATTCACCTACTCTTCTGTTCATCTTCAGAACAAGTAGCTGATATATTCACCAAAGCATTTTGTGAGAAGACCTTCAGCAATCTCAAATCACTGTTGGGGATTGCTGATCATGATGTAAAGGCATAAGTGGAGACAAGATTCTACAATTTTGTTTTACAGTCCATGTTTGAGGGAGGATTTTCCCAAGTTGGTTTTGCCTCTTTCCTTGGTTGTATGGACTTGCAGTATGTAAAAGGGTGACTAAGCATTGTTTCTAGGCCGTATATTTTTTATATATTACTCATAAAGTCAGGCTTAAGGGGGGGTGTTAGAATAATCAACCCATAGTTTACCCACTTAGACATTAATTCATTTATTTTTGTCTTATTTGCCTAGTTCATGTGTCCCACCTTGTGCAAGTTGCTAATTGCCTATCCATAGAGGTCAAACTTTCCATATCTGACTCATGTAGTGCTTGGGAAAGCCTTAGGAATCAAATCTTCTTTATTCCTGGCCTCCTAGGTGCCTATCTGCTTTTTCTGCTTTACTGCCTGCATTTTTAGTGTTTTAAGGCACATAGGAAAGCTAGACTAGGTGAGGTGAACTAGTTTTTTGTCCTCTTCATCCTCCACTCTTTTCTCCATGCAAAAGCATGTATGATCTGCCATTCCACCACTCTTTAGCTTGCCCATGTTCCCTTGCCAATTCATGAGCTCCATGACAGATTTGGGATCAGCTTTTTACACCTATGGGGGATTTGCTTAATTATAGTAAGCCTGCTTTATGCTAGATTTGGATGCTTCCTCATGCATTCGATTTCTTCATGTATTATATTTATTCATCAACCTATGTTATTACAGGGTTTGCTATTGTACACTCAGTTAATATAATTTTGTGTTACAGTTCCATATTCAGTCTCCATTGTTAGCAATTTTGCATGATCAATTGATAATTGTTGTGGGTAAAATTAATCTCCTGCTGGCCTGAATTTCTACAAAAAACAGGGAGATACGTCGAAAATACGAACAAAAAAGTAGTTTTTTTTATGATACCTATCCCGAAATTTATATTAAAAAATTGTTTAAGAGGTGCTCCCTTTTTGAATTTTAAATCATTTTGATTCGATTATACATGATGACATGGAGTTTGTATTATTTTTGGAAGGCCCATTTTTTATTGAAATTTCCTCTAATGAAACCCACAGTAAGAATTAGCCATCGTGGGTTCCAACCCATGGCTTCCCACAACCCAATTTACATGAGGACTAGTAACCATAAACAAAATAATATACAAGTTATTGCAGCACTATGGGAAAGGCTCATGCCATTTAGGGCATGGCCCTTTACCCACGCTATTAAAATATTTACAATATCCAAAATAAATGACATCATTACACATGGAGCATCTGTTTAGGAGAATGCCTCCTACAACCCTAGCTCCATTTATTTTATAATGCTTTAATAAAAACGCAAAGGGAAATCACATACACAGTATATCAATTTAACCATCGTTGTCATACATATAGAAACAATACATATATCTATTATATAGAGGTCACCACGTCAGATACACAATCACCATTAAAGACTGAGTTTGAAGCTTACATAGGCATGCCAATGGGATATGGCACCATTGCAAGCAATGGTGCAGCCCATGGCTAAAAGGCCCAAATCAAATTAATGATTTACCTAACCAAGAAAATTTACACAGATCCAAATGGCCTAAGAGTTCGATTCATTCCTTAATGCCTTAACATTTAAAATAAAACCCAAGTCTGTAATCTTAAGCCTGAAGGTGAAATCAAAAACGCTATAGCTAAACCCCCAACCAAGCACCAAGTTGAAAACATAGCTCTTCCCAAAGGGCCAAGAGGTGGCCACTTAGTAACAATCTTGAATCTAGCAGCTAAACCCTAAGCTATCCCTCCTCGCCTCCCCTGTCACCTATAAACATAGCAACATGGCATTGATGAGAAGTATGCAATGACTAAGCCACGAACCCAACGTAGTGTAGACTCAAAGACAAAATCAAAACTTAACTCCACTGTGTTGGTCGTTGCCTCCATCACAACACAAATCCCTCCGTCCTCAAACCCAAAACAAAATTCCAAATGCTTCATGATCCAAAGCCCTAATCTTGGGATGGCCAGGAAACCCAAGAAGCATTAATGGCACAGCTAGTGACCATTATCGAATTTCAAAACCCCCTTCTCCATAGTTCAAACTTCGTTGCCAAATATCGTGTATCACTATCCATGCAAAATGTTAAACCTTGCTATCATATGATTCCACTATAGGTTATATTCTCCACCCCCAAAGCTTAAATGAAAACCTTATATTATTACAAGCTTTCATACCAAGGATTACGCCTTGTATAGTAGTGTGCTAACCCTAAGTCATAACAAAGACTTGTAGCATTTATCTCTTAAGTTTAAACATGGGGTATGTTCCCTAAGCTTAAGTGCTTATAACACCATGGCATATGGGATATGCCATGGTAAGTATCCTAGTTTTAATAAGCTCCAAGTTGAAATCGATTCCAAGATATAACCTATAAACAAAATTAAGAGAAATTTTAATACGTATCATTAAATAAACTAAAGTATGATTACATAATGGAATAAAAATACGACATAAGAATTTTAAACATGTCAATAAAATAATGAGAGGAGTAATTTCACCTTGCTAAACTGAGTCTGTAATGAAGTATAATGAAGAAAAGTAGGTATACTTTTATCCAATTTGTTTAAGCGCTCTTCAAAACCTCATCGCTAGATATAATCTGCATCTAGGGTAAAAGAGGTTCCTTAGTTCAATTGAACTAAGTAAGCATGCATGTCAAGTAATACTTTACCTCTCATACCATCATGGGAGAACGAGTGCCAGCACTCCGCCCACTTTGTTCCCACAAACAAAGTTAAGTCAGAACTTAATAAATAACAAAGTAAACAATGCGCTGAAGTAAACAAGGTTCTATGCAAATCATTAACACATCGACAGTAATGTCAAACAAGAGAATAATTTAATAAATAGACTTATGACAACGTAAGTAAAATGTACTAATAATAAATGACTAGAAGTAAAGAACAGAATGTAAGGACAGCTTACGAATAGACAACAGTATAAGTAGTGTATGTGGAAATTGAACCCAGTGATAGATTAATTTTACTCACAACAATTATCAATTGAACATGCAAAATCACTCACAAAAGAGACTGAATAATGAGCTGAACACTAAACTGTATTGAATAAGTGTACAATAGCCAATCCTGTATCATAATAGGTTGCTAAATAAATAACATACATCAGGGATTTGAATGCATGAGGAGCAATTTGAATCTAGCATAAAGCAGGCTTACTAAAAATAAGCAAATCCCCCATAGGTGTAAAAAGTTGATCCCAAATCTTTCATGGAGCTCACGAATTGGAAAAATGGCTTAGGAAACCTAAAGAGTGGTGGAATGGCAGCTCATACATTCTTTTTCAAGGAGAAAAGAGTGGAGGATGAAGAGGACAAAAAACTAGTTCACCTCACCTAGTCTAGCTTTTCCATTTGCCTTAAAACACTGAAAAAGCAGGGAATAAAGCAGAAAACGCAGAAGGGTGCCTAGGAGGCCAGGAATAAAGTAGATTTGATTCCTTGGGTTTTCCTATGCACTACATGAGTCAAATAAGGCAATTTTGACCACTATGGATAGGTAAAAGACAACTTGCACAAGGTGGGACACATGAACTAGGCTAATAAGACAGAAATAATTAAATTAATGTCTAAGTGGGTAAACTATGGGTTGATTATTCTAACACCCCCCCTTAAGCCTGACTTCTGAGTAATATATTAGAAAATTGTAGGGCCTAGCAACAAGGCTTAGTCACCCTTTACATACTACATGTCCATTTAAACAAGGAAAGAGGCAAAACCAACTTGGGAAAATCCTCCCTTAAACATGGACTATAAAACAAAATTTTGGAATCTTGTCTTCACTCATGTTTCACAGCATGATCAGTAATCCCCAGCAGTGACTTGATATTGCTGAAGGTCTTCTCACAAAATTCTTTGGTGAAGATATCAGCTACTTGTTCTGAAGATGAACATAAGAGTAGGTGAATGGTGCCATCATGCACAAGTTCTATGATGTAGTGCATATGGATCTCAATGTGTCTAGTTCTCTGCTTCTAAACTAGATCTTTGCAGATTCGAATGGTACTCTGGTTATCATAGTATATGGTATTTGAGTACTCTGATTCGAAGCCACACTCTCCAAGTAAACCCTGCAACCATAAACATTGAGTCGCTACATTAACAACTCCTCTGTACTCTGCTTCTGTAGATGAGAGTGCAATGGCACTCTGTTTCTTGCTTGACCAGCTGATTGGTCCTTCTACAAGCATCAACACATATCCTAATGTGGAATTTATATCTGTGCTATCACCTGCCCAATCACTGTCAGTAAACCCAATCAAATCAAGATCAGATTTTGCTTTATAGAAGATCCCATGTGTCCTTGTTCCCTGAACAAAGTTAAGGATCCTTTTGGCTTCTTTCCAATGGATCTCTTGAGGTTGATCCATGAATATAGAAGCCACACTTACTGCATAACAAATATCAGGTCTAGTATGTGTCATATACAACAAACATCCAATCAATTGCCTATACAGTGTATTGTTTACCATAGGCGAGGAATCAGCTTCTTCCAGCTTCACTCCTGAAAGGAAAGGAGTTTTGCTTGCTTTGCAATCCTTCATTCTGAATTTGTTCAGAAAGTGCAAGGCATATTTGTACTAGTGCACCTTTATTCCAGCTTTGGTTTGAGCAATCTCAAGCCCCAAAAATTGACTTAAGAGCCCCAAATCTGTAATAGAGAAGGGTTGGTTCATAGCTCCTTTTAAGGAAGCAATCTCAGCCTTTGAGCTTCCTGTAATGAGGAGGTCATCAACATATAACACAATGATCATTACTGAACCATTAACTAACTTGAAATAGACATTTGGATCTTATTTTCACCGAACAAAATTCAGTGATAACAAGAAGCTATCAATCTTGGCATACCAAGCCCTGGGGGCTTGCTTTAGCCCATACAATGACTTTCTTAATCTGCACACAAGAGAAGGGTTAGTAGAAAAAACTTGAGGCTTCTGCATATATATCTCTTCAGTGAGATCTCCATTCAAGAAGGCACATTTTACATCCATGTGATGTACCTCCCATTTCCTTGAGGCTACAATGGCTAGAGCTAGCCCGATGGAATCCATCTTTGCCACTGGGGAAAAGGTCTCATTGTAATCTATGCCATGAACCTGTGAGTAGCCCTTGGCTACCAATATGGCCTTGTACTTTAGTGGTGAACCATCAGCAGAAAATTTGGTCTTATAGACCCACTTACACTGGACTAACTTTCTCCCTGGGGGAAGATCCACTAGCTCCCATGTGTTGCTCTTCTGGAGTGAGTTGAACTCCTCCTTCATGGCTATTTGCCATCTTGGATCTCCTACTTCTTCTTCATATGTTTGAGGATCAGACTCGACCATCAAATAGCATTTTTCAGCAAACATAGGATCCTTCATGCACAGACCACTCTCAAATTGAGATCTAGTCCTCCTTGGGTCATTGGGATCCCCAGCTAGCTCTACTGCTGCATGTAGTGTCTTGGCTACCCATTTTGGCCTTGTAGGGCTATTAGGGTCTGCAATAAACTCATCTCCATAAGACAAATCAGAATCATCATGTTCAACAAACTCTTTACTTACTTCTTGAGGTTCAGGTGGAGAAGAGGCTTCTCCAACTTCCACTGCTGCAAGGGGTTCTTCTTCAAACTGAACACAGCTTTCAATGAAGGCTTTGTTTGTGCTCAAATTTATCAACTAGTACCATTTTTAATATTCAAAGTATCCAACAAAAATACACTCTTGACTTTGGGGATGCAAATCCTTCCTCTTCTCCATTGGAATTCTAGCCCAAGCCTTTGAGCCAAAAATCCTGAAATGGGTCACATTTGGCTTGTGCCCACTCCATGCTTCGAAGGGAGTCATGCCATCAAGATGTTTATGAGGCACCCTATTCTGGATATAGTCTACACAGTTGATAGCTTCGGCCCAGTACTTTGGTGGAAAAGTTTTGGCCTCCATCATGCATGTTGCCATCTCCTTCAGTGATATGTTCTTCCTCTCAGCAACACCATTTTGCTGTGGTGTGTAAGGGATAGAATGCTACATTTGAATACCTGCATCTGCAAAATAATTAATAAACTCAGACTTGACATACTCACCACCATTGTTAGATCTGAGGGCCTTGATTTTCCTTCCTGACTAGTTCTCAACCAAAGCCTTAAAGACTTTGAATAGGCCAAAAACTTCAGACTTGTGGTTCAGGAAGTGAACCCAGCAATACCTGGAAAAGTCATCAATGAAAGTCAATGCATATTTTACCTGACTCATGGAAATATGAGGGAATGGGCTAGCAAAATCACTGTGGATCAGCTCGAGGGGTGCAGAGGTTCTCTCATGACTAGCTCTCTCAAATTTATGCTCTGGGTGTTTTCCTAGGATACAACCTTGGCAGATTCCTTTGGAAAATTTTATCTTGTGAAACCCTATGACCATATCTTTTTCAATAAGATCAGAAATATATTTGTAGTTTAGGTGGCCAAATATTCCTTTCCAAAGCTTGCTGGCTTCATTAGCATGAATCAGAAGAGCAGAGGGGTTTGAGTAGGGTAGGAAGTGTGAGAACATGTATACCTTTTGAGCATGATTTGCAAATCCTTTTGCAATGATTCTACCACTTGAGATCTCTATGATATCATCTTCATCAGGGGAGAATATGACTTTCTTAGGAGACCCAGTGTGGGTCATCTGGTACATTGATAGAAGGTTGGAGGCGAGACCAGGCACATACAGCACATTGCTGAACTGACCATGATCAAGATCTATCCTTCCTTTTCCCAAAATTTCAGTGAGAGAGTCATCTCCCAGTACTATAGGTGGTCCTTTCGACATATCCAGTGAGGAGAATGCCTCCTTAGTCAAAACCATGTGTCTTGAAGCTCCAGAATCAATGATAAAACTGGGTGAGCTTGATGTGCCAGCAACCAATGCATGAACTCTCTCTCTGTCATCTGAACTTGATCCTCCTTCTCTCTTCTTTGAGCTTTCTGGAAGGGAGATACCATTCTTCTCTATGAGTTGTGTCAGCATATCAATTTGATTTTTCATACAAGAGCTTTCAGAGTGATTGCCCTTATTGCAGTATGCGCACTTGTTCATTTCACCTTTGTTTTTTTTCTTCTGGTAGTTCTTCTTGGAACCTTGTGGCTCCTTCGGAGACTATTTCTTGTCTCTCTTTTGCTCAGGTGGATTTTTATATTTCTTTTTGCTTTTTGAATCCACCTTCAAATCTCCAGCAATCAAAGCTTGATATTTGGATGGTTTGATGGTGCCCATCATCACCAGCTTGTCCTATTCTTGTGTGAGAGATTCCATGAAATCTGCAAGGCTAGGTATCTTCTAGGTTCGAGCTGTCAGTTTTGTGGCATAGAAGGTAAAAAAAAACACTGAATAGTTAGGGCCTAGCTTCGAGAGGATGTCAAGGACGACCTGATCATCTTTCTTTTCGATCCCACACTGTTTCAGTTGCAAAACTAGTGTTTTGAACTTGGAGAAATATAACTGCAGGGATTCAAAGCTATTTGGACTCAGAGAAATCAGCTCATTTTCGATTTGATGTCCCCTCATCTCATCTGTCTTTCCAAAAAGATCAGAAAGCTTCTCCCATACTTCATTCGGTGATGTCAATCCATCAAGATGGAAAATTAGGTCTCTGGAAATACTTAGACACAAGAGGCCATAAGCCTCATCCCTCCTGTTGTGCCATTTAATCTTCTCTGCAGCTGTATTGGGCTCTGCTTCTGTTGCCATAGTCACCCTATAGAGGCCTTTCACTCTCAATAGTATCTCCATCTCTACTTTCCATTCAAATAAATTGAAGGGAGTCAAGATAGTTTTCTATGATTGATCCATAGCTTAGAAAATTTGTCCCACCTGTCAGTAGAAGGCTCCCAGTCACTGATGTCGAACCTGCAAAACAATTTTGAAGGAGAGAAATCGATCTACAATGGCTCTGATACCATGTGGAAATTGAACCCAGTGATAGATTAATTTTACTCACAACAATTATCAATTGAACATGCAAAATCACTCACAAAAGAGACTGAATAATGAGCTGAACACTAAACTGTATTGAATAAGTGTACAATAGCCAACCCTGTATCATAATAGGTTTCTGAATAAATAACATACATCATGGATTTGAATGCATGAGGAGCAATTCGAATCTAGCATAAAGCAGGCTTACTAAAAATAAGCAAATCCCCCATAGGTGTAAAAAGCTGATCCCAAATCTGTCATGGAGCTCACGAATTAGAAAAATCGATTAGGCAAGCTAAAGAGTGGTGGAATGGAAGCTCATACATACTTTTTCAAGGAGAAAAGAGTGGAGGATGAAGAGGACAAAAAACTAGTTCACCTCACCTAGTCTAGCTTTTCCATTTGCCTTAAAACACTGAAAAAGCAGGGAATAAAGTAGAAAAAGAAGAAGGGCACCTAGAAGGCCAGGAATAAAGGATATTTGATTCCTTGGGATTTCCCATGTGCTACATGAGTCAAATAAGGCAAGTTTGACCACTATGGATAGGTAAAAGACAACTTGCACAAGGTGGAACACATGAACTAGGCTAATAAGATAGAAATAATTAAATTAATGTCTAAGTGGGTAAACTATGGGTTGATTATTCTAACAATGTATGTATATTCTGTAAGAGTATTAATTTTCCATTCAGGTAGTTTTTACTAGCCTTTAATTTTTATTTTATTTTTTATTTTTGGGGACATTACTATTGGTGCCATGCACCTCGATCTTCAAGATATCCAACAAAGCATTTGGAAAATTTTTCTCTTGACCATCTTTATCCCTATTGCACTATTAAAGCAAACCCATTTAAGCATGTTCCATAGGAAAATTAGGTTCCTACGTCAACTACGAATTAGGTACTAGAACTATTACCATGTCAATACCTATATAGAAGCATCATAGCCATACATCCCCTCAAGAATTGATCATTCAAATGCGCGTCCTCCATGTAGACTTACCAAATGCATCCAATGCATGGCCCAAAAAACACATCAAGTTTGGATTTGTGGGACGAAGGTATTGTTCGACCCCTAATCCCCTGTTTTTGCACTCGATACCCTTTTTTTGCAGATGATAGGATGGTTCAGGATCTCGCAATGACCATTCGAAGCGCTTCAAAGTTTTGGTTCTTATCATTCCGATTATTTTCATCACTCTGATCAATAACGAGTTGTCATGGATTTTTACAGGTCTCAATGCTGCCAGAGTTACTGCTTCCACTTTACATTCGCAATTATCACCATCTCCAACATATTTGCTCATAAATGCATTTTGAGCTTTCGACCTCGGAAAAGAATTACCACCCTCTTGCAATGCCACTATTTGCAAAGGTCACTAGTTTTTTCACATCGACATTCCTCAGACGCTCCAAAGGAAAACTGAAGCAGGCATTAGAAGAAATGATTAAACTTGGAAAGGAGGTTTACTTGTTTCAAAGATTGTGGAAGGTTATCTGTAATGGAACAGAGATTGTGCCCCAAAATTTTAAAAGATTTGAATCAACCTGGTGTTGGAATCTGATACCATATATGGATTCTTTGATGGGGTCGAGCAGGCTAAAAATTGTGGTATTGGCATGATCCTCTATATAGATGACTGCCACATTTTCAAGCTAGGGATGGGTGTTGGCAGTGGCACTATTACATTTTCTGAAATTTTATCCTTATGCGGGCTTTTGTAGTTTGCAAAGAAAAGAAATATTCTCCATCTTTCTATTTTTGGCGACTCAAAGGTCATAATTGATTGGTCCATCGGTCTCACCAATTTGCAGTCACTGAGTTATGATTGCTGGTTCAAAAGGATTGGGATCCTAAATAATTTTTTTCTTTCTTTATCCTTGAGGAACCTATCAGGGAGTTCAATTCTGACATGGACAACCTATCAATGCTTGTGATAGGAGACTTCCCTGGTATTCTTCACTTCTCTAAGTACTCAAACGGAATCATGATTGTGGAAGGTCACTTGACTTCTTTTAGTTTCTTCATTCTGGTTTTTCCTTGGATTGTTTTAGGTTGATCTGTATGCCAATTCTTCGGAGCCTTGCTATTTTGTTCTCACAATTATTTTGTCTTTTTCACATTTTTTCTTTCTACAGGTTGATGGGTAGAGTCTCTGTCGTTTGGTTTTGGATATTGTAATGTTTTTCCTAGGGCTTCAATATTGTCTTCTAGCCTAATTTGAAGGGGATTTTACATGTAAAACTATGATGTAATTTTGATTCTTATGAATAACAAATTACATATTTTTTTACAATGAACAAAAACCATTTATATAGAGAGATTCCACCATGTTTTTTTTTATATTTAGAAAAAACACAAGGCTATATTTTAACAAAATATATAATCTTAATTTCAATCAATTATAACAAAATATATAATCTATATTTCAATAAATATAGATTCCATAATTTTTTCATTTACACCTTGAGAAAAGCACAATCTAACACCACCTATATTGACAAATATATAATGTATATTTTTATATATAAATTTGTTTCTTTTTTCCTTATTTAACCATTGCTTTAGGTTGTTTCCTTTTTAAGGTTTAGATTGAATTGATTTGTTGTTTCCTTTTAGAACTTTTGTACAATTTGGATTGAATAGGGAATGGAGAGAACCAAAAGTGGCAGGCGGGAAATCGCAATCACAATCTTTCCATTTTTCGCATTTATGGCATTTCCACTTCTGCAATTTCCTCTCCTCTTTCCATGGACATGGAGTTTTCGCTTGCCGATTCGTCTTCTCGTTTCATGATTTCAAGATGGATCATATCTTCTCGTTTGGTGTGTTGTGTATTTATTGAATCTTGATGTCGGTTTTTGAGTCTTGAGAGTAAGCATCTCTTCCTCCATCTATTTGTGATAGAGAATGGTGGTCGCCTAAAGGGAAAATGGACTTGGAAGGACATATGCTCGAATGCTCTTCTCTAGGAAGGACATCTGATAGAGAACGTGTCTATTTTGATGTTCTCTTCTTTGCTTTGCCTTCCTAATTTAATATTTTTCTCTCTATGATATGAAATATCCTTAGCAATATGTTAACGACATGTCTATGGAATTCACCGTAGATATAGAATAATAAAGAATGTATGAGGAAAGAAAATCCATGCGACTCCACTCCACATATGTATGCATCTATGCCTCCTCATGTCTCTGCATTTTTATTTTTTTGTTTGTCCAAATAAAATCTAATCTAGGAATGAGCTTCTACCAACCTCTCTCTATTTTCAGACAATTTTCAACACACAAAACCCTACAACTTTTGTCATTTTATCAGCCATATCTACTCTATTATTAACCCTTCCCTATGTCATTTCAGATGTAATGGTATAATCAGATGATATTATTTCTCATTTCAGATGTAATGGCATAATCAGATGATCTCATTTATTTTTTCAACCTTCTCCTTTCTCCATGGGAATTGATGGTTTTTTGGATAGTTCACCCGTTCTGGGGGTTTTCTGCCAACAATTGAGCCTTAAGTGGAAATCATCTTGTCCTTGGTTTGGATTGGGTGTTTATGGGTTTTAGTTTTGTTGAATCAAATATTTCATGAAAATGGCTATGACTCATACTATTTATAAGTTGTCCCATCCATTGCAAAGAACTATTCTGGCTCTGTCTTTCTTCCTTCTCTACTACTAAAGGAGCAACATCATCATCAAATAATTTACTACTAATTATAAGCTTTTAGTTTGGTTGAATCAAATATTTCATGAAAAGGGATATGACTCATACTAATTATAAGGTGACCCATCCATTGTAAAGAAATATTCAACTTTGTATCCCAATTTATAGGGAACAATGCAAGAACTAGCATATGCAATGAATAATATTCCTTCAGCAGCCAATCATCAACTAGGAAAACAAATAGTCCACAATCCAATTTTAGGAGCCTCTATGTTGGGTAATCATCACACAAGTTCTTTTGATCCAATATCTGCTGAAAAATTATGGGAAACAAAAGGCACTTCACAAATCCTTATTCAGGTAGAGGTTTCCACATAACTTTCCATGTCCATCTAAGACTACTCAGGGAATAAGTAAATTCCTCTAAGGAGCCACTATTCCAAGAAATGAACAAGTGCAAGAATTCCATTTCAACCAGGAACATAGGAGCTAGACAAAAATATTAGACAAAATGAAAACTTTTAGGGGGACCTTCCTGAGTTTTAGTTAATTCACATGCACCTTATGAAAGTGGATTTTACAATTATCAGCCAAGTGGTTGGCACTAGGAACATTATAGTCAGGGTGTAGCTAGTTCTGATTATAGGATTCAGAACATGAATGCAAGGAAGTATGTACATAAATGTTGTTCTTATAAAATGGTAAATGCTTCTATTTTGGGTAGTATAGCATCTAAGCCACAGGGAAGTTGGAGTGCACTTATGCAATCAGCTATTGCAGAGTAACCTTTTCGTGATGTTGATCATGACTATTGGACTTGAGTTCGTAGAAAACATAACCAGCTTCCAGTAATTACCTGTAGTTGCATCCTGATAAAAAACCACAAATAATTTGGAGTGAACAAAATGTTTTAGAGTAGAGCTCAATTAATGGAATATTGTTTCATCTCTTGAATAATGTAAATTCCCAGCTTGGAGTCCAGCGTGTTAAAGGTTTGCAGTAGTCTGGCTTGAAAGTAGCGAGTCACATTGCATAAAAACTTTTAAACATCCAACATAATAACAAAATTCAGTTACAACCAGGGTATTTCTCCCAATTTCTTCCAAAAACATACAGGCAAGCTAGTGGATTACAAGAATAGACTATTTATCAACCTTCTTAAAACAACCACAATATTTACTTTCACACTAATTTTCATGACCAGCATATAAATAATTGGAAAAGTCAGGATTTGAATATTCCATCTCACATCCAAGGAGAAGATTTGTTGGAGAAAAAGTGAAGCATAGGGAACTAAACAGAATAATATTTGAGAAATTCCAGCAAAGGGAATGACAAGAACAAAAATGACCATCTCATGCATTTAGAAATGGAGAAACTAGTTATTCATGTGCTAAAAGGTGAGGATGAAACATATAAACAGATGAGGTAAACAAATAAGTAGCTACGCCATTCCAACATTAAGGTCCAAACGTCAACCCATGCCTGAATGGGCATCTTATGCAACAAAGAGGTTTTCACATGAGTAGATTTCCTAGGATTCCTAATGCTGATAATACAGAGAACAATGCATAAAGGTACAAGTAAACACTAGAAAGAAACTACTAGTTGAATTACAACAATGTTATTTTTACTCTTATACAAAAAAAAAACATGTTGGAAATACTTCGGTCTATATTCCTCCTCTACTACTAAAGGAGAAACATCGTCATCATGAATACAAGATGCAGCCACCCTCCTCCTCAACTGCTATAGGTTTTGTCTCAGATTCTGTGTGGGGCATGGTGTGCGGCGTGGTCAAAAAATCTTCTAAATAATTGTTTCATTTGATTCCCTAGAGATAGAAACCTGTGCATTCATTCAACAACAGCAGCATTGTCTGTGCATTTATTCAACATTCATTCAACAACAACAACACTTTTTTTAAACATGTTTATTTCTTCTCCCACTATACAATATATACTATTTTTGTTCTATGTAACCTCTAATAGATGTTTTTGAGATTTTCCATATGATATGTCCTCTCTACATTAAATGGTACCTCCTCTCTGGATTTCAAGTGTAGGTTCATTTTTTTATTCATCAGCATAGTTTACAAAACCTATTCCTAATTTTTTGGTGTTTTGTCCCAACTTCCTTTTTTGATTCCTTGTTAACCCCCTATTTGCGCATTAACATAGACTCACGATTGTAGGGGAAATATGGACTTAATATTATAAGTGGGAAGCAGGGGCAGAGTACTAGATTTCCTTGGATGTTTGTTAGGGTTGATGATAATAAAAATGAGAGTACTCTTGGGATTGATATCTGTGCTAATAATTTAAAGTTTTAGTCCAATCCTTCTAAGACATAAAAACATATTTCTTCGCCATGTGCAAAGGTGCGCACCTGCAGCCATAATGCTTACATTGTTGGGTGAAGCATATTTACATTGTGGTAGAGTATTAAATGTTGTATGGTGTGGTGCATAAATCGTTGGATGTGAAACAAAAACATTTAGATGTTTTTTTTTCCATTTTTATTTGAAATGTTTTAAAATCCTTGCATTCTTGAAATTTGAATACCAATACGAAGTTTGAACTAATGAGACAAAAAGAAAAGATTGATTTATGCTCTTCTTTTGTCAAAGAAAACTTAAATGGCCATCCACAATATATCTGCTCATACTTTATATATTTTCATAAATACATTTGAATTAAATTACAGACATTTATAGATATTAATATAAAATGGCAGACAACCCAATTTTGGTCTAATCACGTAAACTTGCTTTTGTGAGTTGTTGCAAGATATTTTGTTAATAGTGCAAGAAATTTTAATGCGATGTGATTGCTGAAAATGCAGGTGTATTTTGGGAATTGACATGTTTTGTTAATAGTGCAGGAAATTTTAATGCGATGTGGTTGCTGAAAATGCAGGTGTATGCTGGGAATTGACAGTGTTAAAGCTACAAGATATTTTGTCAAATATTGAACATTCATCTATCCTATGCTACAGGTACAAATATCTGTGTGTGTTTGTTGTTTTTAAGCTGATAGGTATTATGAGATATGATATGATAAAGTTATTATTAATACTTTTATAAGTTTTAATTTTTTTGGTTGAAGCATAGAGACAACCAAAACATTACATTACATTATGTGACATTCAAAAATAATATATTGTTCCTTTTTCCTTTGAAGAAAGTGAAAGAAGTTCATGCATATATATTAACTATTACATGATTTCAAAACATTCTCCTCCTGCTCCTCTATCTAGTCTGAGTCCTGAGTCTATCTACTCTGTATATTCTATATGTGATAGAGGAGGAGGTTCTATTGCACTTCTCTGTTGGAGGTTATAGAAATATAGTCTTCTCCTCCTTGAATACAAAGGTAACTAATCATAATTTTCTCATAGAAGTGGATTCCCAGTAGTGTATTCACCTAGCATGTTTGGCTGGGTATGATGTCTGTCATGCTTGATTTATCATGGTTCATACAAATGCATTGCAAGTAAGAAGGCCAACCTCCCAATAATATCCTGTCATATTATTTTTTCAAATAAACTCATTTTCACAATCACCTCCTATGACAAAGAACCTAAATGTGATTGGAGTTCCAATCCATGCCCATTTCCCTAACTACCTTTATTTCATTATTGACTTGCTTCTCATGGAGTTTAGCCTCTTCAACATGCACAATTGTTGATACCATCATATTGTTGTGATAGTTATTATTATCAAGGATAGCAGTCATTTTGAAATCATAGAAATGAGCTTGAATTCCCATAAAGTGTCTTCATTGTTGCTACAATAATTACCTTTCAAAGTGTTGATAAAGTTATAAATATCTGGTGGCCGTTGGGTGAAAAATTTGTGTAAAGTTAGGATAGGGACATTACAGTGAGCTGCAATAGTATACATATTAAGTGTTTGACAAAATTATTTGCACATATGTAGTTGGTTCCTATTGCTACCTACAGTAGTCAGATAAAGGTTTGCAAAGTGTTCATCAAAATTAGTGAATTAAAATCAGTACATCAGATAGACGCAAACCATTTAGTTTGGTCAAGTTATTTACGATGGTATTTTTGGTGTTAACAATATGATCTACAACTGTCTAAGATAGTGATAGTGGAACATTTGACAAGGTAATAACCCAATCTATTCAACAATAGGTTCAAAATTTTAGTGCAATTTTACTTGGGAAAATTACACATATCTACATTCCTATATAGATCTAGACTACAATAATCAGAAATTATGTGAGAATATGAATAGAAGACATAAGGCATATAGTTATTTAAATGACAGAGTATTGTCATAGATCTGTTTGATGCTTTGGGAAATATATTTTGAATTTAAACCATCAAATCCTCAATTCTATGTAGTATGCTTGTATTTTAGCAAGGCTAAGTGGAAATTGCATTTTAACAGTTGCATTAGAGAAAGAATTGATTAGTTAGATCTATGGTTTATTAAATGTTTTTTGGAATTAAACTCCTAGATTTAGTGTGTTTTTGATTGATTTTGAATTTTTTGGAAATAAGTGCATAGTTTCACAATTTTACTTTTCAAATAAATAACCAAGTTCTAATGTCTCAAGTGTTCAAAGTCTTAAAGTTGAGAAACATTGGACCAAGAGAAGCTAGTTGGTATAGGCAGCTGAGAGTCCAATAAGTAAACTCAACAACCCGTACCTCTTATTTCCAAGAGTGCACAACAACACAATTGGAAACACACACAAACATAGTATCCACTACAACTTTCAGATTTCAAAAGAAATTTCACATAAACATGTTCCTGGATGTGTTATCTCATATTTGTGACGTTATTTCTAGAGCCACCAATGTTGCCATGATATGGAGCTATCAAGGCTCATGAGCTAAAATTATGAGTTGTCCTTGAGCTACTCCAAGCTCTCAACTATTGAGTTACTCCAAGTTCTTTTTGAATAGATATTTTTGTTCTTTATATAGGCTCAAAACCTCCATAGAATCTAGTCATCATAGTTGACCGTATTAACTAGGTCCACTTTTGTTGGCAATTACCAATTTCCACATGTGATCAAAACAATGAACTCCTAAAACTATAGGGAATTATAGAGCCTAATATAAAGGCCTGCCTTAAATTTTGATAGATATACAAATTTGAAGGAGAAGAACCAATCTTGTGCATATTTACATAACCATTCTTAGACATCTTTGAGCCTTTATTTTGCTAAGATCATACCCATAATGTTGTTGTTTATAACCTGAGTATAGGTGTCCATATTTTAACATCTATGGGTTTTTTGATGTTGAGTTTGACTTCATGTTTGCTTTATTAAGTGTGCATATGTCTCTTTTCCTTGCCCAAAACTGTCCTATTTGCAAAAAATAGCTAGGAAAACCATATAAATAAAGCCATCTAGAAAACACAGAGCATCAAATGCATAAGTTAGAAGATCGTGGTCAGATTTCTTGGCAGCATATTTTTCAAAGTTCTATTTTTGTTGCATAATATCATGGCATGTATGGATTAGATTGGTAACTTGAAGGAATAGATTGCCATGCATTGTTGTTCCTTGGGGATGGTCTTTACAAAGGTTGAAAGTCAAGACATTTAAGACAATTCAAGTAAAATTGGGTTTGAAACAATAGTATAATTGAGAAAGAGAATCCTTTGAATTGTCTTCAGGATTAAAAGTACTTTGACATGATCATCACTTGATTTCCATTGGAAGGCATGAACCCTCCTTAAAGACAAAGGAATTTTCCATCCAAACTGTATGTGAGAGCTAAATACTTAGAATATTCCTTTAGCAACCTTGGAAGGCTTGTGCTTTTCTTAAATACTTTTAAGAGACTTTTCTAGAAGAACTGTGATTGAAATCTTGTAGAAAAATAAATATTTTAAACTTTTCTTAATAAGAACACAAATATATTTGTTGAGACTGAACATTCTAAAATACATCCCACAAGCTAAAGCTACTGCAACTGCATATTGCCTTATAGTAGCCTAACTATCTTTTGCTATTGAAACAACTTCATGATCAAAGTATTCTCCTTTCAAATGCATTAATATAAGATTGACTTTCCATGGTTGATCTGGCATACCAATACCCTCTTTGTACTCCTATATGTAGGACCCAGGTTGTATTGAAATTGAAACTCAATCCTTCATTGGAAACAAGATCTTCCACTGCATTCATTTCTTTATAAACATGGATAAATGATGCATTTCAAAAGGAATATTCTACCTATTTTAATTGAGCTAAGATTGGGAGAAAAACTAGGTAGGTTATCCATCCTAAACCTAGTAGTCATCTAATTAATATAACATTTTACATTGAATTTGAGCTATCCAAAAATGTAAATGGAAAATTGATGGGAAAATCTATAATTTTAAAGTGAACAAATATGATTTTAAATTGATGGAAATATTTTGTAACGAAGTTTTACTAGAGTTTTTCAATGATAAGAAAATTTGGGGTTGTAGAAATTTCAAATTGCAAGGTTAGATTATTGTGAAGTTTTATGTGGAACGAGAGATGGGATCAAGTAGAAAAAAGATGAAATGTTTGAGCCGTGGACAATGGATGATGGAAAAGAACCATAGATCATGGAAACTTGGATTGTTTGAGAACTATAGAGGAGACGAAAGATGAACTGACTCATTCTAGAACCGTAGAGGAGAACAAAGAAGTGACTTAGTACTTTTGGAAATAGCTTATGTACACTACAAGGTTTAAACTATAATCATGGTTATGGGTGAGTAAAGATTGTTCATAGTTAACAATTTTATCTTTGGTATTGTGAATCAACTATATCGAGCATTGGAATCTCACAGCAATCAATTCAGAATGTGTATTCATGAAAATTGTGTATCTGCAGCAATATTTTAGCAAATGGAATAAAGAAAGAGAACAGAGGCTGGCATGCATATTTTTATCACTACCAAGTAAAATAAGAAAATTTTGAATTGAAGTGGAAGCTCAGTATTTTGCTGAGGCCCATAGTTTGAGTATGTTGTCTTCCCAAATATGAGTCTCACTACGAATACATAAATAAAATATTAAAGCTACATCTAGTTTGTGCCATCTTAGAAGTGTCCATATTTTTGCAGGCTTCAACTGATGATAATAGTAGATACCCAAATACGTTTTTGTGTAGTTTTCTAAAATATTTTAGCTCACATTTTCCAAACAAATATATTTTAAGTATTAACACATTTCTAATCCAGGGAGATGATGTGAGTTATGGATGCATTATCTTCTTTGCAATTAACTGGCATTTTAAAATGTGAGGAATATGTCTAGATGATGCTTGGTTTACTTCTTTTCGGTTTCTAATTTACTGAATATGTCAAAAAAAATCTAAACCTTCCAAAAAGTAATAATTCATAGTTATTTTATCTATCAATTCATCCTCAAATTTCTAAATTCTCATCATTGACAGATGTATCACCTATGTAAAACATCTATTGGAAGTTTTTCAATACAATCTATATGGAAGGGAAATTATTGTCATTATGTCATGCTTTGCATCCTAATACCCATGCCTTAGGAAATTGTGCCATTATTTAGATTTTCACTTGTATGTTTTGGTTGTTGCACCTTGATTTTTTTTTCATTTAGTGTTTGATGGTAAAATATATTGGTGTGGGAAATTGAATTTTTCATATGTTGCTCAACTAAAATATTTATGGGTTGAAAACTGTAGTGAATATAGGTGAATTACTTTTGGATAATCCAGCTTTCAAGGAAACAGAGCAACAATGCAATAATTTTATGATGCAAAAATATCAAAGGTTGATGATCAGATGGCTGGCTTATTTGGTGTATTTGATGGTAATTATCTTCTTCCTACACTTTATGCTATATAGGACTGAGTAACCTCATAGGCATGGAGCAATGCTCATTCATACATGTTTACTCCATCACGAATTCGTTAGGAGTTTTTAAAAAACTGAATTATTGTCCAGTGGTTCTTAAATTGTAAATGCTTGTCTTTAATCAGAAAACCACTTTATACTATAGAATACCCATTGTCTTATCGTTATGTGTGGTTCCAACTACATTTATATTTTCCCAATATCTTCTTACTGATTTTTTTATTGTAGGCCATCGTGGTTCTCGTGCTACTAAATATTTGAACCAACACCTTTTTGAGAATTTGATAAATCATACCCAATTTTCAACAGACACCAAGCTGGCTTTATGCACGTGCAGATCTCTGACACCAGATAGCTATAAGTGTGTTCATTTGCAAGTGATTTCTTACAACTTAGTGTTTCAGACATAGTGTAGTTTAGGTCTGTTGAGTTTGAGTTGTTAATGGCTTCATTTTTTCCTAAGATTGCAGCTGAAACCTATCAGCAAACTGATTCTGAATTCTTGAAGGTGAAACTAGTATTTACAGAGATGATGGTTCAACAACTTCGACTGCAGTGTTAGTAGGTGATTTTTTGTGTGTTTCTAATGTGGGAGACTCACGAGCAATGATTTTGAAGGATGGGAAAGGTATAGTGACTTCCACACTACTTATATTGAGTGCTAATTACACTGTAATTCCATCTTATATAAAACATGTCACATGTTATAACTTATGAGGTGTTACTTTTCCTATAACTATTCAGACTCTAGAGCCATTCTTTTACGAGAAAAATATATAGGATGGAACAGATAATAAATTTCTCTTTGATTTTCTACAGTACAAATTGTGTTCACCTTTTATTATTTGGACCGTTATGATCTAGTTTAGATTTTTTTGGGCTCACAATGCTATTGAAACGACACTTATTTTTAGCCATAGAAAATGCTCTGCCTTGAATTGAGTTTCTTTGACATCAAAACAATTTTTATAAATTTGTTCATTGTCAGTGTAAGTTCACATTGATTGGTTGCACAATCTGTCACCATAAACTTAACTTGGATTCCTTCTAACAAATAGATAATATCTACATAGTTTGTCTCCGCCCATTTTTCGTATTGTTTAAAATATAACTTGTGTTGGGTCAATTCTTTCTAACGACGCTTTATCTCACTAATAGGGCCTCTTTACAATGCTTATGGAGAATAGGCGGATCTATATTTTAAATGGGAACCTGTCATTTAAGTTTTAATGGACGACAAACCTAGAAACAAGCTTCATCCACTCAGACACTTTAGTGATAAGGTTTGCTAGTATGTTGTCACTACCATATAGTAATCTACCTGAAGGCTACACAAACAATATCCAATATTTTCAACAACCCACTAGAGTTTGAACTTGGTTCATTGTTCGAATAATTGGTCCAAGTCGCTTCTTAAACACAATTGCATGGACAAGAAGAGGCATATCGTATGCATCTATGGAGTATAATATTCTCAATGACAGATTTAAGAAAAATAACATATGAGGTAAAAGTTGTGCTTGTTCAAAATGTTATTAAGATGTGCCATACAATGCAATTTGTGTGTAGATTTCCATGCAATAGACTATATTTCAATCTTATCTATTTATCTACTATACTTTCAACCCAAGTTACCTGATATGGAGACATGGGTGTCTGAGATGGGACATGTAGAGCCTTGAAACATGACATGTTGGGACTCACATACACTCACATATGTATAAAATTGAAAAATAATAAAATTACCAGAGTAAAATATAGACATAAAGATGTAACCTTTTGTGAACATTTATAAAATAAAACTACAACAAACACACATTAGGACATGTTTATTGACATGTCATGACAAATCTTTACACATTGCTTGAACATTCTATAGTGTCAGACTTGTTGTGAGTCGATACGTGTGTTGTTGAATTGTTGACATATGTGGGACATGTTCCCACTAGTGTCTGACACTGGGACAGTGACAGTCCAAGTGTCTTACACATGACACGCAGGGGTGATGGGAAGTGTCTCGTGAGGTAAGATAGCTATCAATCTGTTTTCCTTTTGAGCTTAATGTGAAAGTCTAGAAAGTATCACAAGCTTCTGTTAGGATAATATCTTTAAGCTATTTTTTACAACCAGGGTATATTCATGTAATTTCCATAAATGAGAATTAACTGAATGAGCAATACAGAACATGAAATATCAAGTTTTGGAGAATCAAAGATTTTTAACACTAATGAAGAAGAATTCAAGGGACATTAATTTTTGATAGGCCATCTCTGTTTTCCTCTTCTGTAATCTCGAAGGAGATATTGTTTCTATTTATTTCATGATTCTACATCTTGGGAGGTTTTATCGTGTGTAGTGGTGCAGCCTTCGATAGAATACCAAGATTTCGAATGAACATATATAGAGTTGGCCACACAAGTAGATGATATATTCTACTAGTCACATGTCAAGCAAGTAGACTCTGTTAAATATTTTGGAATTGAGCTTATAACCCAAATATGGATGTAAATCTAATGGAGTTCAAACGATTTTTGGGGCTTGTTGATTGCACCGAGAGGAAGGAGGTGCTTAAAACCCAGTACGGGGAAGATGTTGTAACTGTAACATTGTCTAACATTATGTAACATGCCCTTCTCATAAAAAAATAACTAAAAATGCAAATGATGTTTGCTTAAACAAAAAACATTAAACTATATTTATTTGATCTTAAACCTAGATGTATCAAGTACTGATATGGATCAAATATATTGACATGTAAATTTCTTCTCAATGTGTATAAAATTTAAGATAAAAAGACTTTACATGTCAAGAAAAATTGGATCCTTCTCGGTGCTTGATACATCCAGTTTAAGATGGATCTCTGCTGGTATAGATAGAAATATATGTAGCTTGCTTAAACCTCCTGGTGAAGATCTATCCTCGAAAGGTTAGAATGTTGTGTATATTACTATATTCTATAAATCTATCTCTTATATATTGAAATATAGCTCATAAATGAGTGCACACTATGATATACACATAAGTACAATATTTTTAGCCTTTTTGTTTCCAAGCCCCATTACCAGGTGTTCCAGCTACAACTATTCCCAAATTTCTAGAAATTTTGGACCCTCCTTTTGATCTTGTTTGCCCCACTCTGCTACATGTTGGGTTATTTGAGGCCGTTTCCTTGCTATTTGAGTTTCTGTCTTGGTCTGTGCATATTTTGGACTATAAGGCTCTGTCGGTTGTACGTTGTTTCATCTGTGAAGTTTAAATTAGGTTTTTCAGTCACCGTTCTTTCGGGAGTCAGTTAGATGTGGTGTTGATAATTAGAGACTTTAGCTAAACTTGGATTCTATTTTGAAAAGACCTTGCCTTGCATTTTTTAAGGAAGAATTTTGACTTTGATCGGAGGCTACAGGCTGATTAACTTCCGTCGTTGCGGCTCCAGAATAGGCTAACTGCCTGTCGGACTATTTGTCTTTTCATCGATGTCTAGTTGTTTGTTTTTTTGAGGTCGATTGGTTTGTGGTTTTCTTGACCTCTGAACTTCCGTTGTTGTGGCTGTGTATCTCACTAGCTATCCGATGCCTACAGAGGATCCGACAGCCGATGTTTTATCGCACCTTTTTTAGTCTGTGTGCTAAAAACCCTGGAGGGTAGGTTACCTGCTGTTGCGGCTGCGTAATCCACTAATGAGCCAACGTCAAGTGTTCTGATTCACCGATGGAGGTTTTTATGTGCTCTTTTCTTAATCGTTCTATCATTTTTTATGAGTTTGTATTTTTCTGTAAGAGACCTATGTGCCTTGTTTAGGTTGAAATTCACACATAAGAAACGAGCTCCGGTTTTTCTGCTTTCGTACCCATTTTTAATATCATGGTTTAGGTTTATTTAAAATAGACGGATTAAATGATGGATTCTCTTTCATTTGCAGATTGACATGGCAGTTTCTTAGATCTAGCTGAAGATTATTGCGACAAAGAAGGTACATTTGAAGGACCGGGCATGTTAAAGCATACGGTGGCAGAATCATTGCTCGAAGAAGAAAATTATGAGGATCTGAAAGGAGACCGAGGGATGGTTGAGCATAATCATTAGAGGGTAGAGGCTCGTGCTTAGGCATTCCGTCAGTTACCTAGCGTTTTTCGGTTTTTATAAAATCTTTATCTAGAATGTAACGTTTGGATGAATCATGCGCATTTGCAAAGTGACAAAACAATGGGAGGGGATGGTTGGGAGGCCGAAAGGCTTTCCCTTTGGTATAAGTATGGGAGAGTGAGACAGAAAGGGGGATTTTTCCCAGAGAAACTTTTGAACCACTTGTTGTAAGAGGAACTACTTTGTTTTGCAATAATAAATTACAAATTTTTCCTGTTGGAGAAAGTGCTACATGGAATGTTCAAATGTGATGAAATGAACAATGTTGAAGAGGTACTATTTCATTTTCATCTGTGTTTCATTAACTGTGAGACCGTTCTAACTTTCTAAACCTATGTTCTTATCTGAATGTTCTCTGGTTTATTCTGTGATGATTTCCACTATGAGTAGTGAATGTTTTAACAGTTGATGAGCTATCTTGTCGTGTATATATTTATTCATGTTTATGCGTTTTGATTGTAAGAACAACTATCTGTGATTTATATTAACATGTGAATGGTATAACATTACTCATGAATTGATAATCTTGCTCCCTAGGGACATCTTAGATAGCATTGTTTTCTAGTTGTGTGTGATTTAGATGCAAGAGAGTCTAAGACGAGAGGTAAGAACCTGCGCATCACATTTGTCTTTGTTACTTGACCTACGGTAGCTGGACCGTAAACCGGACGGATTCCCTACACCAAACAGTCACGGGGTAGTTGGGAACGTTGATTGGGGAGAATCCCTTGTTGTTGCTGCCTGCGAATTTCCAAGCCTCAACAGTTTCTGGAACTATAAGGAGGGCCACTATTGCATGGCTAGCCGGGGAAATACATTTCCTCAAAATTACTCAACCAATGATAGTTTTGAAAGTAGTTTATTTCCTTACCGAAATACTGAAGAGAATAGAGAACATTTTTTTTCAGTAGACAATCAAGTGGTTAATGATCTAAGAAGACACACACAGGCTTATGTAAAGAGTATAGGAGGATTACCAACGATCCTTGATTTACCCCAAAGAGAATACAAGAATAAATATCGTCCCATTTTGGAAGATTCAGTGTTGGTTGGAGATTTATAAGAGTTGGTAGAAGTAGCGTTGCAGGAAGTTGTTCAGCCTTTGAATCAAGTAGGCCCAAACACACCTTACTATTCTCTTGCACGTACTCCTGTTCCTTCACCTCCTCACTCTCCACCCAGACTCATGGCAGGTGTAAATGAAAATCAACCACTTAACCCACCAAATCCACCGCCGGCTTGGAAATCCAAATCGCCCTTGAGCTTAACACCTCCGTTACATGACTTACCTCAAGATTTTGAGAAGATGCTGCCTAAGTTTGATCCAAATGAGAAGATATTATTAGATGACCATTTACAAAGTTTCTATTTGGCAATAGAAGGGTTGAGGACTGGGGAACATGAGGATGTATTTTGTAGACGTTTTCCGCATACCCTTAAAGGAGTAGCAGCATCATGGTATTTTGTTTTTCCTGCAAACTCTATCCCAAAATGGGATACCTTTGAAAGGATTTTCAGAAGTAAATATGCAGCCCAAAAAAATCATGCGGCTCTTATGAAAGGACTGTGCACCTTAAAGAAAGAAAGAAAAGAGAAGGTGCATAGTTTTACCCAAATATTTGCAGCTTATCTTAAGAATTTTTCTGAAGCTGACAAACCCTCAGATAAAGTTTTGATTGAGTATTATACTTCACCTCTAGGGCTTGATCTGGCCATGTTTGCCAAAATGAAAGCCAAACCTACACTAGCAGAGACGTATGAAGAAGCGGAAAGAGTTGAGGATGAAAAGGAAAGTATCGAAGACTATCCTAAACAGTCGGCAGAGAAAAATATTGGAAGGAAAGATTTGTTATTTACTAATCCTAAAGAGGAGCAATCACCAGATTTCGAAGGAATAGAAAAGATGATGCAGAAGCTCTCTAACAGAATAATAGACTTGGAAAAGGAAAAGGAAACCTAGAAGTTTTATAAACCTTATTACAACAAAAGGGAAGATAACAATAAATCCCAACCCCCTCCGCACAGCCCTGCATCGATGAACTTAACATAGGTGGGGATGGATAACTTTTGCACTTTTCACCAACAAACCCATTTTGAAAAGAATTGTCCTCAATGGATAAATTCAATGACGTTGGTAATGAACCAACTTTTGGATTCCAAGTTAACCAAGGATAATGACGAAGAAGGGAAAGACAACAATAAATCAACAGAAAAACATAAGGATGAGGCCATGGTTTTATGGGATTGTGTATCATTGTTTGATATCGAGGAAGAAAGGCACCTGAGACATGAGGATATCGTGGAAACAAATGTAACGACGAGAAGCCAGGGGTTGATTAAGGAAAAAAACCTTATGCTTCCAAAGATTAAGAATCTTCGAAAGAATGTTAAGAAATTTCAAAAAAATACCTCAGCTAATGAAATTCTAGAATTTACCACCACCAGTCAAAATCCAAGACAGATCAACAAGCCTACTAGACCCATTGAAGAGAAGATAAATAATTTTAAAACTCATCTCACAGAACATAAGATGGATTATGAAATCATGGAGGATATCAAAAGGGTAAGAGCAAATATCTCGTTATTTGATATGTGCACTGTGACATAGACAAAAGATAAGTTATTGAAAGCACTTGAAATGTCAGAGGAGAAACTCCCCACTGAAAATCAGCCCCAAGGAGAAGAAATTGGTGAAGTGAGTGTGAGAGGTAAACCCAAATGCAAGACCCACCCCTTTTCTCCTCACTTTTGAAATTTTCAACCACAACGTGCACAATTGTCTAGTAGACTTGGGGGAATCAGTCAATGTTATGCCGCTGTCAGTCTGCAAAAAGATAAATGGACAACCTAAACCATCTACCTGGAGGGTCATTCAGTTGGATAGAATGAATGTGAAGGTAATTGGGGAAATGGAGGATGTTCTCATTAGCTTGTCTTCTAATGATAAGGTATGTCAATTCATTGACATTGTGGTGGCCGACATACTCGAAGCTTATGGACTTGTCTTGAGTAGAGATTGGTCGGCAAAGTTGAGTGGATATTTTGCCTCGGACTGGTCACATCTATGGCTACCTTATAAAGGAATCCCAAATCAAATTAAAGTTTTAAGGGAACCACACATGAAACACAATGTTACTCAGTTCGAAGAAAAAAATGAACCAGTGAATTCTGTTTTGGGAAATTACTTTATTGAACTAGAACCAGGAAATTATCAAGCAGAAGAAGCCATCGATACATCAAAAGCTCAGCCTAATCTCCTTCGGTTCTCACAGGTTGATGAAATGGATTGTAAAATAGCAGAATTAACTGTAGATGTAGGTATTGATTCACACACAGTAATGGATAGTGATTGTTGGACACTTTTCTTTGATGGTTCTAAAACTTTGGAGGGGTTAGGGGCCGGCTGTGTCTTGATTGAACCTAAAAAAAATAAACATTTTCTTTCATGTAGGTTAGAGTTTGAGTGCACCAATAATACAGCTGAATATGAAGCACTAGTTCAAGGGATAAGAAAAGCAATTGAATTAAAGGTAAAAAATATGAAAGTGTTTGGAGATTTTGAAATAATTGTAAAACAAATTCAAAATCAAATACATTTCATTTCTCCTCATTTAAAAGCTTACTAAAATGAAGTATGGGATCTGCTTAAATTTTTTAATGCATTTAACATTGTATCGATTCCTATACTTAAGAATGCGGTAGCTGACTTGTTGGCCACCTCAGGTGCGAGGCTTGTGCCCTCTAATAATCAGTGTTCTGTTGAATTGCTTTTCAGGCCTTCAGTTATAGATATGATTACCAATCTATGGGTTTTTGATGATGATCAGAAAATTATAGAATTCCTGACAAATGACGAAACCTTCAAAGGGGCGATTATTGATGATGAAGAACATCAAGCCGAGCTAAAATTCCATAATTTTATTCCTAAAGGAGTCAGGACTTTGGAGTGAATGTTTGATTTAAACGAGAAATTCAGAAGGCCAGTGAATGTGAAGACTCATAGCTCATCTCTACAGTTCGAGTTGATTAATTTGGGGACTGAAATTGAGCCTAAATATGTGAATTTGGGAAAGTGTTGCTCCCCAGGTGAAAGGAATAAGTTCATCAATTTGTTCAAATAATACAAAGATGTTTTTGCCTGGATGTATGAATATTTGAAGACATATGACACCAATATTCTTCAACATGTTATCCCCATCAGATATGGAATCAAACCTTATCAGCAGCCTTTAAGGAAAATGCATCCAAAATTAGAGCCTTTGATTCAGAATGAAGTAAAGAAGTTGTTGGATGCTAGAATTATCTTCAAGGTTAGACACTCAGAATGTGTTTCAAATTTGGTACCGGTAAGGAAGAAATACAGAAATCATACTATGTGTGGATTTCAGAAACTTAAATCGCGCTTCAGATAAAGACCATTATCCAGTCCCACCCATGGAACATATATTGCAAATTGTTTCAAGTTCTGAATTATTCTCTTTATTAGATGGATTCTCAGGCTACAATCAATTGTTAGTAGCTAAAGAAGACAGAATTAAAAGTACATTCAGAACCCGATGGGGAACTTTTGCTTACATAAGGATGCCGTTTGGACTCATAAACATTGGAGCTACTTTCTAGAGGACTATGGACATATCTTTCCACGGTCTGATTGGCTACAGTGCTGTAGTATACCTCGATGACATCACGATATTCTCAAAGAAAAGAGAGGAAGATGTGTTTAATCTAAAGCAGATTTTTGAACGCTGCCGAAAATATGGTATCTCACTAAACCCTAAGAAGTGCGTATTTGTCGTTACCGAATATAATTTGTTGGGTCACATGGTTTCTAAGAAAGGGATATCCGTAGACTAAAAGAGGATCAAAGCTATCAAATAGAGTCCCTTACCCCATAATAAAAAGGGCATGCAATCATTTATGGGGACAATAAATATCGTGCGAAGGTTTGTGCCATATTTCGCTCAAATTGTTAAACCTTTGCAACAAATGGTAAGACAAAGTGTACAATTCAAGTGGATTGATGTTGAGAAGAATGCATTCAGTAAAATAAAGACAGCGGTTGCACACGCACCCTCCCTCAAGAGTCCAGATTTTGAGAAAGATTTTATTTTGTACACTTTCGCCTCTGATGATTCACTAGCAGTAGTTCTTACCCAGAAGGAAGATGGGGGAGATGAGTTCCCCATATCATTTATGAGCACTAGTCTGCAAGGGGACGAATTGAATTACCCAGCTGTGGATAAACAAGATTACACAGTGTTCAAAGAAGTAAAACAATTCAGACCATATATACTTAAGAACCGGATAAAGGTAATAGTCCCACACCCAGTTGTGAGGTCTCTTTTCATACGAAAGGAATTAGGAGAAAGAAGAGGCAACTGGGTAACCACTCTACAGGAGTACAACCTAGAATTAAAGCCAACCTCCGTATTTAAAGGGCAAGTATTATGCAAACTAATGACTGTAAGTAAATACAATGAATAAAATGACTGGGAAGATGAAGCGGAATTACATTTGATGGATGTGTGTCCTCTTTTCACAGCTCCGGACTCCTGGTATCAAGACCTTGTGCATTACCTTCAGGAAGGATTGTTATCGGAACATTGGAACTCTAAGCAAAGAAGAGTACTGCGTCTTAAATCAGCCTCATATCAGATTATTGAAGGAATATTATTCAGAAAGAATTACGATGAATTTCTTCTTAGATGCTTAGAGAAAGAAGATGTGAAGAAGGTCATGATAGATTTACATGATGGGCTTGCTGGAGGACACTTCTCCGGAGATACTACAACTCATAAAATTCTCAAAGCTGGATACTATTGGCCCACACTATTTAAAGATGCACACACCCATGTCAAAAAGTGTGACATTTGTCAAAGGTGTGGCGGAAGACAAGTTAAAGAAGCAGGACCGTTAAAGCCTGTGATAGTAAGAGAACCTTTTGAGCAATGGGGGATGGATATCATTGGAGAGATAAAGCCAAATTCTTCCCTGCAACACAAGTATATTCTGACGGCAACCGATTACTTCACTCATTGGGTTGAAGCCATTCCATTGCATAAAGTGAATGAAGATGCGGTCATGGACTTCTTGCAAGATCATATTATGACTAGGTTTGGAGTTCCAATTTCTCTAGTTTTCGATAACGCTACTTATTTTTTCTCTATTAGATTAACTGTTGTTGATGTAAATGTAACTTCGGAATGTATTCATCTGTATTTCTTATGTATTATAACCTGATGTTTATTCTGGGATGTATTGTAATGCATTTGAGTCATGTCATACCCCGATGTTTATTCCGGGAGGTTTCTATAATGAGACAATCATGTCAAGTCATTGTGGGTAACCCTCCTATTGGTCAAGGATTAAAGTCCTCACAGTTGTGGGGCCCTTGGGTTATTAGACTATCCTAGTGAAGTTGACCCTAGGTGAGTCATTGTAATTCAGGGCAATAGTCCCCACCATTATGTTACCCTCCTATTGGTCGGAGGAGGAAAAGTCCCCACAAGTGGTGGGGCACTAGGGTTATTAGACACTCCTAGAGATGTCAGCTCTAGTAAGTAATTGTTAAGTGAGGCCGACATGTTGGAGTGAACTTCTAGTGAACGAAATAATATAAATAGAGAGTGAGCCTCTCTATTCATCTCACTTGCAACACTCACACTCACTCATTGGGGCACATGAGTGAGAGGAGAAGCTCTCTCAGTGAGAGAGAGAGAGACTGCTACTGTGTGGAGATCATCTTACTGTTTTGGGGCTTTTACGGTTTTGGTGTTGATTCTATCTCTAAGGAAATTGCAGGTTTTCTCCTTTATGGTTTCCCCAAGGAAAACTCTTTGTGTCTCTTGTCTCTGTGATGTGCTTATGTTTTATTGATGTGCTTGTTATTATCTTAGTGAAAAGATACTAAGATCACAATGCTAGCTTATATGATGAAAAACTAACAACTGCATTTGCTCATGAAAAAGGAATTAAGTTGCATTACTCTGCAAATTATTATCGACAAGGAAATGGTTTCGCTGAATCTTCGAACAAGAATTTGATTAAAATCTTAAAAAACACTGTGATAGAAAACCAAAGAAGTTGGCATTCAGCATTACCCAATGCTCTTTGGGATGATAGGGTCACCCCCAATACTTCGTTAGGTATGTCCCCATACACCCTTGTTTATGGAAAAGAGGCCATTGTACCCCCCAATATCATGCTACCCTCTTCCATAATCGCTCAGGAATCCAGAGGGTCAGATAATGAAGTCTTACAGATGAGGATACATAATCTTTTGAAGGTAGAGGAATCTAGATCCAGGGCTAGAGAACGTTTTAAACAACAACAGGAGGTAGTAAAAAGGTGGTTTGATAAGCACAAGATGGAACAAAAGAATTTGAAGTGGGAGATTTGGTTCTCAAGTGGGATCACCCTCATGATGAGAAAGGAAAACACA
Source organism: Pseudotsuga menziesii (assembly GCA_001517045.1). Classification (NCBI taxonomy): domain Eukaryota; kingdom Viridiplantae; phylum Streptophyta; class Pinopsida; order Pinales; family Pinaceae; genus Pseudotsuga; species Pseudotsuga menziesii. The sequence goes on from LPNX010061205.1 coordinate 826,301, forward strand.
CGAAATTTCAATAGTTATGGGTAGGCCCTTTCCAGATTGTGGCAAATCTTGGCCCCTCAACCTATAAGTTGCAGGATTTACAGTGATGGGAGGATAACTTACCAGTAAATGGTTTAGTTCTTAAGCCTTATTTTTCCTGATTTTGTTTTATTTTATTCCATTTTTTATATAAATATTTGACGTGTTTTGCCACTATGATTTGTTATTTTCCTGTTTGTTTAGTGTAGTTTTTCTTCTGATTCCAATGAAGGAAGCAAAATTTTGGTCGCATGGAGAGCATCAGGACCGTTGATAAACTTAGATTCTTTGGGCATTGGACTGTTTGAATATGTTGGAACTTCTTCTAGTAAATAGTTTTCCTAAAGCATCTATGAACACGTCGAGGTCTAGCATAATCCCTGAAATATCTCAGAATCAAAGGTCTGGAAAACTATTTCGAGGCGCCATCCATTTCACATCTAAAATGCCCTAGGGGGTGACAACAAAAGACCCATGGAAAGGGGAGCAAGGTAAACAGTATGTTATATCTAAATGATCCCATGCCAAGAATTGAAATCCAAAAGGCAAATAAGAGTCAAAAAATCTCCTAAGAAATCAATATGTGTCAAAACGAAGTACTAAACCAGTACAAAATTGCCAAAATTTCCTCTCCATCCGTGAGCTGAAAATTAAATACATCTCTCACACAAAATGACACTATTGATAGAGGAGCCTGAATATAAACATTCAGAAAGAAGGCGTGCAGGAAAACTCAAAAGAAAGGACAAAACGTCCAAAAGGCACAAAAGTGCAAATTGGCTTGGGAATGGGGAACAAACGAATATTTCTGTTCACCATTCATTCTAATCCTATGGAATCTAAGCTGGAAGCTACCCAAAGATAAAGTTAAAATGAAGTCCGCCTACTTAAGCCTCGAAAGAGTTATCCTAACCTTGAGATTTTGGTTTCCATTCCCCAAAAAATTGGACTATCGGCAATGATTACAGACATGATGGGAATCCAGACATCTAGAAGAATTCAGCATGTCAGTTCCACTGCTAAACAGTCTATTCCTCAAGGATGAGTTTATTCAGAGATCTAAGTTCACCAGTGAGCTGCCAATTGTTGCAGCTGCAACTATTCCCAAATTTCTGGAAATTTTGGACCCTCCTTTTGATCTTGTTTGCCCCACTCTGCTACATGGTGGATTATTTGAGGCCGTTTCCTTGCTATTTGAGTTTTCGTCTTGGTTTGTGCATATTTTGGACTGTAAGGATATCTTGGTTGTACATTGTTTCATCTATGTAGTTTAAAGTAGGTTTTTCAGTCCTCGTTCTTTCAGGAGTCAGTTAGACATGGTGCTGATAATTAGAGACTTTAGCTAAAATTGGGTTCTATTTTGAAAAGACCTTGCCTTGCATTTTTTGGCGAATAATTTTGACTTCGATCGGAGGCCACAGGCTGATTAACTTCTGCCGTTGTGGCTCCAAAATAGGCTAACTTCCCGTCGGACTGTTTGTCTTTTCGTTGATGTCTAGTTCTTTGTTTTTTCGATGTCGATTGGTTTGCAGTTTTCTTAACCTCTGAAATTCTGCCATTGCGGCTGTGTAGCTCACTAGCTATCCGATTCCTACAGAGGATCTGGCACCCGATGTTTTATCGTGCCTTTTTTAGTCTGTGTGCCGAAAACCCTAGAGGTTAGGTTACCCGCCGTTGCAGCTACGTAATCCACTAATAAGCCGACATCAAGTGTTTCGATTCGTCGATGGAGGTTTTTATGTGCTCTTTTCTTAATTGTTCTGTTGTTTGTTATGATGACATCTTTTTCTGTAAGAGACCTATGTGCCTTGTTTAGGTTGAAATTCGCACATAAGAATCGAGCTCCATTTTTTCTGCTTTAGTACCCATTTTTAATATCATGGTTTAGGTTTATTTAAAATAGACAGATTAAATGATGGATTCTCTTTTGTTTGCAGATGGACATGGCAGTTTCTTGGATCCCACTGAAGATTATTGCGGCAAATAAGGTACATTTGAAGGACCAGGCATCTTAAAACATAAGGTGGAAGAATCATTGCTCGAAGAAAAAAATTATGAGGATCTGAAAGGAGACTGAGGGATGGTCGAGCATAATCATTAGAGGGCAAAGGCTCATGCTTAGGCATTCCATCAGTTACCTAGAGTTTCCTAGTTTTTATAAAATCTTTATCTGAAATGTAATGTTTGGATGAATCATGAGCATTCACAAAGTGACAAAACAGTGGGAGGGAATGGTTGGGAAGCCGAATGGTTTTCCCTTTGGTATAAGTATGGGAGATTGAGACAGAAAGGGGGATTTTTCCGAGAGAAACTTGTGAACCACTTGTTGTAAGAGGAACTACTTTGTTTTGCAATAATAAATTACAAATTTTTCCTGTTGGAGAAAGTGCTATGTGGAATGTTCAAATGTGATGAAATGAACAATGTTGAAGAGGAACTATTTTGTTTTCAGCTGTGTTTCATTAACCATGAGACCATTCTAACTTTCTGAACCTATGGTCTTATCTGAATGTTCTCTGGTTTATTCTGTGATAATTTCCACTATGAGTAATGAATGTTTTAACAGTTGATGAGCTATCTTGTCATGTATATCTTTATTCATGTTTATGTTTTTTGATTCTAAGAACAACTATCTGTGATTTATCTTAACATGTGAATGGTATTACATTACTCATGAATTGATAATCTTTCTCCCTAGGGACAGCTTAGATAGCATTGTTTTCTAGTTGTGTGTGATTTAGATGCAAGAGAGTCTAAGACAAGAGATAAGAACATGCGCATCACATTGTGACCACTCCTTGCATTCTTCATCAATTTTCATCTTAGATAGGCACTTGCATATCATTATTAAAGTCAAAAATACAAAAGTATATACGGTTGACCGGGCCGCAATTAGTGAAACCCTTTGTCTTTGTTACTTGATCTACAGTAGCCAGACCACAAACTGGACGGATTCCCTACACCAAACAGTCATGGGTTAGCTAGGAACATTGACTAGGGAGAATCCCTTGCTATTGCTTCCTACGAATTTCCAGGCCTCAACATCAGGAAAGAGTAACAATTAGCCAGGTTTGTGTTAGACTGCTTCACTCTTCTCTTAACCTAGTTGGATTTCCATTGTCTTGATGTATCCCAGCTTGTGTGCAGGGTGTCAAGTAAACTGGTATCTACTAATTCTAGATATACACTTTTAGGACAACAATAAACTATCATTTACAGATATAAACTATCATTTACAGATATACACTTTTAGGAATTTATACATTATTATGGTATAATTAAAAATTGTTAACAAGTGAATCAATTGATTATTGGAAATAATCTAATTACCATTTAGAAGCAACTTCTAGGCCCCCTCAAGAGTTTGGAGCTAATTTCAAGTAATCTCAAATACTTTGACAATTCAATTGGAAGAATATTTGGTTTATTGACAAGAAAACATTTGCATATTTTGGTACCCATTCGGATTAGGAGTTTCCCATCGTATCCCAGTCAATCATTAACTTCCTTAGAACATTAATTTTATATATATCAGAACTTATAATTTATATATGTCATTGTGATTATCTATTTACACCCTTGCATGCAACATAAATTAGGAAGCTTGCATACTTGGTTTCTAACTGTTTATATTTACATTGTTGTGCATGAAGATGTTTTTTAGATGAATTTTCAATTGTTATAAGTTGAAGGGATTTTCCAAGTCCAAGTATGACTACTTTGATCTATGTGATGATTATTCAAAGGAATGAGGAATAACCTTACCAATAGTTATCACGACCATATTAGTTACCAATACTGTCGACCCCAAAATATCGAACTAAACTATAAAGTAAAAACACAAAAGCAAAAACCAGTCGACCATGAAATTTATAAAATATCTAAGTTTTGATTAAAAATATATATATATATATATTCATGTACATCCATGCAAATCTAAACCATTAAATATGCAATGCTTGCATATAAATAGCAAGGGTTTAATATTAGATTTAGGGTGTTAGGTTTTATTTTCATTTTTTAAGTGGATTTTATGGGCCCACGGGCCCCCATACAAAGCCAATGGGTTCAACCCAGAAATAATTGTTCCATGTGGAACCACTCATTTTTGGTTTGATGGGCCAGTTTTGTGCAGAAACCCCTCAGAACTGATCCAACAAGCCAGTTCAGTTAGTTCCATCCCCGATCTGATAACACTAATTTTTACAGAGAGCTCAAGTAATACTAATACCAACCATGTAATAACTTTAAGGACCTCACCTGACTGAGAATTGTTGACCTTTCAGGACCACCCCAGTTGTTCCTTGCTATACATAAAATAGTTTAAGCTCAAATTTCCTATTAAAAATATTATAAAGAAAACTATGGTATTTGTTTTAGGATATATAAATATGTCTCCGTTCCCCTAAATAAATTACAACAGAACATAGCTTGACAAACCATCATATAAATATTGGAAGGATCCCACAAGTACTTGCATAATGTTTTCTACCCCTTCAGAATAAAATTCTCTATTTCGAGCAATTCCAGGAAGAGGTTTTCCTTTTTCTTATTGATCTTCCTTTTCTCCTTCTTCACAACTGCCCTTATCTAGAAAAAGCATGTATGTGAAAGCTCCCATTTGATATAGTTTCTTACATGCCTCCAACCACACTACCTACAAAAGGATTACAAACCAATAAGAAAATGTAAATCTATTAAAGTGTTGCAAGCTCTAAAATGGAAAAAAAATAACGTGTTGGTAAAAGAGACATACTTGTTGTGCTAAGAGAATTGAACTGCAAACAGACCCTTCTTGCAATGTCCAAGACCTTGACAATTCAATAGGATTTTTTTTTTCTTTTGGGCTTGGTAAAACTGAATAATCTTGTGAACTTGGTTTTAACTAAACTTTTATGTCTAGGATCACTGCTCAATACCTTTATGTGTACATGTTAATAGTGTGCGGCTTCCTCACTATGTTGTTGTAGTCAAGGCCCTTTGTGGTTCTGCTCTTATTTAGTTCGCGTCAGAGGTAGAGGCCAATACCATTTGTAAATTGAATCTGGTCTATGATGGTGTAAATATTTAGATGAATCCAAAGTAAGAATGCAATCTATCTTTCAAGGAGAAAATTCATGTTTTCATTGTTTGTTTTGATTTCACTACAGCATTGGTATATTTGCAATTTCTTTTTACTAGTACTTACTTCCCACTACTTTCCAAACAATTTAGTAGCAATAATAGAGTTTCCACAAGGTTCTCTATAGTATGCTAGTTATTAATCTTTCAAGTGTTGCTTAGTTCTTGGTATCCATATGCATTTGCAATGATTCTATGTTTATATGGTTTAGATTGAATTCTTTGCTTGTCCTCCAAATATGTTTTCTAAAGAGTAATAACCTTTGGTAGTGGCATCTATATACTATTTATTTTGATTGTTAAGTAATTCAATCAAGTAATTTTATTTGGTTTGAATGGTCATTAATTTGTTTGATAGGATCAAGGATTGAGAGTATTACTATATTTTTAATTCTGCAAAAAACCTTAGTGTTAAAGTGCCAAATTTATTTTGGAAGTGGTCCTTTTGCAGCTGCTGAAGTAACACTTGATGAATCATTGGTTTTTCGTAAGCCCTCCTCAATCAATTAATTCCATTTGGTTAAAATAATGTTTTTCATAGGGTCAAGGCTTCAGAGAATCACTAAGGTAGTTAATTTTTCAAAATACCTTAGTATTAACGCCCCGATATTATTTTGAACGTGTTCCTTTTGCAGCCAATGAAGTAACATCTAATGAAACATTGGTTCTAGGAAAACCTGTTAGCTTTGCTTTTGTGTGGGTCATTTTCTTGCACATTTATTGACTAGAAAGTGCTAGATTTGTGTGTATGCCATGATAAATAGCAATATAAGTGTTTAGCATAACCTAAACAGTTAAAGATGAGTTGTTGAACTCAATATTTAATGGTATTAGGCTTAAGAAACATTATATCTTGGATTCTTGGAAGTCACCAGTTGACTACATAGTTTACTATTCTGATTATTTCAAATCGTTTTAGCTCTTGTTCATTTTTATAATTCAATCATTTACAGTGTTCACTCCTACTGTAATGCTTCGGGAAGGGTTTTGATGCTGAAATGAGAGATTTTCTTGAGGAAATCAACAATGGTCATAAGAAATTTCTGCTAAAGATGCCACATAATGTATCTTGTTTAGGCTAACGATGCCAGGTCTGATGGTTATTTATACTGACAAAGTCACTATGGATTAGCTCTTGGATATGCATTTTGAATTCATGCCATATAGGTTGGGAAGACCAAATTGATAACTAAAAATTGGAGTCTATCCCAACATCTCTGGTGATGTGACCATAGAACCTATGACCTATTGGAATTTCCATTGAGAATTGACAAAATATCAGATTACTTTTAATATTTTTTTGTATTCCTTTGAAGGTTTGATTTGCATGAAGATCTATGGTAAAGGTGATATGTTTTTCATGGTATATAAAGAGATTTATTTTAGTCATTGTGGGATAAATAAAGGAAACTAAATTGGATTGAAATAAAATTTATTTGAAGGCACTAGTACTATGTATCTTTTAATTTCCAATATATTTTAAGTTAAATACTTAATATATTAAAGTACAACATTTGAGTGTGTTAAGCACTATATAAGACAAACAAAAAGGAAGATTTTTTTTCTTCCTCATACAAGATGGAGTTTTTAGAGGTCCTTTAATCAACAAAAATGCTGCTAGCAACCCCACTAGGTTAAGGGACTTGCATCCTCTCTATGTTTAACAACAACTAAAAATATCCGACGATAGTATCAATATTAAATAATTTATTAAGAAGGAAACATGAAATGAATCCCCATGATGTTTTCATTTGATGTTTTCTTATTTGTAGCAGATATTTCAAAAAATGGAAAAGTTTTATGTTTAAGAATATAGGTTGTTGTAGGAAACTATTTTTCAAATGATTGGATTTATTGTGAATATATGGACTTGATGTTGGGTGGAATGAATGATTATGATGAGATCATCTCTTTAGGAATGCTTGTCCTTACTTCAAGTAGTTTTCTGGTGACCACAATCCATAATAGTTAAATATTTTCATGAGTGATAAATTCTTATATTAGCTTCGGAAAAATTCTACAATGGTCAGATGATAGATGTATCTTCACATCTCTCAAATTCAGCAATATTTTCTTATTTCATTTTTGAAACTGCGTCATATATTACTTTGCTGCACAGAAGCGGAATAAAGTAAATTATTCTTATAAAACATTATACATAATACTTGTCGCTATAGAGGCAAGGAGTGCTAGGGTATCAATGTTATACCCATTCTCAAGAAAGACAAGGGACCTTAGTATTAGTTTTGTATTGTGTCGTAAGGGATATTAGCTGGAAATGTTAACTTTTATACATCTTTGTATATTTATTTATAATCCTTCATTTAAATCAATCTGATTCCGATATGATTATGTTCACATTCTACTATTGTCAGTGGATAAATATTGGAATTCCCTTCTCCTTCTATTGTGTAGCCCACATGTATGCATCTTTCAGCTTTGTAATTTAAAAACCATTTGTATTTTCTAAGGGCTAGGATGATTGTGAAATTGTCTATTGATTTGAATATTTTTCAGTATCCAACATATATGTCCTATTTATGCAGCACCAGAATCTTTGTGACAAGCAATTTACTCTGGCTTATTCTATCAATCCTTTGTATCATTAATTTTTGTCTTGGTATTTTATTCTATATTGTATGATTCTTGCAGTACGAGTATTTTTTGTCTTATATATTTGTCTTAGTATATTTTATAATAAATTCTATGATTGATGCCATTAAATTTTAGGTGCAAGGTTGTTCATATATTCTTATCATCTTAATTTTTCCATGTTATGTAATTTCCTATGACTCTTTTTTATGGTCATAAACATTGGACGCATGCTTGTCATTCTTATAAATTTCGGCAATTTTTTCATTTTGCATCATTTAAGCATACAAAATAATGATTATCAAGTTACTACATATACATAATGGCTTACCTTGTAATAATCCTTCAAGTCTTTCAAATGCATTTATTAAGTGCAAGAAGTACTTGAAGGACTACTAGTACAGGGTAAGCCATTATAGATCTGTAGTAACTTAATAATTAGTATTTTGTATGCTTGAATGATGCAAAATTTGTTTGAATATCATTATTATAAAGAAATAACAACTTATTAAGGGTGCTAGATCAATGGTATAGCACCTACCTAATTATAGGCAGGAGGTTGGTGGTTCAATTCTTCCGTACCCTATCATAAATTTGTGACTACCAAAAATGACTAAATTCACATATATACGACTATTAGTAGCTAATTTCCTGTATATTAGTCGTATTTAGCTTAGTAATTAATATGTTATAATCTAGTAGTTTATTTAGTCATATATTGTGTCATTAATTGTTGCAATCAGTGACTAAATCAGGGATTGAATTATTAATCTGTCACAGTAATCTAGGGACTAAAACACAGTCTCATAAGAGATTTCAGACAATTAAGCATGAAAATGGCATAATGGTGCTGAAATAGGAGTAGCATCTCTGTATAATCAATAAAGAATGAGTAATACAATACAATAATCATGCAAGGTGCGTGAATTCCAAGACAATTTGAATTCCCAATGAGGTCATTCGAATTGAATGAATGGGTCTAGCTTAATAGAATGTCAACCATAGTAAACACACCTATTTAACCCACTGATCAAGCCGTGATTGACTCAACTGAGCCCTAACTATATCAGAGTGCAATGGATGACTGATTCTAACTGAAAGTAGCTTAGACACATGTCATTGCATGTCAATCAACAAGTTGTAGCACATCATTAACTCCAATGAACCCCAATGAGGTTAACTAAAGTCAAACTGGTCATTAGAAGTGGTTGGAGGTTCCTTCACAACTCAGCTTAACTGATTATAACAATCAGTTAGCAATTAGGTGCATTTATGACACTCAGATCACCTTAGAATGGCTCCCCAATTGAAAGAGGAATCCCAGTTAGCCTCCCTGATTGAACGTAGCTATCGATGTGCTCATGCTGATGTCATAGAGTGCTCATCTAATGCCAATTAATTCAATTAAACTTAGGATAGTGATTTAACAAGGACAAATTGACAAAATTAATTGCGCATGTTGGGTAAATGACTCCAACACCCCCCCTGAAGCTATACTCAGGAGGAATAAATAAAAAAATGAAATGCTAGGGCCCCGACAACAAAGGCCATAGGTCACCTTGTACAATAATGTAACTCAAACATTGATCAAAATTAAATCTAAGTGAGGAAAGAGGGAAAACCCAGTGGGAAACCCCCCCCCTCAAGTTGAACACTGAAAGTAGTCTGATAACCCTGATGAAATCATCCCCAACAACGAACGGAGGTAAGTGAACTTATTTTCTGAAAATATCTTGGTTAAGATGTCTGCAATATGGTCATCAGTAGGGAAGTATTGTGGAATGATGGTCATGTCATGCAACAATTCCATGATATAGTGCATGTGTTTATCTACATGCTTGATCATCTACCTGGTAATTGGATATGTGGATATATTAATATAAATTTGATTGCAAGAAAAGGGGATAGTGGACAAAGTATTACGAAGATCAAACTCTGAAAGAATGCCTTGCAACCAAACAGCTTAGATGCAAGCATTCACCGCTCCTCGGTACTCGGCCTCTGCTGAAGATAATGCTATGGCAACCTGATTTTTTCTATACCAGAAAATAGGGCCACCACCAAACATGAATACATATCCATAAGTAGGCTTCTGATGAATAGAATCACCTATCCAATCGGAATCTATGTAACCAACCAGCTCTAGCTCATAGTCTACAACATAGTGAATGTCGTAGGTCCTGGTTCCCTAAATATACTGGAGGATCCTTTTGGACGCCTTCCAATGAAGATCATGAGGATGATGCATGTATCTTGACACAATATTCATGGAATAATAGATATCAAGCCAGGTATGAGTGAAGTAAAGCAAGCTACCAATCATCTATCGATAAATAGTGTAGTCCATGGGAGGTGTGCTTTTTCCTTCTTCAAGGCTAATCCATGAAATGAAAGGGAATGGAGAATCCTTACATTCAGCCATGTTAAAATTAACTAATAGGTATGATATTTATTTTTACTGATTGACCATTATCCCATCAATATTTTGCTCAATTTTGAGCCCCAAAAATTGGTTCAAGAGCCCCAAATCACTCATTTCAAATGCATTGTGGAGGGAAGTTTTGATGACTGAAATAGAAGCAACTGTGCTACCTGTAATCAGTAATTCATCAACATATAAAATAATAATAAGAAAATAACCATCATACTTCTGTAAATACACATTTGGATCTGATTTACACCTTTGGAAGTTTTGTGAGAGAAGGAAGGAATCCATCTTGGAATTGCACTCTCTTGGGGCATGTTTTAACCCGTATAGTATCTTCTTTAGTTTGCAAACCAAAGATGGATAAAAAATGCATCCCTCTAGCTGCTTCATGTATATCTTCTCATGAATATATCCATGTATAAAGGAATACTTAACATCCATATGATGCACTTTCCAATGCTTAGATGCAGAAATTTCCAAAAATAGGTGGATGGAGTCCATTTTTGCAACCGGTGCAAAAGTCTCATGGTAGTCCACACCTTGGACCTAGGAGAAACCATTTGATACCAGCATTGAATTATATTTGAAGGTTGTTCCATAATCAGAAACAATAGTATGAAACAACCACTTTCATTGAATCAATTTCCTCCCCGGAGGAAGAGAAACTAGTTCCCAAGTAGTGTTTTCCTGAAGATAATTCATCTCTTCGTCCATGGCAGCTTGCCATCTCGGATCCTTCTGAGCATGGTAGTAAGACTTAGGATATGAAATTATAATTAAATAAAAATATTCCTACAGCAAATAATCAGGACAAGAGAGCGCAATACCTTCTCTTTGGAAATCATACCGGGTTCTTTTTGGATCATCCGGATTTCCAATGTTTTCACCTGCAGAGGAGAGTGTCTGTCTAGCCCATGTTGGGAGATGATTTTGTACTTCAAGTTCTGATTCATAATTTGATTTTTTATATTCACTAATATAAAAAATCATAGGATCCAAATCAGGTTCATCACCCACATCTCCATCATCCAAATATTCAGTAGAATAGGAAGGAAATTCAACAGTTTTCTCCTTCACTAGTTCTACCTCTTGAAGAAGCTCATTGAACATGACACTCCTTTCAATGATGACTTGTTTTGTTTTGAAATATAGAATATTGAAACCTTTAGATTCATTAGGATATCCAATAAACAAGCATTCGATGCTTTGCAGTTGTAAATCCCTCCTTTTATCATGCAGAATTCGAGCCCATGCAGTGGACCTAAATACCCTGAGATTCGACACGTCCGTCTTGTGTCCGAAGTAGGCTTTGAAAGGTGTCTTCCCTTTAATGGATGATTGTGGAACTCTTTTACGAATATATTTTTCAGCATTCATGGCTTCAGCCCACAAATTTTCATCCAACTTCTTTTCTTCCAGCATGCAAGTGGTCATCTCCTTGAGAGACCGATTCTTTCTCTCTGCTACATCGTTCTGCTAGGGAGTGTAGGGGACTAAATGTTGTATCTAAATACCAATTTGGGAACATATATGCAGAAAATAATTATTGATAAATTTCCCACCATTATCAGATTTCAAAATCTCAATCTTTTTTCCATATGCATTCTCAATCAATGCCTTCAAATCAATGAATTTTTCAAAGACTTCCGACTTCTTTTTTATAAAAAAGACCCATGTGTATCTGGAAAAGTCATCAATGAAAGTGAGAACATACCTTGATCCACTCATGGATGTGGTAGGCATGGGTCTACTGATATAAGAATGTATCATCCCCAAGATGCATGATGCTATGCTTTCCTTCCCCCAATCAAACTTATGCTTAGGGTGCTTTCCAACAACACAACCCTTGAAAATTCTGGTGGTAGCTTTGATGACCGGGAGGCCTTCAACCATGGAATTCTTATGTAATTGCTGAAATTAATTAAAGTTCAGGTTTCCGAACCTCTCATGCCACAGTATACTAACCTCATTTCCATGAGTCAGCAATGTGGTGGGCTTTGTATCTGCCACAAAATGGGAGAACTCATAGGCTTTTGCATGATGGTTTACATGGCCTTTTGCTACAAGTTTTCTGGATGCAAGTTCTATGATATCTACATAATCTAGAATAAATGAGACTCTCTTGGGCACTCCCATACGTGTCATTTGATAAACACTTAGTATTTTTTATGCAATATATGGTACATACACAACATTGGAAAAATAACCATGCTCAAGATTTACAGTACCTTTTCCTTTGGATATGATTGTGGAGTCATCTCCCATGTGGATGGGAATGGTTTTTCTGGTCTCCAAATATGAGAAAGATTCTCTTTCAACCTGATTTGAAGCTCCAGAATCTATCAAAATATATTTGGACTTCGAAGTGCTTTCCATGAGAGCATGAACTCTTTCATGCTTGGTTCCATATCTTGCTGATCTCTCCTCCGGAAGATTTTCAGAAGATTGATGTGATTTTTCTCAAGAATATAAGTAGCTTCATCTAGTTTCTTTTTCATGCAGGAATTTTTAGGGTGGAATCCCTTCCCGTAGTATGAACACTTGACTTGTTCCTTTTCATGATGCCCTTTTTTTTTGTTCGTCTTCGAGTGAGAAGGCTCTTCATGCTGCTTGTTTTCAAATTTAGGATTAGGAGCTTCAAATTTGGTTTTTGGGTTCTTCTATTGCTTTCTTTTACCCTTTAGATATTTGGGCCCCGAAGCATAGAGGGACTGATCATGGGAGGATCTGATGATCCCCATATGGACAAGCTTATGATGTTCACTTGTCAGGGACTCAATGAAGGATTTGACTGAAGGAATCTTCCATCCATGGGTTGTGAGCTTCCTTGCACAGAATGTAGAGATAAACACCAAATAATCAACTCCAAGTTTGGAGAGAATGGCGAGGATGACCTGATCGTCCTCCTTCTCCACCTTACACTGCTTCAACAGTAAGACAATGTGCTTTAACTTTGTGAAAAAATCATTTAAGGTCTCGAAATTGGAAGGATGGAGAGACATCAACTCATTTTCAAGTTGATAAACTCTCAAATCATCCTATTTTCCATACAGGGTGTCCAATTTGTCCCAAATTTCGTTTGGAGTCTTCAATCCTGAGAGGTGGAAAAGAAGGTCCTTGGAAATAGAGGGCCACAAGAAACCAAATGCTTTATCTTTCTTGTTCAAGAATCTAGCTTTTTCTATCACAGAAGTAGGATCTTCTTCAGTGTCCATAGTGACCCGGTAGAGTCCTCTGGCACGTAGTTCGATATTCATATCTCCTTTCCATCAATGGAAATTGAACGGAGTCAAGAGTTCGATGGAAGAAGCCATCTCAAACTGCTATAGAAAATGCTTTTCACCTATTAAAACCTGCAAATCACAATAAAAGGGGAACCATAAGGTCAAACATACTGCACATTTTAGGATTTCATCACACCCATCATAGTTGATCAAGCAATCTTGATCAACAATTCCTTAACTTGGGGTATTAAGTGGTAAGCCTTTGGTTCTGGTGTAGCGCTGGAATTTTGAGCTTTTGCTCAATTTTTCATGCAAGATCTGCCGAAAACCATGTTTCTAAGAGATCTAAGCTTCGTCCTGCTTTGAGCTCTGATACCATATTAATCTATTACAGTAATCTAGGGACTAAAAAACAGTCTCAAAGGAGATTTCAGACAATTAAGCATGAAAATGGCATAATAGCGTTGCAATATGAGTAGAAGCTCTATAAAATCAATAAAGAGTGAGTAATACAATACAATGATCATGCAAGGTGCATGAATGCCAAGACAATTCAAATTCCTTAGGAGGTCATTCGAATTGAATGAATGGGTGTAGCTTAATTGAATGCCAACCACAATAAATGCACCTAGTTAACCCACTGATCAAGCCATGATTGACTCAACTATCCCTAACTATATCAGAGTGCAATGGATGACTAAGTATAACTGAAAGTAGCTCAGACACATGTCACTGCATGCCAATCAACAAGTGGTAGTGCATCATTAACTCTAATGAACCCCAATTAGGTTAACTAAAGACAAATTGGTCATTAGAAGTGGTTGGAGGAACCCTAGTTGTCTCTAGCTCATAAATATTAATTAAAAAATCAATAAATGAAATGGAGGAGCCTTCACAACTCAAATTAACTGATTGTAACAATCAGTTAGCAATTAGGTTCATTTATCACTAGTACAAAATGAGGAATTAACTACTAGGTGACTACAAATTCTAGTCAGCATAGGTTTTTCAAGTGATTTACTACTAAATATGAGCAATTTTTATTGACCCAACTATAAACAACTAAAATTAATGACTAATTTAGTCACCAGTTAACAACTATGACTAGATAATAAGGGACAAAGTTAAAAATGACTAACACAAGCGACTAATTTAGTCACTACATTAAAAATGACTAGCTAGAAGAATATAAATTAGTCATTTATGTTAGTCATTTTTAATTGTGTCATGGAAAATTTTAAATTAGACAATGAAGTGAAAATTTTGTAAATTGTGTACCTTCTATTAGTACTATTGGTGCCATGCACCTTGATCTTCAAAGATCCAACAAAGCAATTGTATGAATTTTCTCTTGACCATTTTTATCCCTGTTGCACCATTGAAGCAAACCCGGTTAAGTGCATTCCAAAGGAAAATTAGGTTCCTAAGTCAATTACAAATCAAGTACTAGAACCATTACCATATTGATACCTAGCTAGAAGCATCATAGCCCTACATCCCCTTGAGAACCAGCCATTTGAATGCACCTCCTTCATGTAGACTTACCGAATGCATCCAATGTATGGCCAAAAAACACGTCAACTTCGGATCTGTGGGCTGAAGGTATCGTTTGACCCCTACTCCCCTGTTTTTGCACTCGATACCTTATTTTTGTAGACGATAATCCGGTTCATGATCTCACAGTGACCAGTCGGAGCACTTCAAAGGTATGGTTCTTACCGCTTCGATCGTGTTCATCACTCCAATCAATAACCGGTTGTTATGGATTTTTATAGGTCTCAATGTTGCCGGAGTTACTCCTTCCACTTTACATTATCAATTATCACCATCTCCAGCCTATGCACTCGTAACCATATGCAATTTGAGCTTTCAGCTTGGGAAAAGCATGAGCACCCTCCTGTAATGCCACTATTTGCAATGGTCATTGGTTTTTGCACATGGACATTCCTCACACGCTCCAAAGGAAAACTGAAGAAAACAATAGAAGAAGTGATTAAACTTTGCAAGCAGGTTTACTTGTTGGAGATGTCATTGTAGAGCAGGGGTCGAACGATACCTTCATCCCACAGAACTGAAGTTGACATGTTTTTTTGGTCGTGCATTGGATTCATTTGGTAAGTCTACGTGCAAAAGGCACATTTGAATGGTCACTTCTCGAGGGGATGTAGGGGCCTTATCTATGGCTATCATCAGTTGCCGTCCGGAAGAGTATTGATCAGATTTTGGTACCGATCGGAGTTGATAATTTGGCCGAAAAATGACGATGATGACCAGCTTCCGAGCCAAATCCCTAACTCCGTAGACTACTCCATTTATAAAACTAAACAACTTATATGATAATTATTAAAAAATATAATATATAACCAACTAACNCAATATGATTTGTTGTTGAGAATGAGATTTTCAGTGTTAAAATTTCAATTTTTATTGCAGAAATGGATTCAGGACCCTCAATTACTCTTAGAGCACCTAGATTGTGCAATTCTAATCGTTGAAAACTATCCTTTGAACAATTTCTGGCCGATTTTGGCCTGAAAACCCATCAGATTTTAGGTGCAAATGGTCTAGAGTTTAGCTCACTACCTCTCCACCCACCTCTATTACTTTATCTTTCACACTGCCCTTGAGGAAAAGGAAGAAGGGAACCTCTCCACCCACCTCTGTTACTTTAGTTTCCATGCCCCCCTCCAGGAAAATGAAGAAGGGAATGAGAGATTTGAATGTTTCCATGCCTATGTTTGATTGTTAGCTTGTTCCTTTTCTATACGCCTCTTCTCCTATTCTCTTTTTTGCTGGTCCCACTTACTCACCCTCCTTATGGTAGTGCACAATCCTTACTAGTTGTTCTAAAACAAATTATAATCAAATCAAATTTGTGGTTATTATTGGTAGATGTTGGTTGGTTGTAATTTTGGCTTGCCCACTTTCAATCAGCCATTAGCAGCACACCTCATTTTCGAATAACCAAACCCGCTGGATAGTGTGTTTCAGAGCAGGTATTGAAGTCATCTGTGTGTGAGTGTGTTTGTTGCCATTTCACCTTTGGTGGTAATTGATCACTGCACGGTGTTGCTGTTGCTCATTGCAGTCCTCAAAGGATGTGGGGATAACATGTTTTTTGTTCCTCTTCCTCCTAGTTTTTAGGATGCAAGGAAAGTGTTTGATAATATACCTAAATGGAATGTGGTTTTCTGGAGAAATATGATTGCATGGTATGCTCTGAATGGGAAAGATGAAGAGGATCAAGATGGGTTGGCAAGCATAAATATTTTACTTTCTTGACGGTGCTTCTGAGTGCTTCTGATTTGTGCAAACATCGTGACTTATGATCAGGGTAAGCAAGTTCATATCATGACCTCCACTCTACAATATCTACCCTCAAACACATGCGATCTAGCTTGCAAGCTCCTCCACATGGGATCTCTACAATGTAGGGTTAATATTCCTTATTCAACAACTTGGCTATTCTTCCCTTAAATTGTAGGAACTCTCCTTCAAACAATGGCAGCACAACATGGTGACTCAATAGCCTGATAGAATCCTCCAATAGCTTGACTTCCTCACATAGAAACAATACTTGATCAGCCTGTCTATGAACAATTTTGTAGGTGCAATAGACTCTCTCCTTGGCATCATGGCCATTGGTGCCAAACAGAATATTCTATAGCTGCCCATCATTCATGTCTATTACTCTTGCCATGACTACGCCATTTTTCTTGGACGTTTTCTTTCTCAATAATTCCAAGCTCCCCCATCATTTTCCTTCTCTCTATTTACCTCTCTTACACTCCTGCGCATCTAGTGATGAGCTTAAACATGTTCTTTTTTCCCAACTGATTGCTTTCGACTCTTCTTTTCCTTCTCATTGAACTGGTCCTGCCACATGTCCAATTCATGTTTTCTATGGAATTTTGTCCTTTTTCTAAGTATTGCATCAAAGTCACTCCCACATAGTCTTCCAACAGTGAAAAAATGCATCAAAGTCATCAACCACTACAGCAAATCCAACATTATATGTACCCAATTAACCTTCAACCATCATAGGTAATCTCAATGTCATTAAGTCACCCCTACATGCCGAGGGGGAACAATGCTATAGAGAATTATTTGATTGGTGGATTTCCATGGAGTTTTTCTTGCGTTATTCCTTGAATAGTTCTCTAACATTGTCCATTGCAGATTTGGCCTTGCCTGAAAGTCCCTCCCAACACTCCCATACTTGGCTGGTGAGCTATGAAAGCAGAGTTGATTAGGAGATGTGAATTGTCTTCACTACTAGTCTGATAGCATGAGCACTTGGTAGGGCCTTCATGACCTCAGTAAATTCTTCTTGTTAGGGAATTTTCCTCTTGGCTGCAAGGCATGAGAGAGCTTCCACTTTACCCCAGCACTTGGGATGCCAAATTTTCAACCATCAACTACTAAAGAGTGAATGCTTCCTTAAGGGAAATGTCTTCTCCCTATAGAATTTGAGCATATATATCTAGTCACTAACACAAGAGAGATATACTATGAAAAACAGATCAATAATCAACAATTTATGTAACAAATGTGAAAGCATAAATCATTACACAAAAGAGATAGAGCAAATAATAAGAGAGAATGTTGTATTGCATTAACCATCAACAAATGGAATAGAAAATATAAATAGGAAATACAATTTGATTTAGGTTTTTAGGAACCCTAATTCAATAGCATAACATTCAAGCTACCAAAATTTCACTTGCCAACTCAAAACCAGCACTAGTTTCTCGTTACCCAAAAGTCCATGATCAGGGGTATCGGTTTTAGCACTTTCAGTGCTATTGGCATCGAAGGATACCCAAGAGAAGAAGAAGGAAAGGAAAATATTTTTGGGTATGCAAGAAGATTATACGAGGAAGGGCGATTGAAGGATGCAATCGATCATCTATACTGGATGAAAAGACTGGATAATGTTATGGTATTGCTTGATTTGTATTGTTTCCTTTTGAAGGATTGTGTTAAGATGAAAGGTTTAGAGGAGGGGACAAGAATCCATGGACATATGTATGTAATTGGGTTTAAGCCTTGCATTTACTTAGAAAACCCTCTAATCAACATGTATGCAAAATGTGGAAATTTGGGTTGTGCACGCGTGCTGTTTGACACAATGCCTTTGAGGAATTCCTTCTCTTGGAATTAAACGATTGCAGGGCATGCTGAATGTGGGAAAGTAGACTATGCATGTAGACTGTTTGACAAAATTTCCAACCATGATGTTGTTTCTTGGAATGCAATTAGTGCAGGTTACACGCAATATGGCCATGGGGAGAATGCCTTGAATCTCTTCTGCAAGATGAGATGGGAAGACATGAGAGGGGATCGCTATAGCTTAGCGAGTATTCTCAGCACATGCACTTGTATTCAGGCTGCAAAAGAGGGTAGGAAGTTCCATTCCCACATTGTTAAGATAGGGTTTGATTTGGATGAGTTTGTAGAGAACGCACTTTTTGATATGTATGGGAAGTGTGATAGAATAGAGGATATGTGCCAAGTGTTTGATGAAATGCATGGAGAGAATGTAATTTCATGGAATATATTGGTTGTAGGATGTTCCAATTATGGGGATATGGAGTATTCTCAATATTTTTTCGAGGAAGTGCTCGAGCAAGACACTGGTTCCTGGAATGCGATGATTATGAACTATGCAAAGCATGGGAATGGTAAGGAGGCTCTTAAACTATTTTTTCGGATGTACAGGTTAAACATGAAGCTGGACCACTTCACCTTTGGCAGTATTCTCAGTGCATGTGCTAGGGTGGAGGCTCTAGAACAAGGGTAATAGGTTCATTCCCTTATTATTAAAACTACTTATGACTCTGATGTCATTGCTGGTAGTTCCCTTGTCGACATGTATGAGAAATGTGGTAGTATAGATGACGCATGCCACTTATTTGAATTAATTCCTAAAAGGAATGTTGTCTCATGGACTAACGTGATCTATGGTCATGCTAAACATGGGCATAGTGAAGAGGCCTTGAAATTCTTTTACCAATTGTAGTGAGTAGGCATGAATCCAGACCAGTTTATTTGTGTCAGCGTTGACAGTGCTTGTGCCAACCTAGCTGATTTGAAACATAATATGCAATTCCATGCATACACCATTAGCACAGGATTTGAGTCACACATCTCTGTGGGTCATGCCCTCATTACGATGTATGCAAGATGTGGGAGCATAGAATATGCCAAGCGTTTATTTGACAAAATGGTTGTTCAGGATGTAATATCATGGACTACAATAATTATAGGATATGCAAAATCTGGGGATATAGATCATGCATGCCACCTATTTGACAGTATGTTTGAAAGAAATGTAATATCCTGGAATTCAATGATTGAAGCATATGTCTAGCATAGGTATGATGAAGAGGCTTTAAAATTTTTTGGTCAAATGCATCAAGGAGGAATCAATCCAAATTCAATCACCTTTGCCTGTGCTCTGGGTGCAAGCACAAGCTTGGCAGCTCCGAAATAGGGTAAGTAGATTCAAATCCACATCATTAAAGTTGGATTTGAGTCTTATGTTTTTGTGGGTAATTCCCTTATCACCATGCTTTACAAATGTGGAAACATATAAGATGCATACCATCTCTTCCACAACATGCCGAAGAGATATTCAGTTTCATGGAATTCTATTATCACTGGATATGCTAAACATGGATATAA
Organism: Pseudotsuga menziesii; assembly: GCA_001517045.1. Lineage (NCBI taxonomy): Eukaryota > Viridiplantae > Streptophyta > Pinopsida > Pinales > Pinaceae > Pseudotsuga > Pseudotsuga menziesii. Next base: position 846,371 of record LPNX010061205.1, read on the forward strand.
AAAAGAGGTCCTTCATTTGTTCAAATAAATGCTACAGATAGGTATTGATCTAGACCACATTCCATTTATTAGTGTTCTTTCTGCATGCAGCCATACAGGTTTAGTCAATGAAGGTCACGAGTACTTCAAGTCCATGAGTTGGGATTACAATCGTGTGCCAAGAATTGAGCACAATGCATATATAATTGACCTTCTTGGCCGAGCAGGCCTCTTGGATGAAACAGAGGACTATATCAATACTATGCCATATGAACCTAATGCATGTATCTAGAGAGCATTGCTTAATTCTTGCAGGATCCATCGTAATCTGGAGTTATCAATAGGTGTTGTAGGACATCTCTTTGAGTTGCGACCACAAGACTTTGGATTGTATGTGTTTCTTTCAAATATTTATGCCAATGCGGGAAGGTGAGAAGACATAGAAAAGGTGAGAAAAATGATGAAATATAGGAGAATTAAAAAGAATCTAGGATGTAGCTTGATGGAAGTCAGGAATATAGTACATTCATTCACGGTAAATGATATTTCACACCCACAAATTAGGGAAATCCATTCATTATTGGAGGCCTTGTCTAGGAAAATGAATGATGCAGGGTACATTCCCAACACAAACTTTGTGCTTCATGATCTAGAGAATGAGGACAAGGAACAATCTCTCATTCATAACAGCGAGAAAGTTAGCTATTGCTTTTGGGATTATGAGCACCCAAATTTGTACATCCATCCATATTTTTAAGAACCTACGAGTGCGTGGTGACTTCCACACAGCCATTAAGTTCATCTCCAAGACTTGTGAACGAGAAATTATGGTAAGGGATGCTAACTACTTCCATCATTTCAAGGATGGTTTCTGTTCTTGTGAGGATTATTGGTGAAATGAAAAATATGAATGTTTTCATTATTCCACTTATCTTGTGGGTAGATAAATGATCATATTTGATAGCAGGGTTGATCATATTTGTTTGGAAGTATTTTTTCTTGTATGAATGATTACTTGGATACACCCATCATTTTTGCAAGGTTGGGAACATGGCATACCTTGAAATATTTCTAGTACTCAATAATTAAAGTTGGTAAGTTCTTCGTACATTGGACATATTTCTTCAAAAATGACCCATTGTTATGGGGTTTACAGACCAGTCCATTCAAAAAACCCATGCATATTTTGGAGAGCCCTGTTGTGGACTTGCATAGTGCACATAACATATAAGTTCATCTACAGAATTGTTAAATGATAAATTGAATTGAGGGGCAATACCATCTCGGTTTTAAAACATTTCAAGGGTAGAACAAATGAACAGAACAAGGAAGTGACAACCCTTGATTTGAATGTGAGTTATACAATTTTATATTATGTTGAGGAACATTTCCATATTTTGGTTTCTAGTTTTGAAAGAGAATCTTGTGAATATCCTAATTTTCCTGTACTAAACTGGTTCAGGAAGACGGGACACTACTTTCAACTGGTTTTTATGATGGACAAGCAAGGATTTTGAGTAAGGATGGTAAGGCTATCCTTGATTTATGTTGCATGGAATTTGTTGAAGGGTGTATTTTCTTAGGAGAAAATCTTGGTGTGCATGATTTTATGAGGGTTGCACAAATGGTAGCTAGTTTTATAAGATACAAATAAGCATTCAAAGGTTTTATACTTGAATTATCCAAATCCAAGAATGGTATGTTGGTGGCAGTCACCAAATTTTAATCTTGATAATATCCCTTGTTCTTAGCTAGATTTCTACATCCTGTTAGAATGATTTAGTGGGTGCGCTTCTCTATCCCTGTTGATCCTACCATTGAGACTCCAAATTCCTTATGTGAAGTGTATCACAGTTCAATCTATTATGGTCAAACTGCACCAAGGATTACTTGGCATGCAAGAAAATGGGGACTCTGGCATCAAATGTAGTGTTGAACCATAGTACCGTAAATGATACTCGATATTCTTCCCAGGTCATTTGCATCAAATACTAGATCCTTGGTCTCTTATTGTACAAAAATTCCCTCATAACATGCCATTGACTATAGAGTTCCCAGGAAAAAAGAGACTTTGGTTCTTCCTCTTTATTTTGGCCAATACGAGGTTCTAGATGCCTTTTCCTGCCTTTTGAAGGGAATTGAAGAGTTTATGGAAGATTTCATGTTGATGATGTTCCTCTTGGATTAGTTCTTTCTTTTCTTTGAAGGATGTCTCTCTTCTGGCCTCATTCAACATGCACAATACATTTTGTGAACACAAATCAGTATAATGCTCTAATCCCACTCTTGTTTAACCTAATTTCGCCTATTTGGATGCCTTTTTCTTTAACTTTTCTAGTTTTCTATTCCATTCAAGCATTTATGAGATTTAGAACTTCTGTATTCTTGTTCTATGTTGTAATGAAAAGACACTACCAAAATTCACCTGTAAGTTGGACCAGTAACTATTATAAATGTATTGGCTATTAAGCTCTTTTCTTGAGTGTCTTACAGATCTGGAGATTCAACGGCTTGAATTTGGACAATCCCAGAATGTCCATGTGGATATTCCATCCAAAGTGGGCCTCCAAAATCTCTTGTCTTGAAAAATTTCAAGGGTAGAACAAATGAACAGAACAAGGAAGTGGCAACCCTTGATTGGAATGTGAGTTATACAATTTTATATTATGCAAAGGAACATTTATATATTTTGGTTTCTAGTTTTGAAAGAGAATATTGTGAATGTCCTAATTTTCCTGTACTGCTGGACTGGTTCAAGAAGAAGGGACACTTCTTGCAACTGGTTGTTATGATGGACAAGCATGGATTTGGAGTAAGGATGGTAAGGCTAGCCTTGATTTATTTGTTGTCTATATACATTTTTTCAAAGAATAAACCTTGTCAAAAGATCTGTCTTCTAGATATTAACATTGCTCTTTCAGATATGACTGTCACTCAGGCTATGCTGGGTTTATATGTTATAGAAAGGACATTTGAAGATTATCAAACATGCGGAAATATTTTATATTCCCATTGTTACTTTGGTGTTAAAATTCAAGATTATGTTGGCCTTGTGGTGGGTTTAACTATGGATGGAGTTGAATTGGGTAAAACTATGTTGATCTCAGAGAATCAATTATGATGCATTTTTCTATTTCTACTATCTAGTGGATGCTAGCCTCAAGGAAGAAATTTGTTGATTATCTACAACCAGGTGAAATTGTTTTTTGGGAAGAATGTTTGGTGTCTTGTTTGCATCATATGACTTCATCGTTTCAGCTGAACTCTAAAGGTGGATTGCTATGGTGTCCATCAAGAGTAAATCCTGACTAGTCTATGCATTTTATTACATGAAATATTAGCACCCAATTCTCCTAACCTGATACAAAACCTAGGTTATACTGGGGATTCATCAGTGGGTGTCTTGGATATGTTCCACATGTTCCATCGATGGGTTGAAGATGTGCCCAGGACACCCTATTGTGATTGGGGATGCTAGGGTATCTCCTTTCCATAGAGCACAACATTTCTTACCCTACAGGGTTTCAATTATAAATGAAAATAGCTTTTATTATTGATTTTTTTCCTTTACTATATTATAAACAGAACTAGACCAACACACTCCCAAAGAAAAATACTCTTATATTTTATTCTTCTACATGTATTCAATTTCTTACAACTAGCCCATGGACTATTTAATTATGTTTTTTGTAATAGATTGGTTGTTACATCTCATATTCATATTTTTGTTTTGGCTTTATTTGTTCCTTGACTAGGAGAATTGAGGAACACATTGAAAAAACATAAAGGACCCATTTTCTTTGTTAATTGGAACAAGAAAGGAGACTTCCTTCTTAGTGGAAGCGTGTATAGAATTGCAATTATATGGGATGCTGATACAGGGGAATGAAAACAAAAACTTGGGTTTCATTCAGGTTTGTGATAATATGGAAGGATACTTGATCCAAAACGAAGTCTTTTGTTTCATTCATCTTGGTTGCTTGTGTATTTACAATAGCTAAGAAATCAGGTGAAAATTTTGTCACTAAATGAAAATATCTTTGGTGCAACACGCATTCTTATTGCTGATTGGTGGAATAATGTCTCCTTTGCTACGTGATCCAAAGACAAGATGATATATGCATGTAAATTTTGGAAAAATTTCCCAATCAAAACTTTTTCTAGGATTTAGGTTTGTTGCTTTGTATGCAATGCAATTTCTCTGAGAGGTTGGCTTATTTATAGACTTGATTTATGGGGATATCTTTCATGTCACTGGTTTTCTTTTCTTGGACGAGGACTATAGATTCTATACCACATTAATTAAGATCCTTGTGATCAGTTCTCTCTTAGTTTTCCATTTATGGTTTATTAGTAGTTAGTAATTAAAATGTTTGACTAAATAGTTAAAGTTTTTAGCGTTATAAATCCTCCATTTGATTGGGGGTTGCTTTAGTCTGAGTTCAAACATGGTATTCTAAAATATGCTTTTCCTCTTTCTCTTTTTTGGTTTTGGTTGTTCAATTGACTACCATTATTTTTTAGGTTAGTTGCTTTGGAGGAGATGATCAGTCTAACACTAGAGACTATTGGAGGTGAACTGATTCTAATTTCAACTTGTAGGATAGTTAGGTTCTGAGATTCATTTCTGCGTACCTTCTTAAATATGTGCATACTATAGAACATGCTCATTAATGTCCTAATTATGTTCCAAGGCTTGAGATTGAAGGCAGAGGGAAAGTATGGACGCACAATCAAAAGATACAGTTACAACACATTGATACCGGTGGTTGTCTGCACAGTCATGATAAGAAGTACACTCGCATAGTTGGTCTCCTGTAGGAGGTGTGTTACTCTTTTATGAGACAACTCAATTGTAGATTGTTTTCTTAATCAATTTTGGCAATTCTAAAATGTAAAGGTTTGTTATACCCCTCTGATCTTAGTACATTTTAATTTTTTTTTGGGCCCATTTTATGATTAGATATATCTTTTGAATAGAATGGGGTTGGATTGACTTGGATAACTCTTCATTAGCAATCAATCCTTTCTATGAGAAACTCTTGTTTCGATTATAGGAAAAACTACATGTATGTGTTGATGTAATTGTAACTTCGGAACACGTTCACTTGTATTTCTTATGTAATGTACCCCGATGTTTATTTTGGGAAGTGTTTGTAATGTAATTGAGTTATGTCATGCCTCGATGTTCTGATCGAGAGTTTCTATAATGTAAACAAGTCATGTCAAGTCATTGTGGGTAACCCTCTTATTGATCAAGGGTTAAAGTCCCCGCAGTTGTGGGACCCTAGGGTTATTAGACTCTCCTAGTCAAGTCGGCCCTAGTGAGTTATTGTCAAGTCAGGAATTAGTATAAATAGAGAGTGAGCCTCTCTATTTATCACACACTCACTCACACTCAGTTGTAGTGCATAGCTAAGGGAGAAGAAGTTGTTGGGGCTAGAAAGAAATAGGCTACTGCTGTCGGGAGATCATCTTAGTGTTTTGGGGTTTTACTTTTGCTGTTGATTCTATCTCTAAGGAATTTGTGGGGTTTTCTCCATTTATGGTTTCCCTAAATAAAAACATTGTGTTCATTGTCACGTGTGTTTGATTGTTGTGCTTGTTATTCTCTTAGTTAAAGATTCTAATATAATGCTAGCTTAAATGTTAAAAATCTAACATGGTATCAGAGCTAACTTGAGAAGAAGACATTGTGCAACTGCGAAAACTAGGGATTCCTACTTTTTGGATCTCTCTCCATAGATTTTCAGAAAAATAAGGTTGGGATGACTCTCCTTCCTAGGGCGCATGTTTTTGTCAAAACATAATCTGATTCTGATCTTTTTCAGTTTTGAACCTGACACTGTTGCCAAAAATTAGGGCTTTCCATAGAACTGGAATTTTTGAGTGATCCCAGGACTGGATTGATCTCCTCCTCAAAATCAAAGTTTAGAGATCAAGATCAAAGCATTTGGTTAGATAGAACTCCAGGAAATTCAAACCCTAATTTGCTCCTGATCCAGCACTGCAGAAATTCAACTCCAAATCTACATATGAAATCTTGACCTAGTAAGGTCTAAATATTTTTTATTTTCATTTGAGGTTCTCAGTTAAGATGTCTCATCATACCAAGATTGAGGGAGCTGATAACTTCCAATCTTAGAAGTATAGGATCTCTCTGGTCCTGGAAGAAAATGAGTTGAACTCCTACATCAATGGGGAGGTTCCAGTTCTAGAGGAAAATGAGGCTAAGGCCTTACATAAGAATAAGTTGGTTATGGATAAGAGGATTATTGTCGATTCAATCAAGGATCACCTCATACCATAGGTGTCCTCCCTCAAGACACCTAAAGCTATGTTTGATGCCCTAACCAAACTGTTTGAAGGGAAGAACATAAACCAGAAGATAACTTTAAGGAACCAGTTGAAGAATGTAAAGATCCAGAATGAGGATACCATCCAGTCATACATTACAAGGGTCTCCTAGATCAAAGAACAACTTGAAGCAGTAGATGAAGAAGTGGAGAATGCAGAAATTGTGATGACAACCTTGAATGGTCTTCCTAGATCATGGGATTCTTTCATCCAAGGAATTTATGCTAGGAAGAATCTAATCAAGTTCAGTAGATTGTGGGAAGAATGCTCACAAGAAGAAGCTTGAATAGAAGCTCAAGAAGAAAATATGGGAAGTGAAGATCAAGCTCTCATAGTACACTCCAAGAAAGGAAAAATGGAAAATAATCATCACCAAGGTAAGCATTCTCATCAGAAAGATAATTTTGTGAAAAAAGATCCATCCAAACTTAGATGTTATACATGTGATTAAAGAGGACACTTTGCTAGAAATTGTCCCATGAATAAGAGTGGATCTAAGAAGAAGAATAACTCCAAAAGAAGACATCATTCTCACACTACTGAGGATGATGATCCTCCCAGAAAAAAGAGTAAAACAAGAAAGCGAAGACTCTTGAAGTGATGAAGAATATGTTCTGATCTCCACCCTCATGGGAACTATCACACATGGAAGCAAAGATTGGCTTATTGACAGTGGGGCTTCCGAACACATGACAAGATTCAAGGAATATTTTGAGAAACTATCCGAACATAATTCACCCCATAAGGTGAAACTTGGGGATGACTACCAATATCCCATAAAAGGTAGTGGTGAATCCTCCTACAAGCTATAATCTGGAAATTCTATGAAAATGAAGGATGTCTTGTTTGTACCAGGACTAAAGAAGAATCGTATCTCCATATTGGCACTAGATGCAAAAGGAATGAGGGTTGCATTTGTAGATGGCCAAGTCCTCATGTGGCCAAGAGGAAAGACTATTGACAATGCAATAGTAATTGGAGAATAAGGAGGATTATACAAATTGAAGGGCCATCCAAAACAAGCTTTGGTCCATGACACAGTAGAGCCAAATGAACTTTGGCATAGAAGGCTTGCACATGTGCATTACAGAGCACTACCACTTGCAAGCAAAGATATTGAAGGAATTCCATAAATACAGTCAAAACATGGTGGAGTCTGCAAAGGATGTGTGAAAGGAAAGAACACAAAGAAGACATTTCCAAGTAGCAAAAGAAAAGCAAAAGGTATCTTGGAAATCATTCACTCCAATGTATGCGGTCCAATGTGATCTAGTTCTTTAAGCGGGTATGTATACTATGTTTCTTTTATTGATGATTTTTGTAGGAAGACATGGATATACTTCGTGAAGAACAAAGATGAATTTTTCAGCAAGTTCAAAGAATTCAAAGCCTTGGTCAAGAACAACACAGAAAAGAAGATCAAGACCTTTCGATCAAATAATGGAGGAGAATTCACATCAAATTAATTCAAAGAGTTATGCAAATATTTAGGGGTTAAGAGGGAGTTATCCACTCCATATAATCCACAAAAGAATGGGGTTGCATAAAGGAAGAATAGAACTATCATGGAAGCTACAAGAGAAATGCTTCATGATCAAGATCTTCCCATGCATCTATGGGAAGAAGCTGTCAGAACAACGGTGTATGTACAGAATAGTACTCCAAACAGAGTACTCAAGAACAAGACACCTGAAGAAGTCTTTTCTGGCAAGAAACCAGAAGTCATCCATCTCAGAATATTCAGTTGTCCAGTGTACATACACATTCCAAAATAAAAGAGGACAAAGTTAGATTCTTCAGGAAAGAAGGGTATATTTGTGGGATACTTTGAAAGCTCAAAGTATTACATAATATACTTCCCAGGATTCAAGAATATCGACATCAGTAGGGACATAACATTTGATGAAGACTCAGCTTACAACAAATCCAGAAAGAGACCTGCTGAAGATCCTAAAGAAACAGAAGCACCCAGAATGCTTGACACAACCATGAATGAAGAAACTCAAGAAGAAGATCAATTATTTGAAGAACCTAAAGAACCTGTAGATCCACCTCAAGAGAAAAATACTCACAAGAGGAAACCTGCTTGGGTATGAGAAGCTATCCAAGGTGCAGAAAGATATGGGGCTCTAGAAGAAAATCACAGAGAAAGAAAGAGGACCAGGTCCTACTACGAGTATGTAGCTTTATTATGTGACTTTATCAATAAAGAACCTTCCAAGTATGAAGAAGCGATAGAAAGGAAAGAATGGAAGGATGCTATGATCGAAGAGTATCAATCAATAATGAGGAATGATGTTTGGGATGTTGACCCAAGACCATAAGGGGACACTGTTGTAACTTCCAAATGGATCTACAAGATCAAGCATGCTATAGATGGAAGCATAGATAAATATAAAGAAAGATTCGTGGCTCGTGGATTCTCACAGAAAGAAGGAATAGATTATGAAGAAACTTTTGTACCTATAGCCAGATACACTTCCATTAGATCAGTACTTGCTCTGGCTGCAGTGATGAAATGGAAGATACACCAAATGGATGTCAAAACTGATGGAAGAGGAAGTGTATGTAGAGCAGCCACTTGGTTTTGAGACACATGATAGGGTGTCTCATGTGTTTATATTGAAGAAATCCATGTACGACTTGAAACAAACACCTAGGACATGGTACAATAGAATTGATGGTTTTCTATCCAGATTGGGATTTACCAAAAAGTAAAGCAGGTTCCAACCTTTACTACAAGGTTGAATATGGAAACCTAGTGGTACTCCTAGTATATGTAGATGCTTTGTTTGTAACAGGTATGGATGGGTTGATTGCTGATACGAAGAGGAAGCTTTCTCCCGAGTTTGAAATGAAGGACTTGGGTATGATGCACTATTTTCTAGGCATGGAGATGTGGCAGAATGTGGATGGAATCTCCCTCAGAAAAGGGAAGTATGTAGTAGAGATCCTGAAGAGGTTTAGGATGATGGACTGCAAGGCCATGACCACACCTATGGCATCGAAACTGAAGCTATTGATTGATGCTTCATTAGACGCGGTTGATGCTACGATGTATCCTCAGATGATTGGGTCCTTGATGTACCTGACGAACACGACACCAGATATTTGCTTTGCTGTGAACACCTTGAGCCAGTTCCTGACAGATCTAAGACATGTTCACTTGATTACTACAAATCATATTCTGAGATACCTGAGGGGTACAGTTGATTATGGGCTCAAGTATGAGGAAAATCAGAAGATTAACCTGGAGGGTTATGTTTATTTAGATTGGGTAGGAAGTGCCATCGATAGGAAGAGAACTTCAGGGTGTTGCTTCAGTATGGGATCAGGTGTGATCTCTTGGTTTAGAAAGAAGAAATCCTCTGTGGCACTAAGTATAGCTGAAGCAGAGTATGTCGCAGCTTATTTAGCTAGTTGTGAGGCAGTATGGCTGAGGAAGCTACTGTTTTATTTATTTGATCTCTAGTTGGATGCTACTTATATATATTGCGACAACCAGAGTTGTGTGAAGTTGTCGGATAACCCAGTGTTCCATGACAAGTCGAAGCATATCAAGATCAAGTATCACTATATCAAGGATATGGTGCAGAAAGGAGCAATGAATCTCCAGTATGTTGCGACGAATGAACAGATAGTTGATGTGTTGACAAAGCCATTAGCCAAAGTGAAGTTTGAGTACTTTAGCGAGAAGCTTGGTGTTCTCCAGATTGAGGTTCCCTCCAAAGGGAAGGGATGAGTCCGTTTTCCATTATAACATGGTGAGAGGATTGGTTCCTTCCATGGTCAGATGTAAGGGATGAGCCATTCTGTCATGATAAGAGGATGGTTCCTCGCATGTCAGATATGAGTGTTGAGCCATTCTGTTGTGACTATAGGATCGGTTTGTACATGATCAAATATAAGTGCTGAATTCCATTCTTGGAATGGAGGCACCTGGTCAGTTACCAAGAACACTTAGTTTGGGACTAAGGGCCATTCTTATGTGACTGTATTATTGGCTCCTACATGATCAGATGTAAGTGCAGAGCCATTCTGATGTGACTATAGGATTGGTTCCTACATGATCAAATGTAAGTGCAGAGCCATTCTGAGGTGATTGTAGGATTGGTTCCTACATGATCAGTTGTAAGTGTAGAGCCATTCTGAGCTGATTGTAGGATTGGTTCCCACATGGTCAGATGTAAGTGCAGATCCCTTTCAACATGTAGGTAGGATTGGTTCCTTGCATGGTCAAATGTAAGTGTTGGGAATTTTTGACATTGGTTGTCAGATGTGAGTGTTGGGCCTTTCTGACAGGGTTGTGGGATGTGTTCCCACATGGTCAGATGTGAGTGTTGGGCATGCCTTTCTGATATGATTATAGGATTGGTTCCTACATGGCCACATGTAAGTGTTGGGTGGACCATTCTAACTTAGGGTCAAATATAAGTGCTGAAAAATACCTACGTGGAGGCTAGGCCTACAACCAAAATGAAAAAGGGATGGCTCTATAGAACTTCCTATGACGAGAAGAATCAAGAGATAGCACCTGTGATGATGATCCAGCAGAGATGTTCTAGAACCAGAGATGATCCAGATTGAGTGATGATCCAGACCCAGTGGTGATGATCCAGATCCATATGAAGATGACTTGAAGATGAAGATGAAGATGACTTGAAGATGACGAGGACTCGATGTTGATCTAGATGATAGAGAGAAGAAGACTTGTGCTGATAAATTGTGTCGAGAGAATACCTTCCTAGTTAAAGGGGAGTGTTGATGTAATTGTAACTTCAGAATGTATTCACTTGTATTTCTTATGTATTGTACCTTGATGTTTATTCTGGGAAGTGTTTGTAATGTTATTGAGTCATGTCATGCCCTGATGTTTCGATCGGGAGTTTCTATAATGTAAACAAGTCATGTCAAGTCATTGTGGGTAACCCTTCTATTGATCAAGGGTGAAAGTCCCCACAGTTGCGGAGCCCTAGGGTTATTAGACTCTCCTAGTGAAGTCGGCCCTAGTAAGTTATTGTCAAGTTGGGAATTAGTATAAATAGAGAGTGCACATCTCTATTTATCACACACTCACTCACACTCAGTTGTAGCACATAGCTGAGGGAGAAGAAGTTGTTGGGGCTAGAAAGAAAGAGGCTACTGTTGTCGAGAGATCATCTTACTGTTTTGGGGTATTACTTTTGGTGCTGATTCTATATCTGAGGAAGTTGTGGGGTTTTCTCCATTTATGGTTTCCCCGAGGAAAAACACTATGTTCATTGTCTCTTGTGTTTGATTGTTGTGCTTGTTATTCTCTCAGTTAAAGATCCTAATATAATGCTAGCTTAAATGTTAAAAATATAAGAGTATGTAATGGATCTATGTTGTTTTATGAGGATGGTGACGCTCCATCTAGAAGTAGCTTGGAGCAATTTGTTTCCAAGATTAAACGTTTGGTTCGAGTCCTTATGGTTTTTAAATCAATTCAATCCATTGGTTCAGTACACAAATGGAACTAAGTGGATATTTTCCATGTGAGAATTGAAAATGTGAAGACATTGTGAATGATAAGGATGGTACAAATTGAAAAATTACACATGAAGTTAGGGAATCTAGAGGATGCAGTCACTATAATAGCTATTTGTATAGAAGAGATAGTCAGAAACCTGAAAAACATAGGTCAGGTATGATATACAGGGATCATAGAGATGATGAAAGAACCAGCTATCAAATACTAACTGGGGTTTATATTGATTGTAGTGAGGATGAGAGGAGAATTGGTTGCAATAGGTTAGGCTCCATGAGTCATAGACATGAGAAAAGGAGTGAATATCATAGGGAAATTCAAACTGATTCTTACCCCAGAGGATGGAGCAGGCGCAGAGAAGAAATCTCAAATCTAGTCAATTTCAGGAGAGATAGAAGCTAAAAAAGGACGCATAGCTGAAGAAGTAGGATTAGGAGGAGAAGAAGCAAGCATAGGACAACATCAAGAAGTAGCAGTGGAAAATCACACTCTAGATTGCCTGATAGGTGTTGCAGGAGATGTAAATTAACTTCAAAGTATGATTGTGGCACCAAGCAAGTAGAAATCAAAAGCAAAAGTGGAATTTGGCCTGCAGATCACATGCCTGTATTGAAAGAAGAAGCACTTATGTCACTGAACATAGTTATTAAATTATTCCCAATGCTGCCTACGAAACTTAACTTGCTGCTATAATATCCATTCTTGTAATAGTAGGAAGAGGAGGCACAGACATTATTCAAGTGAGTCTGATGAAGGTGCTTCGCTCAGGAGGATAAATTATGTTGATGTACATGGGTGTCATACAAGACCATATGCATGTTTATGTTATGTTTGTAAGGGAATTCTATGTAATTATTCTCAGTTTGGTCTGTACGGAATAGTTAGCACCAAATCTAAGATAGTTTCTCCCATTGTAGGATGTAGTAAGAGCGCATCAAGTTCTCCTTATGCAAATCACTGTGTCCAGAATCCAGATCTTAACGATACTAGACCGATAAAAGAACCTTATGACCTTAGGGAAGGTTCTTTGAATATTAATGAGCAAAATGAATTATGTTCAAATTTTACTGGGAAAAGGTCAAATTTGTTTCTAGACAAAAGAAACTGAAGAATATCAAAACCAGTGGCTAAAACTTAGCTTAAAAACTCCACAAAGTTCAGGGCTTAAGGTGGAAGGTATTTTTAAAAATGATATAAAACATTCCCTTCTTGATTTTGATGAAGAAATAAATAGAGAGGGCTCATCTCCAACTCGATTATATGGAATGGGTTTTATTCTTCTGGGAAAAAAATAAAACGAGCTGATACTGATGGATTTTCGGTTGATACTTCCCTCTTTCACTTTTCAATCTGTAGTCCTCTTGTCCTCCACCAAACAAGAAGATTCATTTTTTAAATGCAACACATGCATTGACAGTGCTACCTAATTTGAATTTACCAGAAAAAAATATAAACACAGATTCGGGTACTACCACATCAATATTTTAGGGGAAGCTGGCATCAGTTTCTGACTAGAATTACCATTATGCACCTACAAAAGAACAACAGTGTGCAACACTGCAGCAGAGTAATCTGGGTACATTAGGCATTTCAGGTGAGTAAATATTGCGTACATAATCGAAGTCAAATGCACATCATATTGAAATAATTGTCATTACTCCCCTACAAAAGAACCATAGTGTGCAACACTACAGCAGATTAATTTGGGCACATCAGGCGTCTCAGGTGAGTAAATATTCGGTACATAATCGAAGTCAAATGCACATCATATTGAAAGAATTGTCATTATTCACCAACAAAAGAACCACGGTGTGCAACACTGCAGTAGATTAATTTTGGTACATCAGGCGTCTCAGGTGAGTAAATATTGGGTACATAATTGAAGTCAAATGCACATCATATTGAAATGTTGTCAATCTAGAAACATTCTAATTATGTTACTATCTTTTTTTTCACATGAAGACAATATGTTGGTTTGTTGGCATGCTATTCCACCAAATCAAGGAAACAATAAGACTTCACTTCTTAGAAATTTTCCTTACAATAAGAAAGGTATAGTTCCATGTCCAGAAGGTTTGCTATCATGAGGGGAATATTTAAATGTAAATCTTATATAAGAAATTTTGAATCTTATTTTTTTCCTAAATGCAATGTAATGAATGTAGATTTCAAAGGATACACCATCCATTATTGTATATTATATGGAGCTAGCAAGAATTGAATTGTATATTATATGGAATTAGCAAAGAATTTTATATTCAAGAATTGAATTGTTCCATAAAAAATTCATATTACATTCATCACACTAGATGTATGTGTGTGTGTGAAAGAAATAGTGAGATAGACTAGTGGGAAAAAGCAGCCAATGGGACAGAGAGAAATGCAATGATTCGATCTGGTTGTGAAGGTGCAGGGGGACAAGGGTGCCATGCACTCTTACCTGTTAATATAGATAACACTTTAAAAATTAATCAAGTAGTAATCTAGAAATTAAATTACAATATACCAAAATCAGTCTCAAATTAAGAGATCAAAAGTCATCAAACTCTCAAGAGCCTATTGACACATTCAAGAAGTAAGTTAAGGAAAATAAAACAACACTATTCTCATATATAAGGACATTGGGAGTAGAGCTTCATGGTTTTGATGTCACATACATAGAGATGTTTCAACGAAACATATGCCTCACTTCATATGAATCTGCAGCATTTCACTAAAACATTATTTTAGTAGTCCTATATATATTTTCTTATATGAACTAGTGGAAATATTCATTCCTTTTAAGCCTTCCATTCTATACATGGAGCTAGCATGTACAAAAGAAATTAGAAATACAAGAACTATCCAACACTTCTTAAAAATGGGGAGAAAATAACGAAACAATTCCAAAATTAGACGCAATAAATAAATACATTAAGACAAATCAAACAACATTGTTCATTAATATATGGACATTGAGAGGATTAAAGGTTCAGATTCTGATGTCACAATGAATTCTACAATAATTTTCTGCAAGAAAGTTAGTGATCCCATGCTTTGATAAAAATGGGTTGATAGTAGTTACTGTTGGATATATTTTGCCAAGGAATGGAGGAAATACACTGGTGCTAGAAAAATATTGTATCGGAGTTTGCAAAAAAATCCATACATGCAAAATAGGTAGTCTAGCAAAAATATGCCTGTTAAATATTTGTTACTGACACATCATGCAATATGCAGGGTTCAATTCGAATTTATGATAGGGAAACATCACTCATCATGAATACATTCAGGTAGTTGTTTATCTGTAATATTTTATTATTTTCCTTTCCATTTATGCACATTTTCCATTGTTAAGAATGAACCTGTAAATTTTACATTGCAACAGGTTAGAAACGGATGAGATGTCGGACTAAACCAGATTGATTTGTTTGAGGGTAAAGTATCCCAGTAGAAATTGAGAATAGGTTCTTAGTAGAGATATGTATAGACTTGGACAACTCCTTGACTTTTTTAGAATGTTGTCCTTCTACTTCACTGCTGTTGGATTTTATGTTTGTATGATGATTAGTAATGAGTTATTTTTTGTAACACATTACTTTTGCAAGTGTTTATGGTTTCATGAGGAAGGTCTATGAAGAAGGGCTTCTAATTAGTAAACCAATTGGTAATGGAACATAATAAGTGTTTGTTGTACCAATTTGAAATTTTGATTTGATTTGTACAAAAGAATCTGATAATTGTTGTTGCATTACTTTGGAAAATTGTTTCATAACAAGTTTTGGGTTCATATTAGGCCAGGAATATGCCAAGTTCATGGCTTTTCTTGCTTGAAGAAATTCATTCATAAGTTTTGTTCTTGGGCATTAATGACCATGTGTTTTCTTGTACGAGAAAGATATTTTCATGGGCTAAAATCATTGCCATAATTTCTGCAAGTAAACCATTAATAAATTGGTTTCATGGGGAGAAATCGTAGCGCATAATGCCTACAAGACAACCCAGCAAGCAAGTGATCTCATAGAGGAAGAAACTTTTCCTGTATTGATTAAGAATGTAGCCTCCGATGCAACCAATCAATGTGTTTGAAGAAATGCTTCAACCAACCAACACATTATTGCAAAATGTTTTACGCATAAAATACAATCCCTTTTTTGCCTTGTGAATGGTGCATTTTCTTTTCCAACATAACTTTAGGTGGGAAATGGTTGTGGGGTTAATTCAAGACATTTTTGGGCATGGAATCTCTTGAACTTGGATGTACTTACCTTTCTTCCTATAGATAATTGTGACATCAATCCCTTTATGTGGGAAAATCACTCCCCATAAAAAATTAATAACATTGATGGTTATGATCTTATGAAAATGTTTTTGGTTGTGAGATGAAATTAATCTTATTCGAATCCTTTCAATGCAAGAAATATTGCTTATAGTGGCACTGAAATAGTACAAGCCTTCCAATATCTTCCCCTTGTCTTCTTTGAAGTATTTCTTCTACATTTTTTTTTAATATGTTGGATTTGAAAATAGTTATGTTAGTATCATTTGATTTTAAGAAATCTTACTTACAGTGGCACTCAAATAACAAAAGCATGCCAATGTTTTCTGTGAGTATTCTTATATAAATTTTATATATGTTGGATTTTGGTTGAAATAAATTGTTGGGGACAGCTTGGAAGTTTAAAAACTTAATCATTGCATGGAGAGTAGATATAACATTGCAATTAAATTGTTTACTCAAGGGGAGATTGGATTTTTGAACACACAAATGCTTGGATTGGTTATCATTGAAAATATTTGTTTGTGTAGAATGTGATGAATTAACATACAAAATAATGATTATCAAGTTACTATAGATACATAATGTCTTACCTTGTAATAGTCCTTCAAGTATTTCAAATGCATTTATTAAGTGCACAAATTACTTGAAAGAATAGTTCAGGGTAAGCTATTATGGATCTATAGTAACATGATAATCATTATTTTGTATGTTTGAATGATCTAAAATTTATTTGAATATCATCATTATCAAGAAATAACAACTTCTGAAAGGGTGCTAGCTCAATGGTAGAGCACCTGCCTAATTATTGTCAGGAGGTTGATGGTTCGATTCCTCCATACCCTATCTTAAATTTGTGACTATGAAAAAGACTAAATTCACATATATACAACTATTAGTAGCTGATTTCCTATATCTTATAGCGCGACTAACGTTTAGTTGTATTTAACTTAGTCATTAATATGTTATCATCTGGAAGTTTATTTAGCCGTATATTTGGTCATTAATTGCTACAATCAGTTACTAAATCAGTGACTAAATCCGTGACTAAATCTGTAACTAAATCAATAACTAAATAATTAACTATCAATGACTAAATCATTGAATATCAAAGACTAAATCAATGACTAATAAGTCAATATATTAATGAATAAGTGAAATACAACTAGCTATAAGATAGTGGAAATTTGCTACTATTAGTCACCGACTAAAAATTAATAGTCCTTTAGAGCCTGATTTTAGTCATTTTTTTAGTCATTAATTTCTCATTTTGTACTAGTGTATGACACTCATATCACCCCAGAATGGCTCCCCGATTGAAGGAGGAAGCCCAGTTAGCCTCCTTGATTAAAGGTAGGCATGCGTGTGCTCAAGTTGATCTCATAGAGTGCTCATTTGATGCCGATTAAGTCAATTAAACACACAGGGGATTTACTTGTTGACTAATATCCTATCACATTAGTTCATATTCTGGGTTTTAAAATTATCAAAAATTTAACAAATATATTGCAAGTATTGGGTGGGATAAGGGATTTAAGGTGGGGGTGAGTAGTGTGGTTTATAAGGATTGAGGTATAAAAATGGGCGGGGAGGAGGTTTTAAGTATTGGAAGGGGGTTTCAACAAAAAGATTTCTGGTTAATATCTCTGGAAATTAAAGGTATTCTTTAATATCCCATGATCGCACGTGCTATGTGACAGGTTCACTAAGTGAAGTCCCCATGATTAAACTTAGGATAGTGGTTTAACAAGGCCAAATTGACCAAATTAAGTGTGCATGTTGGGTAAACAAATCCAACATAAATCAGTGACTAAATCGATGACTAAATCATTAACTAGATCATTGAGTATCAATGACTAAATCATTGACTATCAATGACTAAAACAATGACTAATAAGTCAAGCTATTAATGACTAATTGAAATACGACTAGCTATAAGATAGTGGAAATTAGCTAGTATTAGTCATCGACTAAAAAATAGTCATTTATATCATGATTTTAGTAAATTTCTTAGTCATTAATTTCGCATTTTGTACTAGTAGACTTGCATCCTAAAGACAATGTTTGGATTGGAAAAACGTTTGGTGCAAGTAATTCCTTATAGAACACCTTTGACTTACAATTTCTATGGATGATATAAGGAAAATTCTATACCAAGATAGGCATAGCTCATTGTGATATTTTAGTAGTTAATATTAAATATTTATTTATCAACCTTCTCATTTTTTAGTGATTTGCAGTTGTTGGCATGGAATGTTTTAATGTTCATGTCTTTCTATAGGGACAGGGGTGTTAAAATGTCATTCAATTGAATCATTTCCATGTAAAAGTAACACAATAGGTTTGCATAGAATAACCTCTACCACCATTTTTTATTGGATTACAAAAGATTAAACTAGACCTATTATGTGATCCCAAAGAGATTGCGACTAATGGTGCAGCGTTATTATTTTATCATTATTCATCAAGGTTTTAGTTCCATGGTTTTTATCTAGCACCTCAAGGAAGGAACATAGAGATTCATAGGTAGGGATTTAATTTATGGCACACATAGCACCACCCATAAGGATATATTACAAATCCAAACCCACTCCATATTTTACTTGAGCCTTTCCATGTCATTTTAAGGGGAAAATAGACCACTTGAATGTTGTGAAATGAGTCATGTGCACTACTAGTGAGATATGCAATGTGAAACATGCCTATCCTTCATGCAAAATGGGCATTTTATCATGAAAATTCAGTATTCCCATTTATCTTGCATGCAAACTAGGATATTGGCCACGAGAACTAACGCATGCATGCCTTTTTCACCTTCTTTTCTTTTTGTTATAGATGGTCATATTAGTGTTGCATTGAAGGATGTGAACTGTATGCCAGAACTATCATACCACACATTGAAATCCATCTAAAGTAAGTCTATGATCCCATTATAAACAACCAAGTTCTTCTTATATCACTCTGGAATGTCAACATACTAGGTTTCATTTACTGATGTGGAAACTGCTGATGGTATTCTTTGTAGGTGGACAAGTTGGCACAGAGCTCAACAGTGGTCACAAAATGACTACTAACCTTCCCCTAAATTTTGGATTCGGATATACAGTGTAGGTGCTGCTCCTAATATTCATTTTCTGCAGTGAAGTCTCAACCATATCAAAGAATACTATTGTAGAACTATGCACAGGGTCTTAAGGAAATAACATTCCTTACATCTTGATTACATAGCAGTGTTAAAACAAAATTCTGTATTTCAGAGAAGTATCATAGTAAATGCAGCCTTAGACATTGGTTTTGAAATGGAAGTAATAAGAGATGATAGTTCTCCTCCAAATTATGATCATCCTATTTGTAACCTCTCCTAGATTCTGCCATGTATTTATGTTAGGATCCATTGGTAGGTAGTTTCTTTGTGGGTTCTTTCCCCTACATTCTTCATAAATTATTTCCAGAATCTGCAAAAGTATAGTTAACAAAGTGCACAAAGGAAGAACCCTACTCCCAGATCATTGAGAAAATTTGTAAGCCTGATCATAAGATCAGAAATGACCATCTTTGTGTCCATAGGCTATCTTGATCACTAAACTACTATCCTTTCAAAATGAAGAGAACCAAGGCTTCCATTAAATTATGTTGCTTGGACTAGAATGTTATCATAAATTTACCACTGTTGAAATATCACTTTTGAAAAGAGCCAAAGTTCACCCATTTTGGATAGATTTCCATAGGCAGGTCTCCTATTAACTGGGATCAACTCTAGTAAGGTGTTCCAGAGTCCAAAAGACTTTAGAAAAGAGGATATATATAAATTATTGTATGTGTTTAAAATCGATATAAACAAGGTGTAAAGAAACAAGAGAACAGTTTCACAATTGACGTTCACAGGGAAAACTAATATTTTAAAATATAAATGAAAGTTAGATTTATATAAATATTCAAACCAAGTGTAAAGAAACAAGAGAATAGTTTCACAATTGAAGTTCATAGGGAAATCTGAGATTTTAGAAAATATCTTAAAGTTATATTTATATAAATATTCAAACTATTTCTCAAAAATCTTCCTAGTCTATGGTTTTGGATATATAGCCCTGAAGGGTAAGTGCATTAGAGGTAATCCATTTGGGACATATCACATGAAATGTGCATCCCATGTTCCCATTTTCACACATTGCTTGACTATAGGTCAGATATATGTTTCTAGAATCAATAACCTTGGTTGAGATGATATTTTATAGCTAATTAAGTGGTTGTTCCAGTGGAAAACACCATTTAATTTTAGAGAACTTGAAAACTAAATACTAGTGAGTAATAGCCATGATAGTGCCTACCACGGTAATTTTTAGTGGCGAAATTTTGCCAATTGGCTATTTTTTGGGTTTTTTTCAAAAAAAAAACCGCTATTTAGTGTCTAATATCACCTATATTACATAAAATATGTTTTATTATTATTATAATATTCGAGAAAATTTACACATTTAAGTGTTAATGTTATGTTTCATATTTAATATTCGCATACCTATCTATAAACATGTTTTTTTTCAATAAAAAACAATCGCCTAGAATACTATTATTAGCACTCCATTTGTAATAGTCAAATTATAGGTCGAGAAGAATTCAGGAGGGCCCTGTTCGAGGGAGAATTATACGTCCACCCTTTGGGTTACCCAATGGATACTTTCTGTCAGCTGGGACCGTCAGATGAAGAAGAGGGCTTGATAGATGGTGGTGGATCCTTCGAAGGGTCAAGGAATTGCAACAACAAAGATGAGATAAAGAGGCATCGTAGATCAATGATCCAGAAGCACAATGAAGAAAATCGACGATGGAGCATGGTCCCACAAGTCGAAAGATGCAAGGGAGTACCCAAGTTGGATATTCGCCAAGCCTATTAAATGGAACAAGCAATGTAAGGCTAAGATCTAGGTGAAACTTGATCGACGACCTAAGACGGTTTCACTGGAAAAACATGCTCAGTATAACGAACTTTCCCAAATAGTGAAACACATTAAACAACAGAAATATCTGACGGTGTAGATGAGAGCATAAGCATATCTACGACCCTAGTCGATTTCGCGATCCAAACCTGTGTGGATAAAGTCACTATTCCAAATCATGATAAGTGGTACTAGCTGCAAAGATCAACAGTAACGTCAAAGGCATGGATAGAGCTATGGTCATGGTTCATTTCACGAACCAAAATAGCACAAACAAGGTCAGGGTCTCAATTCCGGAAAAGTGGTAGGGTCCGCTCTGATCAATGGTTTCATAGAAAGGTCGATCTCGATTGACGGATAAGAAACATGCCATGGTTTAAATTTGCTTGCTATATCTAGGAAAGAAAATAATTGGCAGCGTCAGTTAAATAAACATGGGAAATGGATGTCGAAGACCCCAAATTGGAGGGCTAAGAAGGCCTCAAGGCTGTCGGTATCAAATCCAGCATAGAGTTGACAGTAGAAGAGATGTTCCCACACATGATCTTCCTCCCAACAGGTTAATTGATTTACCAGATGCTATTCGCGATATTCCTAAGGCGAAGATCACGACCAATGACACCAAATTCCCTAGTTCCACAGGTCTGGCCCATGGATCATGTAGAAAAATCAGTCGGGAAGTAGGGAGTTCAGGTTTTTGAAGCGATGAATTTGGCATCTACATGAAGTAAAGAGACGCTGCGGGATGAAACCACTCGGTGCCACCGTCGTAGTGAGAGAAAAGTCAAGAAAGATTGGATCCAAATTCGTTAAACCAGTCAAGAAACCATGCGGGGAAGTGCTTAAGGTATTATCCATATCAGATAATATAATTTAACATCAAAAGAGAATATCGTCACCCCGGTGTCACAATGACCGGTATTCAAGAGTATAGCCATCTCCAGGTTGTTTTGGCTTGCCCTATATAGTGCCATCTTCCGAATTTGTTGAAGTATGGGAATGTACAGATGGTGAGAGATAAAGGTTGAATTACAAGAAATGTTGAGTGCTCTCACAAAAATCCATGGCCATGTGGTTTGAAAAGTTAGTTCGACAAGGGGTACTAATGGTTGGAGAACATAAAATTACATTTCTTCATCGTCCTGGTTGTCTACACCAAGAAATTGCCAACCACTGAGGCACAGATGTTAAACGTCTATGGAAGTTCACCTGTTTCCACACAGCCATACCTTTGGATGCGCTGTGCGTGGGTTTTTACATCCTAGAAATGTTCGTCTGATGCTTCCAGTTGCATTCATGACCCCCGAAATCCCGTCACACAATGGTGGCTAAGTTATTGGAGCAAATGCTTGGCCTGGGCTAGTAGAGGTCCGAAGCCTTCATCACCACCTCTATAACCTCCACTTAACAACTTTGTTGTAGGTGAGGAGGAGGTAAAGCACGCACCCAGCTACTTGGCCTGTGAAAAATCCATCCTCGTAGGAGGGAGATGGAAGTACAAGAATGATAATCTTATTAAGAGGTTTATCATCATCAAAGGCATGGCCACCCCTTTTTCAGTTCCCTACTATAAAAGTGTTACCAGACGGAGGAGGAGATAAGAAAATGGCTGAGCACCGAAGCGGGGGTGTTCTTGTCAGCCATTGAGAACCATGGTCTAAAGGAGGTAGGTTGGTGAAAGGAGGTAGAAAGACACATTTGAAGTGGTCCAAGTCGAAAACAGACCATCAACAAGTGCCATAAGGATCGTTTTGTACCTAGTTTCCAGAATCAAGAAAAGATCTGCACTGTCAGTCCACATTTTCATGTGAAGCGGTCCCATAACTTTTATTCATATTTGTAAATTGTGGCAATAGTTCCACTCTATGAAATGTTAGTGTCTGATTGTGACTGCAAATAGTTTTTTTAGGTTTTGTTTCAAAGAATAGTCTGAGTGCTGAAATAGTACAAATACACTCCCAATAAAGGGAGATAGAGGTTGGTTGGAAAACTTTTCAAGGGCCGAGGCTCTCCATTGTAATTAGTCTCTTGTTTCTGTGTTACGAATAAATTTGCAAAGGAAGGATTGTCTTTCAAGGCAAAGAATCATGTGTCGTTGTTTCTTTCAATATGTAATTTATTTACGTGGAATGTTCATCCTATTTTCGTTCCAGTTTGTTGATTTCTTTCATGTCTGAAATACATGTATAACAGTTTGGAATTCATACATGATATGCTCCATCTGTTGTTTTAGATATTCATTTAAGCTTTCTTCTAAAGTTACGCAGAATTCATCCTGTAGATTCTCTGCATGATGGACTGTTCCCTCTCATCTATTAATCACCCTCTAAATAGCTCCTCATTGCAATATCGACAGCTATCTTGCCTCTGTTTTTAATTTCACATCATTCTTTACCTCCTGCAATATGTTCCCTACCCAGACCTTTGACTCCATTTCCCAATCATTCCTTTCTCTGATAGTCCCACCAGCATCTTACATCAACGCACCCACCCTATTCAAGAGTCTGGCTTCCTAACCATTCTTGAGAGAATATCTTATGTGAATTAAATATGGAAAGTAAGCAAGAGATACCTCTTTGACTATGTTGGGACAGAGGCGCAATCTAAAGCGGTTCTGTTGTTTACCGGGAGAGAACCCTTTTCCGCCACAACCTATGGGATCAATCCCAGCACTAACAAACTAGCATCGTTGCTGGGGACAATATTGAAGATCATCCTTAGGAAAAATGACATAGTTTTAGATTTGGTTGTTGATGGTGAATGACGATCAGACATCAAGAAGGTTGTGCACTTTTCACCTGGTGACTCCACTCTTAAAGGATTCAGACTTCAGTGACTCCGCTGGTGGTATGAGCCAGAAATCAAATTGTCAGAAAGAACTGGAAGGCTCTGTCGAAGAAAATGGACCCCTTGTAAGGCCCGAAAATGCATGGTGAAAGGGTAAGATACTTGAGTTTTCGTTTCTTCGAAGATTCCTTATCTAACCTTGTAAGTTTGTTCTTATCCTTTCCTAAATTTATCAAAACCACCTTCTATGGTTCAATTCGTTCATAACATAGTTATGAATATATTCCTGTTTATCCTTCTTTACAAACCAAAAGCATTGCATCGTCTTGTACCTTTGATTTTCACCAAGATTTTTCTCCCGAAACTCATGACATTAAAGGTCACCCCTGTGAACCTAATGAAACCTCGGTTAATATCATGTCTATTGCGCCTAACCTGGTCTCTCCCAATATTCCAAGTCGGTACAAACCGCTACAATTTCCTCCTATCCTCCACAATTTTCCTGCGAAACATTACAAGTACATCGCCAAATTTGATGGAGAATCCAAAGACCTCACTACTGAGAAACATTTGCAAGCCTATGAAAATTTCTCTGAAATTTTTGAGATAGAACATGATGGTGTTTGCATGAGGACATTTTCCCAGTATTTGCAAGGAGATGCTAAAGAATGGTTCAAACACTTGCAGCCTATGTCCATCAATACCTGGCAAGAGTTTTCTTGCACCTTTTTGAAATTTTGGGGTAGGAGAAGGCCACTGGATCAAATACTTTCACAATTTTATTCCCTGAAGATGCATGAGGGTGAGGCCATATCTAGTTTTAACAGAATATTTGAAAGCTTTTATTATAACATGCCCAAGGAATTCCAACCTCTTGAGAATGTTGCTAAGATCTATTATGCATCCACCTTTCCTCCTGAACTATCATTACTTCTTTTGGAAAGAAAATAAACCACTCTACAGCATATGTTTACTGATTGTTTGGAGGTTGAGGAAAACCTTAAGATGTCCAAAAACTTGTCAGGTTAGGACAATGGTGATGAAATAAAAGATACATTGAAATTGGTTAGGCCCCACAAGCATAACCGAAGAGTCCCTCTTCAGCTAAAGTTTTCTCTTGCTAGACAGAAATATGATCAACCTAATATAGAAGTAGAGGGTTCTACAGGTTTGTTTTTTGAAGGTTGCAATCTGCTCAACACTAGGTCCATTAATAACGATTTTAAAAGGGATTTAGGTGTGCCTATATACAATGAATATGAGGAGGAGTACCTGGAGGCTATACCTAAAAAGCCAGTTATAGAACTGAGGTTTGCTGATGGAGAAAATCAAGCTGCAATCCAAAGTAAAAGGGTTGAGACAAGAAAGGATGGTAAATGTGCCAAAGGTGATAGAATACCCTTGTGTTATTCCTCATTTGAATTAATAAAGCACAGGGTTAAAGCCTCTAAGTGGAAACAAAAGTTAGAGGAGAGGGTGCATTAAATAAACCTATGTGGAAAAGAAGATGATAAAAAGGAACTGTCCTGCAGTCCCTCTCCGTTGATTGATATGTTAGGAGTTTGTGATGAGTTGTTGAGTCACGAAGAGGAAGCCACAACCCTCAAATAAATACATTTTGTAATTTTCTTCCTTCGGGAATATCTCCCCATAAAGGAGGAACATGCTTACTCGGTTCTATTGAGGAAAAAGAGGACATCTGTGCTAAGGCACATGAAGGAGATGAAGCTCTAGTTTCATAAATTTTGAGCGAAAGGGTGGATGTTTCATTGGAGAATGATTCTGTGGGACCTTTTCTAATATATTTCAAGTATCATCCTGACAACTCACCAGAGGAAGGGAGTTCTGGACATCTTTCCCATGAACAGATGTCAAAATATGCTAGAGGTTTCTGTGATTTCTATGACCCCATAGCAGAATACATGGAGAGGCTGGGTAATGGTAATGACTGGTCACATCTCTGGTATAAAGATCAGTTTATTTGTTATGGCCTTCTTCCCTTATGTATTTTATTCCTATTTATCAAGCATGAAAAGGAAATAAATTTGTTAGGCAAGCTGCATGATTGGCTTCATTAAAGTCTGATTTCACTTAATTGGGATTGTACACTAAATTAGGTAGAGTAGGTAGGAACAAATAATCTTGGCAATCATCAATCATTTCCTCCATTACTGTTTTAGTTTGTTTTCATTTTCAGTTGTAAGTATAGGTTACAGTCACAATTGTTCTCAGTTTTAGAGTATGGCTAAGAACATGGTTTGTAGAGTGACATAAATTTGCTACAGTAGTAGCTCAAAGCCGGTTGAAGGTTTCAAAGGAAAGATTGGGGGAAACCCAATGGATTTGGCACTTGGTCTATGGGGGTTCTTTTCTACCTCCCTAGGAGGATAGAATCTCTCATGGAGCCAGTTTTTAGCACTCCATTTGCAACAGTCAAATTATAGGCCAGGAAGACGTTAGGAGGGCCCTGTTCGATGGATAATTATACGTGCACCCTTCGGGTTACCCAATGGACAGTTTTCATCAACTGGGACTGTTATATGAAGAAGAGGGCTTGATCTACGATGGTGGATCCTTCCAAGGTTCAAGGAATTGTAGCAGCAAAGATGAGATAAAGAGGCATCGTAGATCAACGATCCAGAAGCACAACGAAGAAGATCAACGCTGGAGTATGGTCCCACAAGTGGAAAGATGCAAGGGAGTACCTGAGTTAGATATTTTCCAAGCCTATTAAATGGAACAAGCAATGTAAGTCTGAGATCTAGGAGAAACCCGATCGATGGCCTAAGACGGTTTCGTTGGGAAAACATGCTCGGTAGAAGGAACTTTCCCAAATCGTGAAACAGGTTAAAAGGCATAAATATCTGATGGCGGAGATGAGAGCATAAGTAGATCTATAGCCCTAGCTGATTTTGTGATTCAAACCTATGCGGATAAATTCGCAATTCCAAATCATGAAAAGTGGTACTAGCTGCAGAGATCAAGGGTCACGCCAAAGGCAGGGATAAATCTACGGTCGTGGTTCATTTCGCGATCCGAACTACCGCGGATGAGGTCAGGGTCTCAATTCATGAAAAATGGTAGGGTCCACTACGATCAATGGTTGCATAGAGAGGTTGATCTCAATCGATGGATAAGAATCATGCCATGATTTAAAGATGCTCGCTGGATCTAGGAAACAAAATAATTGGCAGCGTAAGTTAAAAAACGTGGGAAATGGATGTCGAAGACCCCAAATCGTAGGGCTGAGAAGGCCTCAAGGCTGTGGGTATCACATATATCATAGATATTATAATAGAAGAGACATTCCCATGCATGATCTGCCTCCTGACATGTTATTTGATTCCCCAGACGCCATTCATTATATGCCTAAGGCGAAGATGACGACCAATGACACCAACTTCCCTGGCTCAATAGGTCTAGCACATGGATCACGTAGAAAACTCAGTCGGGAAGAAGGGATTTCAGGTTTTTGAAGCGATGAATATGGCATCTACACGAAGTAAGGATATGGTGTGGCCTGAATCCGCTCAGTGCCACCATCGCAGTGAGTGAAAAGGAAAGAAAGATCGGATCCAAATTCGTTAAACCAGTTGAGAAGCCACATGGGGACGTGCTTAAGGTCTTATCCATAACATATAAGATAATTAAACATCATAAGAGAAGATCCTCACATTAGTGTCACACATGCGAGTGTCATGCTGACCGGCATTCAAGAGTATAGCCATCTTCAGGTCGTTTCGGCTTTTCCTATATAGTGTCATCTTCTAAAGTTGTTGAAGTATGGGAATTTATAGACAGTGAGAGATAAAGGTTTAATTACGAGAAGTGTTTACCTCTCTCGCAAAGATCCATGGCCATGTGGTTTGAGAATTTAGTACGACAAGGGGTACTAATGGTTGGAGAACATAAAATTGTGTTTCTTCATCATCCTAGTTGTCTACACCAAGAAATCACCAACCACCTGGGCACAAATTTTAAACATCTAGGGAATTTCACCTGTTTCCACATAGCCATACCTTCGGATGCACTGTGTGTGGGTTTTTACATCCCAACAACATCCCTCCGACGCTTCTAGTTGCAATCACAGCCCCCAAAATCCTGTCACACAATGGTGGCTAAGATATTGGAGCAAATACTCGGTCTGGGATAGTAGAGGTTCAAAGTCTTCATCACCGCCCCTATAACCTCCTCTTAATAACTTTGATGTACACGAGGAGGAGTTCAAGCATGTGCCCAACTACGTGGCCTATGAGAAATCCATCCTCGTAGGAGGGAGAGGGCAGTAAAATAATCATTAAACCTATTAAGATCTTTATCATCATCAAATGCATGCCCACCCCTTTCTTAGTTCCCTCCTATAATAGTGTTACTAGACAGAGGAGGAGTTCAAAAAATGGCTTAGCACTGAAGTAGGGGTTTTCTGGTCAGCCTTTGAGAACCATGGTCTGAAGGAGGCAAGCTGGTCAAAGGAGGTAGAAAGACACATGGGATGCATTCCAAGTCAACAACAGACCATCAGCAAGTGCCATCAGGATATTTTCGTACCTAGTTACCAGAATGAAGAAAAGCTCTACGCTGTTAGTCCACATTTTCATGTGAAGTGGTCCCATGACATTTGTTCATATTTGTAAATCGTGGCAATAGTTCCACTCTCTTAACTATTAGTGTCTGATTGTGACTTGAAACAATTTTTAGGTTTTGTTTTGGAGAATAGTCTCAGTGCTAAAATAGTATAAATACACTACTAATAGAGGGAGATAGAGGTTGGTTGGGAAACTTTTCAAGGGATGGGGATCTCCATTGTAATTAGTCTCTGGTTTCTATGTTATGAATAAATTTGCAGAGGAAGGATTGTCTTTCAGGGTAGAGATTCTTGTGTTGTTGTTTCTTTCAATATGTAATTTATTTACGTGGAATGTTCATCCTATTTTCGTTCCAGTTTGTTAATTTCTTTCATGTCTGAAATAAGTGTATAATAGTTTGGAATTCATGCATGCTATGCACTATATATTGTTTCAGATATTCATTTAAGCTTTCTTCTAAAGTTACGCAGAATTCATCCTGCAGATTCTCTGCGTGATGGATTGTTCCTTCTCATCTACTAATCACCCGCTAAATATCTCCTAATTGCAAGACCGGTGACTATCTTGCCTCTTTTTGTAATTTCATGTCATTCTTTACCTCCTGCAATATCTTACCTACCCGGACCTTTGACTCCATTTCTTAATGGTTCCTTTCTATGATAGTCCCACCAGCATCTTACATCAACGCACCTTCCCTATTCAGGAGTCTGGCCTCCTGACCATTCTTGAGAGAATATCTTACGTGAAGTAAATCTAGAAAGTAAGCAAGATATCCCTCTCTGACTATGTTGGGCCAGAGGCACAGTCTAAAGTGGTTCTTCTGTTCCCTGGGAGAGAACCCTTTTCCGCCACAACCTATGGTCTTCATTTCCTTTGACCTTTTCTACATGAAAATGGATTTGGTTTATGAGGTTCCTAGGGTATTGACTGAGTGAATGAATTGGCTCTCCACGCCATTTCCTTTTGAAAGATAATGCAGGCAGTCTTATTTCCTAGTTTAACATAATAAAACTATAGCCTCATCATATCTATATTCAGAGAGTTCTTGTCATTGAATTTAGTTATGGATTTGGGAATCGAGAAGGCAATATTCTGGTTGGGTATCATTGGGAATTGTTTTAAATTACTGAAATTACAATATTTTGTTGTTTTTCTTTGTATATGTTTCAACTTGTAAACTTTGTTTTCCATATCATTCTCATTTGTTTCTTGTTTATGGTAATATAGGTGATTAGTTGCGTATAGAGTGGGTTTTATTGAGTTTGACTCAAGACAATTTGGAAACACTCTTCTAGGGCCCATTCCAAGTCAAAGAATAGCAATTCAAACACATAATATTGGTAACATTGATGGGATCATCAATCTAGGTCGTATCATCCTTGGTTTCTCCCTATAGGTGATTATTAGATGATGCATTAGATCATGTTTAGTGTTTTGTTTTCTGGAAGAACATTTCAGCAAAACATTTAATCGAAGATGACTCCACCACTATTTCACAAAAGGAAAATACTGGATTTGCCACCTTCACTTCTACTTCTGAATATATCTCTCTAGGGTCCTTCATAATAGGGTCCAAATAGATCTCCACAGTCATGCTGAGAAAGGACACATAGTCATAGAGTACATAGACACATGGTCACATACTTTGCATAGTTATGCTTTCACAGTCATACTGAGAAAGGACACACAATCACATTCTATCATTTTCTGAGCCATGGTTTGGAATGCGATGACTGAAATATAATAAAATTATTTTATGTATCTTGTAAAGAGGCTGCTATGTTTTAGTCTATGGGTTGTTCTACTAAAATTCCTTAATTCCAAAGTGGTCTATCAATGTAGGGAACAATTGCATGGAAAACAGGGGAGAACTTAGATGCACAAATTAGACATGGTATGGTGGGATACACAGCAAGAAGGAATTTTTCTTTGGAAAGCACCATCTCAAAGGAAAAAATATTAAGAAAAAGTACAGAAGGGAAATCATTTAAGAAGCCAATTTTTGGTCACAGTCTTTATCTTTATTTGAAGCTCTCAATACATGACTTCATCAAGCTAGAGGAACAGGTGATTATACAACTCCAAGTACACGTGATTGACTGGACTTTTGATGCCACTTGATAAGGATATGAGAGATCCTTATTGATGTAGAACAAGAGAGAAATGGTTCATACTTTAGAGAAGAAGATATGTGCGAAGATAAGTGGTTTTGTCCATTGATGTCCAAGAGTTTCAATACAAAAAAATCCATGATATCCGCATGGGACTTGGGGTATTTCATACAAAAAAACACCCATTTTTGGGCCATTTTCTAATATTCAAATCATAAGAAAACCCAAAGTACTCTGGTTGTGGGGAACCTTCAACTGCTCTATAATATTAAAATAGTAAAGTTGAGCTACCCTTATCCATTAATGGTCGTTACATTTTTTCAATGAACAATTGATCTATGAAGATGCACACAATCTACAACAAAAATGTTACTAGTAACTTGTAAGAATAGATTTGATAGTTGGTCTGCACCCTTCTCCCAACTACAATCCTACCAAGCATAAATAGATTAAATGAATAACACAGACTAAGATATGGATAGTTTATTTTTAGCATCTTCCAGCATATTAATAGAAAAAATGAATTCTGGTTATAAAGGGTGATCTCCAAAATTGATTAGAATGGTATACTGATGGATAATATGTTTACTACAATATATCTGGAGAAAATGAATTGTATTCATCTAGATCTGATTCCTACAAGTAAGGATTAGTTGCTAATCTTTTGAACAATACAATTTTTCAGAATATTTTGTTGGATATACTCTAGGAGTGTCACTTCTATCTAAATTTGTTGCCTCACTAGGTATAGATAATCTGGGTCTTACATTGATGTCTGATTTATTATTTCAATATTCTGACACCTTTGGTAATGAGTAACATCTTTGGAAGGGAAGCGAAAAAAGACAGTAGATATTGGTTAGCTACCTTAGCAGACTGTTTAGCATACACCTTTGATTTTTATTATGCTTGTAAGTGCAAATCCTGTTTAGTTAAATTGGCACTTGTTTCAAGTGTGTTTTCTAAAATTTTAGGAAATAATTCAAAGGCCAAGTACCATCAGGAAATTTTTTGTGTTCCTTACAGGTCAGATCTAGAATGGCCAATAGGCATGGTTTGAATGAATATCCTCTTGTAGATTACAATGTTGATACTTGAGAGGTGGTAATAGATAGTCTAGACTACAAATAAGTACTATTCATGGAAGATTTTGTGTCTCTGGAATTGATCATAATGGTCCAGAGTTTTCTTCTAGATTTTTGGCTTTGATCGGCTTTTCTAGCATGTAAAGAGAGTCTAAAATGAAGATGAGCCATTGAGATGAGTGATGTTTGGGTATTAAAATATAGAGATGCACATTTATGTCTCATTAATAATATTGGTATAGACTACACTGTACATAAAATCCTTACAAGCTTGGAAGAAACGTTTTGTCATAACTGGAATTAGCATACTTAGGAGGCTCAACCTTTCCAATTTTATGGCTTAAAATTACTTGTTTCATTTCCTCCTTTTATCAAGGTTCTTTTTCTTATTTCTCTAAATCACGTATAGCTAAATACTGTAGGTACATTTGAAAGATGTCATTGGTTTCCTTGATGCATCTTTTGTCAGAATATTCTTCCAGTTCAATAACCACCTCATTTCTTAAAATTATCATGGGGGAAAATAATATTGATGTTGTGTTGTACATAATCGTTTAGCACTGAAAGTTTTGGTTAAATTGTATCCTATGTATCTACCTCACTCATGGAATAGTACTATCAACATGTGCATGATTGTCTCCATGGTTGCAACAACATCACTATACTTGGATTACTCTAAAGATTCCTCTCAACTGAGCCATTGTTTAATCTTAAAACCTTTAATCGGGTTATTAATGACAAAATTTGTCATCACTTCTATTCCACGTCACATGGCTTTACCATGGTAGTTTGATTTCCATCAGAACAGTGTTTCAATGTATCACTTGTAAACCAACACGTACATATTGGAAGTCATCTTGAACCTACTCAATCCTAAGCTAGTTGAGCTCTCAAAATATGATGTGCCAACAATGACCTAAAATTTGAATGTTGTTGGGAAAGGTCTTGGATAGTCACACTTTTATTCCTCACAAAGATTGTCCTTGGATTACAGATCAAAGTTCAAATTCCATTTGATTTAAATTTTCACTCATTTAAACCCTATTTTCCTTAGTTTGACTACATAAACTGGCTTGGAGCATCATGCATGCTCTATTCCTTTTGTTACAAGTTCATTAGAAGATTCCTTAACAGAAGTATTAATCCGTCCTTTTCATATTCACCTTGTATATCAACAATCCAAGGTGGTTGGATTTGGGTGACAAAGAAGATTGGGATTTCCTTAGGTTTTGAAGAATGGGAAGAAGCTTGTATTAATGAATTTCCATGATTGTATTATGCATAGCATTCTAGAATCTAAAATTAAGGCCTTGTACCGTGTTGAACCATTTTTGTTGTGTTGGGGACAAAATTTGTTGATTAGAAAATGCCAGACTGTTACAGGATTTTCCTCAGTTAGTATTTTCTCCATGCTCAGAAGACATGGGAAATGGATAAGATTTCTTCCTTGCAAGTTGGCAGTTGAGAAAGGAGGACAATCCCAAACAGAGGATAACGTTGATCAACAACTCCATTATTCTCTTGCATTTGTAGGGTCATTGAGTTTTTGATGCTTGTTATGGCCATGACCTTCTTCATGGTAAGTGGAAGAATATTAAACCAAAAACCAATGGACTCATTCCTAGAGCCCATAGACTAAAATGATAGAAACAACTTTGTTGTGGGATTAATTTGGTTATGAAAGCTTTGGGCTAGAAATATTCTTTGGTCCCCTAGATTTTTGTTTTCATACTTTGTTCTATTTCTTGTAGAACTATTGTCAATGGGACTTAAAACCTATTTTGATGTACTGGATTTGTGTTTTCAAACTTGCTAGTGTTTCTAGCAGAGCCATTACCAATGGGACCCAAATCCTTCTTTTGGTGCATTGAATTTGTGTTTTCAGACTTAGCAGTATTTTTTGTAGAGCCACCGCCAATGGGACCCAAAACCTTATTTTGGTGCATTGGATTTATGTTTTCAAACCCAAATACATCACCAATGGGACCCAATATCATCTCTTCAAATGGATTCTTTCTCTGCTCATTTATTTTATCTCATGGTATTTTCAAAGGGAAATACCATGATATTTGGAAAGGGTTGGAAGCCCATGGGATTTGGAAAACTTAAAAGAAAAAGGGGATTAATTATTTAACTAGTAGATGTTATATTTTTTAATAAACATGTTGCTTCATAAAGGTTTATAAATTCAAGATCCCAATTCCCTGAATAATGATCCTTGGTTTCAAGGGCCATGAACAAGGGTTCAAACCATCACTCATGACCTATGCAATGGATCCTAGGCCTCTCATGTTGTTAGGAGGAATTTTGCACCATAAACACGTGTTATGTCCATGTCAATGGTTGGGGGATGAAATAAAGGGTGTATTCCTTAAATAATGATCCTTTATCTTGAGGGACATAACATAAAACTACCACAAATGACCTTTGTAAGGAATATTTGTCCTCACATTTAGAAAATTAGCATCGTTAGAAGGTATTGTGCACCAAAAACATATATCAAAGCAGTGGCAACAGTTGGGGGTTGAAATCAAGGACCTATGGCCTTGAATAATTATCATTGGGCTCAACGGCCATGGAATAATTAACATTGCTTCATGAACCATTCTTTCAATTTTGTTTTTAGTTTATTCTCCCTTATTATATTGTTAGGATGATAATCTATTTATATATTTATTTTATGTCCTAATTTTGTGATCAATCCGATTTCAGATACAAACAAACAACTTTGGAAGTGAGTGTATGGATGGAAGTATGCAAACATAATCTATGTTTTTGTAAGGGTTAGAAGGTCCACTAACATTCTAGAATACAAACTAATATTCAAAAGGAGGATATATTTAGCCTTCATTGTTGTCTCCTTGAGGATATTTAGTGTAGTGAAAGTTGGACTTTAACATCGAACACTCGTGAAAGAGAAGAGATGCAGAAATACATATTAATTGAGATAATTGATACAATTTGCTATCATCTTTTCATTGTGGTTTAATTACTTAATCTACATGACCATCCCTAACTACTAATACTAACTGTTATTTATTAACTCAATTAGTCACTAACACTCATGATATTTATTACACATGAATACATAATATATTAGGGATCCTGATATATTATTGAGCGCCACTTATTATAGCACCTCATCTTAAGACGAAATACAATTTATTTAACTCCCCTCAATATAAAATCCATAGTAGCTTACTCAGTAACTAAGAATAATTACAAAAGTTGAAGGTCATTCTTGTTCAGTCTTCTTTAATGCAACACTTATCTAGTTCTTAATATCTAAACACTACATTATGTTGTATGATGCAGGTTGTGTTGGTAAATAAATGTATGCAATGTCCTATAAACCAAGTTTTGCATTCGGACATCAAAGGTAATTTCTTGATTTTTTCAACTTTTTTCTTCTCTTTCTTTCATTATGAGATATGATTATTGAAACAAGTGTTTGAACATGGAATTTTATGATTTAAATATGATATTATCTGCTAATTGATAATAATGGGATTCTAAAGATTATGGATTTTTTCATGACAAGATCTTTCTGTAGTGACCAAAATGGAAACTTGACCAATAGAGTAATCACATTGTGATATAGGTAATTGAAATATGATCTATTTTATGATCATGATCAATTTTTTCTATATTATGAATGATTTCTTGTTTACAATGCAAAATCTAGCTGGAACTTCTTTCATTAGAGGAAATTTCAACTCAAAATGGGCCTTTTAATTTTTATTCAAATTCCATGTCATCATGTGTTAGCCAATGAAACTGCTTTAAATTTGAAATACCGTATAGGTCTTAAACATTTTTTTAATATAAATTTGGGGATAGATATCATAAAAAAAAAACTACTTTTTTGTTTGTATTTTTGACATATCTCCCTGTGTTTTTATTCAAATTTTGACCGTGAGAGCTCGTTGGATGCGAAATTAAATTCCACATCCAATGAGTACCCACTCAACATACTTTTTAGGGACCCCACTACCCAAAAAATAAGAAATACCTGGAAAAATGGAATGATGATGTCATCATTCCATTTTTCCAGGTATTTCTTGTTTTTGGGGTAGCGGGGTTCGTCAAAAGTATGTCGAGTGGGTAATCGTTGGATGTGGAATTTAATTCTGCATCCAACGAGCTCTCTCAATCGAAATTTGAGTAAAAACACAGGGAGATATGTCAAAAATACAAACAAAAAAGTATTTTTTTTCTTTTCTTCCTCCAAAATTAATAAATATTATTTTATTATTTTAACTATTATTTTATTAGTTCATTTTACGAGGCCCATTTTGAGTTGAATTTTCCTCTAATGAAGGTGTTTATTTTGCATTCTAATCTTATGTGTATCCCCCCGGAGCTTCCATTTCTGGCTTCTTTGTTTCTTTATGTTAGAAACAATAAGCTCACTACCATCGAGTATTCCTTTGACATGGAATGTTTTTCATTCATATTTAAATGGATGTTGTTCATAGTCCTTAGGTAGTTATACCCATTTCCAACATATGCATAGTGACTATAGAGTACAGTCTTATGCCCTGTCATGATTGTAGTTTGTTAAGTATATCTGATTCTATTCCTTCTCCCATTGTTTCAAATCATGCCTAGTTTTCCAAACAAAAATAGAAAAAGACTACCTCATCCTATACTTTATGGCCCCATGAATATGCTTATATCCAATGTCGTTGGGGATCATGTAGATATCCTAGTGCAAGCACTTCCTCATCACCCTAGGAAGCAAATAAACATTATGAATTGGAATCACAATATATCATTACCATTTGTCCTTGTGGATATTCATTAGCTTGATGGAAGAAGGAAATTTTCTCATCCCATGGTGGATAGGATCTATGTGAAACACCAACTATTGGGTTGATCATCCTCTTTTGATTCTCCTTATTGCTTGACTTATACATGGCTTTAGGATGATCATGCTTATCTACTATATCCTTGGCATCCACACTAAGATAATTGTTTTTGATAGGTCTCATATAGTGGTACACTTACGGTTGCTAGGGAATAATGATTTTTGCAATCCCATTAAGCCAATTTCTTGAGTTTTTTTCAAAATTGCTAGAAAAGGTTAATGGATTTCAGAACATGCTCGATCATTATTGTGAACTTGTACAATCTATCATCCTTTTTCGACCATTAGATACTCAAAATTGTGTATTGATCATTTTTACAATTATAAAGGACTTTGTAAGTTAGGCTCCCAAATTGTTAAAGGGTGCTAGCTCAATCGAAGAGCGCCTGCATTATAAGCAAGAGGTTGGTGGTTCGATTCCTCCATGCCCTAATGATATTATAATATCAGTTACAAAAAATTAAATTAGTAAACAAAAAACAAAAGCTAAGTGATCAAACAATGAGAGATAAGTGACCAAACAAAATGACCAAAATCTGTATATAAAACTACTAAAAAAGACTAAATAAGTGACCAAAAAATGAGACATGTGAAACTAGGAATTAAAAAGGATGCAACACGTGGTGCTAATTATGACGCAAAACATGGCATTGATATGGGATAAAAATAAGACGCAAAACTAGGCATAAAAAAGGATGCAACATGTGGCGCTAATGATGAAACCAAACATGGCGTTGATATGGTAGAAAAATAAGACATTACTTTGGATGCAAAACATGGAGCTACATAGGAATCAAAAGATGGTGCAACAACAGAAGAAATAGTCAGTGTCATTTTGGTAGAAAAACATGATGCAAAAAAGGAAGCAAAAATTGGTGCAAATTTGGAACCAAAAATTGACACATATTTGGAAGTAAAACATGGTGCAAAAATGGATGCAATATTGGATGCTAATTTGGATGCTAAAATGGTTCTATTAAGGATGAAAATATGGCACTAATGGGGATGTAATTTAATAATCAAAAGAGGACACTCACTAGGAAGCAAAATAGGATATTATTTAGGAACAAAACCTCGACGTTGTTTAGGAGGAAAATTTGGATGCTATTGTGGAAACAAAAATATAGACGTTATTTTGGATGTCATAAAGGATGTTATCTAGGAATTAAAAAAAACGTGTTTTGAGACGCTTTGAGTTTTTTCCATGATGCGTCCAATTTAGTGTCTAGTTTCACCACTCAATGTAAAAAATATTTACACTAAAAAGGGATGCTAAATGGGATGCTAATTCTAGGATTTGCTGTAGTGATGTATGGGAGACTTTCATCCCATCTATGATGATTCCCGTGGTTGTATACATGAAGCAATTGTATTACCAAGTGATTCACAATGTTCACTTGTCTTTCTGTCTAAGGATGGGAATTTGTCAACAAAGAGAGTATATTGTTGAGTTGTTTCCATAGATTATTTTAAAATATGTTGTTAAATCTGGAATCTTTGTCAGAAAGGATGGTCGTCGAAAGGCCACACTCTTACCAAACATGTTCGAAGAAGAGATGAGTAGTCTGATGTGATGCCATAGTATTCTTACAAGGAATTAGGATATGCATCTTGAAAAATATGTCCACTACTACTAAGATCACGTCATGCTGATGTTTGGTAGTAGGATATCCCAACTGGTATCCCATAGAAATAGATCTCCATGGTCAACTAGGAATCGTCAAAGGCCTATAATGTCCTTGGTGTCAATTAGGTGGTTTAGCAATGACACATACCATGCACAGTCGAATGTACTTGTTGATGTCTGATTTAAGTGGAGGCTAGTAGAATTAATTTTGAAGGATAACAAGGGTCTTTACTACTCCAAAATGTCCTTTTGTCTTGTTGTAGTGTGTGTCCCAAATGAGTTGTTGATGCTCATGATTTCTTACACAAAGTTGTCCAAGCTTGTATAGAAAGGTGTCTTTCAAGAAGTAGTCGGTAGTATACAACGTGTAGGTCTGAACATGTTGATAAATTGAAGAGAAGTCACAATCTATCGAATACAATTGCAACCGATTAGTGGTGTCGTAACCCTACATGCTCATCACTGTAGAAACTAGATTACTTGGTGGTCGGCTGAGACAATCAACTGCAGCACTCAATTTAACTTTCCAATACTTAATTACAAACTAAAATTGTTGTAGGTAATTAATCCACTTGATTTATCAAGTTGTCTATAAATTCGATTGGGATGGGGCAAATTGTAAGGGTTTTTGGTTAGTAAGGATGACCATTTCCTTCCCAAGGATGTAATGTCTCCATTGCTTAAGGGATTGCACAATGGCATATAGTTAGTTTTCATATGTCGAATACCTTATAACAGTGTCATTGAAATTTTTAGAATGAAAAGCAACTGGGTGACCAGACTGTGTGATCACTGCTCCTAAAGCATAATCTAATGCATCCATCTCAATCTCGAATGTTTGATGCAAATTAGGTAACACAAGTAATGGCGCAATAGAAAGATGGTTTTTGGCACGGGAAATTCACCTTCTTGAGCAATACCTTATCACGTTCATTCATAAAGGGGTTTTTTAATTGTGAAAAATAAGGTCAATATATTGTAGGTATTTGGGGGTAGAGAATAGGATAACGGGGTTTATATCTATTTCGGGGTATTAAAATGGGCTTCTAGTAAAAATAAGGAATACATTATAAAAATAGGGGGTTTTTAATTGGAAGAATGTATTGGGAGGGGGGATCAACAAAAGGATTTTTTTAAGTAATTATGAATATCTATTGAAATTAGCGGTATTATTTAATATCCCATGAATGAAGGCGCTATGACATGGTTTCACTAAGTGAATACCTCGTCTTTTTTGAGTTTCTCAAAAGATTGTTGTTGTGTTGGTGTCCATTTGAAGACAATTTTCCCATTTACCTTAGTGAATTGATTCAAGGCAAGGCTATGTGATTGAAGCTGAGTATAAACCATCGATAAAAATATGCCAAATGAAGAAAAATTCTTAGTTCATGAATGTTTTGAGTAATGGGCCAATATCTGAGGATCTATACTTTTTCTGGGTCGACATGAATGCCTGCAGGGTCAATTACATGCTCAAACTATTTGATGTTCACCACAAATGAGCATTTTTCCATGTTCAGATAGAGTTGATGTTGTTGGATAATGTCGAAGTTGTTTGGAATGTTCTTCCCATGATCGGATGAAAATCAAGATATTGTCGAGAAAGACAATGACACGCTTTCTGATGAAAGGTCATAGAAGGTCATCCAAATATCTTATGAAGGTTGCAGGTGCATTGGTTAAGCCAAAAGGAATGACTAACCATTCAAAAAATACTTCCTTGGTTTTGAAAGCAGTTTTCCATACATCAGTAGACTTGATAAAAATTTGATGGTATCCCAACTCGAGGTCAATCTTAGTAAATAATTTATCACGTTTCAAACAATCGATGAGTTCTTCTATCCTTGGAAGAGGATATCCATTCTTTACCAAATTTTTTTGAGAGCTCGATATTCGATGCACATGCGCCAAGTACCGTCTTTCTTCATAACAAGGATGACCAGACTTCCATAAGGAGAGAAGTTGGGTCACATGTCACCTTTGTTGATCAAATCCTAAATTTGTTTGTGGATCTCTCATTCTCAATAATGGATCTTTTGTAAACATATGCATTAGGTAATGAAGAACCAGGAACAAGTTTCATGGAGTGTATTACTTGGAAATGTAGAGGTACACCATTTGGCTCTTGAAATACATTTTGATATTCCTCAAGAATGTGGTCGATCTATTTCTATTGTCAGGAGTTATGCTAGTTGGTGAGTTGACTTGTTGTTGCAATATTCCTGGAATGTTGAGGATTTATCATAATCAATGTGAATTTCTAAGCATGGTTTATAAGCTTCTTTGTTTGTTTGGAAAAGATCATTGCAACAGTTGGTGTAGGTTGTTTCTCTGATACATCATACCATTGGTTTCAAATTTTGGAAATCACCTTCTGAGGACATGACTGATAAATTCCATGTTGATCCCATAGGTAAGGTTTCCCAAACAAAGCATTAGCTACAAAAATATATGCCACATCATAGAATACTCCATATTCAAAATGCTTAATGAAGTACATGAATGTGCATTGTCGAGTGATCCTTAGTTCATGTCCATCCTTCATCCAACCAATACTGTAAGGTTGGGGATGTGGAGTTGTGACAAGCCTAAGTTTCTTGAAAATATCTTCATAAAGGAATTTATTTTGCCTACCATTATCCACAATCAGATGTAATGGATTGTTTTGAACCCATATATGTTTATGGAACATGAATTCTTGTTCCTCCTTGTCAACGATAGTCAAGGACATTTGAGTGGTCAATGTCGATGTCAAAAGGCTCGATGCTTATGGATCATATTCTACTAGGATTTTATCGGACAATTTGACTATTGATAATTTTGCCAAAAATGTCTTCTAGAATTTGCATTCTGACGTGTCATGCCATGATGAATTGTGATAATTGCACCACTTCCCAACAAGGGGCTTCTTGTTATGCTCCTTTCGTCTTTCTAAGAGTGCTTCTTGTGATAGTATGTATTTTGTAGAGTTGGATGAGAAGGGTGTCTTGACTTGTCGGTGTCGGTTGATGACTTCTTGTTGGATGTTCAACCTGCCAACTTGATCGCGACACCTTCTTTTCCTTTTTTTGCAGCTTCAATATTGATAGCGTAGTGGAATGCATCTACAAATGTATTATCAGTCAAAAACTCCATCTCTTACTGAATGTAGGGGGATAATCTGCTGATGTACTTCAAGACAAGTAATTTCTCTTCTTCTTGGATGCCAAGGCTAGCAATGATTTGATAGAACTCAATGGTGTAACTCTGCATGGATTGGTCTTTCCATTTCCTTAACTCCTACCACTTCTTATAATGTTGTTAAATGTATTTGAGTAAGTAGAAATCCTTTCGGATGTACTCGACAAATTTATCCCATGTGCCCATGGGGTCTCCTTCTCACTCCATCTTTGTTGATATATTTTCACACCAGTAGTGCACAGACATTGACATCTTTAAGGATGCAATAGTGATATTTTCATCTTCTGATAGTTTATTAACATAGTAATAGGATTCTAGTTGTTGTACCCAATTCTGTACGGATTCCGCGTAAATCTTTTCTTCAAGATTTAGTATGTCTAGATCATTTGCACATTGAATGGACTGATTTTGTTGGAGTGAGATGTCATCGAGGATCCTCTAGAAGTTGAAGAAAATCGCATGAGAATCTCATTGAACTAGGTGAAAATTTTGATTTGTTATGGAGCAAGTGCCTTCTGTATGAGTTTCTTTGTCTCATCAGTTGCATGTTTATTTTATATTTCTTCAAGCATATTTTATGAAATCAAATGTAGTGTCTACACAACTTAAGCTCTAAATCTATTTTGATACCAATGATCCAGGTACCCAAGCGCACGTCGAAGGAAAAAGGTTTGACTCAATGAATCGAGCATTGTTATGGCAGAAGCATATTAAAATAAGAAAAACATGAAATACACTACACAGACATAAAGTATACACATAGACAAAATGCAATAATTCGAACGAAACTATGTTTTTCTATTATTTCTCTATTACTTGCTTGTATATTACAATAATGTACATGCTGGTATAGAGTGTCGATATGCTTAGGTGACTACCTGTTATGTTTAGTTACAAAGAAGCTAGAATGGTTTGAATTTTGAACCGTTACACGTGACTAGAAGACAGAGAGACAATATGTCGTAGTCGTGTTGAGATGTTGTTTTTGATGATTGATGTCGAGATGAAAAACCTATTGAGGTTGTATCGAGGTTTGTACTTGTCGAGGTCGATGTTGAACTTGTCGACGTTGAAAGACATGCCAATTTCTAGGTGGATCAAGGCCCTGTTGAGGCCTGGAAAATCGCAGGCAACAACAGAAAGGGATTCTACCTAGTCAACGTTCCCAACTAGCCTGTGACTGTTTGGTATGGGGAATCCATCCGGTTTGCGGTCCGGCTACCGTAGGTCAAAGTAACAAAAGCAAAGGTTTTATCGGTTGCAGCTCGGTCCACCGTGTATATTTTTGTATTTTTTGAATTAAGTATGATATGCAAATGCCTAATTAACCATGTAGGATGATAAATATACAAGGAGTGTTCACAATGTGATGCGCAGGTTCTTACCTCTCGTCTTAGGCTCACAAACATCTAAATCACATGTGCAACAGTGAAATAAACTAACTATCTATCTATCTATCTATCCCCGGGGAGCAAACTGTAATTTAATTAGGAGTAATGTGTATGTGCATTCATCATAAAGAAAAATTACAGGTAGCTGATGTTTCTTTCTACAATACATGAATGATTAAAGATATTTCAACAATCAGATAGCCAATTGTTTTATGAACATACATTACTCATGGTGGTAATTCCACAAAATAAACCAGAAATCATTTAAAAAAGAACATAGGTTCTAAGAGTTAAAACGATCTCACGGTTAATGGATAGAAATTGGAAAAACAAAATAGTTCATCCTTCAGCCATTCATAGCATAAAATTTGAAAATGCCACCAATATTTCTCCAACAGGCAAACAACGATTCTTTATTGCAAAGAGAAATAGTTCTTTTTACGATATCGTTTCCATGTCTCACTGGGAAAAAGCCCCTTCCTCTTTCTAAAATTTCTACATTTATACAAAAGGGTGAGACGGTTGGGCTGCCCAAAGTAACCTTTGGGCTTCCCAACTCTTC
The DNA here is from genome assembly GCA_001517045.1 of Pseudotsuga menziesii. Taxonomy (NCBI): domain Eukaryota; kingdom Viridiplantae; phylum Streptophyta; class Pinopsida; order Pinales; family Pinaceae; genus Pseudotsuga; species Pseudotsuga menziesii. Next base: position 889,607 of record LPNX010061205.1, read on the forward strand.
GTTTCCCAACGCTTGACTTTTCTAAAATGTTTTTTACAAAATTTTACATATTACAAAAAAAAATGATCGATTCTTTATGAGGAGGGTCCCACTTGGGCATCTAGAAATTTCTTCCATGCTGAAGCTTCAGAGGCAATGCCCTCAAACGCACAAGGCTCTAAAAACTGAATATTAATCTCAAACTTAGCAGCCTGGTTCTTTATGGCCTCAATCTTGGCTGCACTCAATCGAAGCTGGTCTTCCAGAAGCTGCACGCTGATAGCTGAATGATCTACTTCGCTCCTCAAGATCTGATCATTCAGGGCTTTAAATCTGTTGTATTTTAGCTTCCTCTTCCTGGTATCTCTTCTGCAGCAACTCCACAAAGGCGTTGTGATCCGGGAAAGCGTCAAGCCTCTGCTCGGCCTCTATCTAGCACCGGTTGTAGGTAATGAGAAGTCTCCTGAAAAACTCGGTGCATGCTCCTTTCGTTTTCTTAACTGATTTTTTGAAATACTCCACGGTATTTATGGCAAATTCCAGCAAGTCATAATCCTGCTTGAGGGCCTGTGTATCCTTTGATGGCAGTCCTGCTGGAGTTTCTTCCTAGTTTTCCAGCCTTTCCATTCTTGCAATCAGGACTTCAAGGACGTCTTGAGATCGATCTACAAAGTAAGAGGAGGTCTCCAGGATTTCCTCAAATCTGTTATCTACCTGCAGCACCTTGCACCTTTCTCCTTCTATAGTAGTCTGTAGCTGCAGCATTTTCGTCTTCTGGGCCAAGATGTGCTCTTTGAACGGTTGGAGGTTAACCTCCTGCTCCCTTGCTTCCTCCAGAGCATTTATCAGAGAAGAAATCTGCTCTTGATGTTTCTCTCTCTATTCTTGGGAGTGCATCTCACTGGCCTACAAGATAATCTTTTGCTGCTCTTCTAGCTCTTCTACCTTTCCCAGTAGCTGTTCCTTTTCACTCCTTAGCTCTTGACATTCTTTCTGCACTTTCTCCAGAGCCTCCTGTGTAGTTTCAATAACCTGTCTTTCTACTTGGAGGGCCTGCAATTCAGCCCTAGAATCCTTTATCTCCCTCTGCATGTCTTCATACTTCCGCTTCAGCCTATTGCTTTCTTCTCTCTCTTTCATCAATGTATCTTTCAACTGAGAAAAGGACTTCTTGGACTACTCCAAGTCAGTTATTACCTTGTCCATGTTATCTTCTGAGGCGTGGATTAGTGCAGTCCCGGCTCTTAGGGTGAATCTTGGATCTTGGTCTGTTCCCAACATAACAGCCGTATCCATGATCATTTTACCAAGCATATCTCCTGTTTCAACCCTCGTTTCTGTTCTCTTTACTATCCTCTTTGTAGCCCTGTCATAAAACGCAGTGTTAAAATCAGGGATTTCTTCTCCCTTTTTCTACACAAAGGGGACCAGTTTCAGTGTGGGGACCATGGGTGTGCTGGAAACAAGTACTTGTGGGTCCTAAACCTCAGGGTTCTCCATGTCCCGGGTCTTCCCTGCAGCTGTTTCAGAAGCTGACTGCTCTGTCTGTGTCAACTTTATCCTTTTAGCTTCTTGCTTTTGAAGCTCCTCATCCAGCTTTCTTTTCTTTTCTTCTTCTTCTTTCTTAGCTGCTTCTTCTGCTTTCTCAGCTACTTCCTGAGCATCTTTTCTTTTCTCTTCTTCTTCTGTGTGCAGCCACCCTGCATCTTCTTGCACCAACCTATGGGATTCCTCATTTCTCTTTCTGGCCTCTTCATCAACCTTGGCTTGTTCATCTCCCTTCCCACCTTTTGTGGTAATATTCTTCTTAAACATTCTTCGCAAGGCTGTCATGTTTACTGCATTTTGGAAGATGGACTCGTCTCGATCCCAATGGTGGGCATACTCAAAATGCACGTTGTGTTCTTTACAATTTTCAGCCACTTTTCATTGAGTATCATTTCTATGGAAGGGCATTTCGCCAAAATGAAATCTTTCCAGTTCTTCTACAAATTCATCGGCTTTCTTCACTTTGGTGAACTTGTAGCTTCCTAACTTGAAGAGCAAAGGGGGATAGGTGGTCTTCTTGTGCTCAAACAAAAAGCTTCCTATTCCATCCAGGAACACTTGTCTGACTACCTCCTTGTGAATAATGTAATCAATTGCATATTTGGGCATCAGGGAAGGTGCTCTCGAACCTCCAAACATCGTGAAGTACAGGCCATTTTCAGTCAAATAGTAGTCTGCATACTCTGCTATTACTTGCAATGCCTCTTCTGACATACAATCACACTCCTTTAGGAAAATGAGTGTGTGTAAGGGCATGATAAAGTGTTCCCATACTTCTCAATAATGGCTGTGATATTTGTGTGCCCACAAGGATTTATAGGTAGCATAGACATGCATTCTTTCCCTATCCCAGATGCACCTGAGTTCGGGGAAAGGATGATTACATAATATGCAATCAATGAGTATGGAACTCATATAGAATTCAGACCTCTTTTGGGCCACTCCTCCCAAAGTTGAGGCCAAACAAGCTGAAAGACTATTTGATACAAGGCTAGCCCAGTTGAAAATTGTCCCCTGGGTTGCAACATGAAAAATGATGGGTGTCCACTCCAACTTGAAGAACCTACCATGTGCTCTTCCAAAAATCCTATTCAGTATTAAAGCTATGAACCTATTAGGAGCCCTTAAGCTTGCCGTATCATAATCACCCGTCGGTCTATATCTGTAATGTTTCCCCTACAATAGCATCCTTTTAAGAGTCTCTACCAGGTCCATTGTAATGTTGTTGAGCCAATCATCAGATAAAAATACTTGGGGTTCTGGCAGGTGGTAAGCCAACTCTACATATCCAGGGCTATATGCAGCATAGCCATGTCTTTCAACATTTTCCAGAATCATTGTTGTGACATCTTCTCGGGGAAGAATCCATCTGATTACTTCAGAGCACGGGAACAACTCTGGTCTGGTGGCGATCTTCATCAGTGAAGATCTTTCTATGTTGGCATATATGGACTCTTCTTCTAAGCCCATGTCAGGAACCTCTCTGTGGGTGATCAATCTATATGCTTCCCCCCACTGGTATTTAGGTTCGATACCAGAAATGCACTTAGTGTCTTCTTATATGTATTCAATTTTAGTGACAACTTCTACTTCGGGATATTCCTCGACCACGGGGGCCTTCTTCTTTTGCCTCTTTGACATTGTGAATTCTTCCTACCATAAAATTGTAAAATTAATCCCTTTTCGCTGAGTGACAAACTTGTATACATCAATGTGCAGTGTGTCATTTCTTCTGTGTTTAACATGATAGCAATCAGTCAGTGAAGCAAATATGTGTGTACCTAGGCTGAAATGGCCTAAATAACAGAGGTATTGAAACACAATGTGCATTATTCAATGACTTTGTCTATATCTAGCATGATGAAAAACAATATAATCGAGCAGAAAACATCTACATTAACATGACCAAAACTTCCTCTCTCTGCGGGTGCCATTATCAAATCACTATGCGGGAAAACAAAAACACTATGTGAGTTTCTATGGTGTGCTTGATCAAAGAAAAATCACCTGTGAAAAAATATGGTCAATAACTATGCGTCGTGGCACACCCTCCTCCCCGGCCCGGGTTCGAAACTCAACACAAATTTGGTTGCGTAGGACCGCGAAGGAAAAATGACTGGGGGTTAAAGATACAGGGAGCACCAAGTGGGACAAACAGCCCAAACCTTAAGGAAAAGGTCACGGGAAAAGTGGTGAAAACCTACTCATACCCACCATCATTACATAGGGTGGTTTGGCGCAGACAGCGTAACAACAGTCTGCGCCAAACCCCCTCATTCTCTATGTGCAGGGTTACAAAACAAACGGCAGGGGGGGAAAACTACTCTGAAGGTTAGACCACCCTCCCACAGCCGAATAAGCTAAAAAATATCCACCTATATAGGCGTGCAATTTAACGGGGTGAAGATAAACAGCCCCGACCAAACCTAACCGTAGCAAGAAAAACCACCAAACACTCAACAGAATGGGAAAAGGCAATAGAAGCCTACCTAGAACTGATGTGTAACCAGCGTGTATGGCGGAATGAAGACGGTCAGGCTTCCATAGTTGCCACCTGGATGCAGGTACCGGTAATAGGGTCCGAACAGGCTCGAGCGATCGACAGCACGATAGCGACAGAGCACGACAGTTCACAAATAACAATAGAATAATCCAACGTGCCCCTTGACCTCATATATATACATGTGATCAAACTCTCACAATGGGAAAAAAGTTAAAATCGGACGTCAGAGACATTTGGATCGGAAGACGAAAGTAAACTTCCTTCCGCAACGGCGGATGGCCAAAGCGCTAGGCCATCCGCAAAGATATATATGGCGAAACTCAAAAAATCGTTGGGCCAATAGTGAAACGGGAGCCGCAACGGCGGAGCCGCGAAGGGTAAATCGATCCGATATGGGAAAAGTCTGAGTCGGAAGCAAAATGACTACGCATCAGAAGGGCTAGTGTTTCTTCATCTACAACGGCGGAACCGTAAAGCGTACTACCATCCACAACGTCGGGACTTAAGTCGGAAGCAACAACACAAAGAGATCGGCAAGGAAAAGCATTCGGCAGCCGTAGTGGTGGAGTTACAAAAGGTGCGACCTTCCGCAACGTCGAAGGTAAAATGACTCAAATGGTCATAAGGATAAAACTTCCCGCAGCCGCAACGGCGCCAGCCCAATATTTACGGGCTCGACTAAAACAACAAGCCATAATCGGGAGAGAATGCGGTTTGCCATCCACAATGGCGGAAGAAGAAGTCATAATAGTTCCGATGCAAAATCAAAAAGCAGCCGATTAAAACCAATCGAATCGGGAGAAAAGTCGAAGTCAAAACCGAATATACATCCGCAATGGCGGGGGGAAAAACAAATACACTTCCGATTCAGCCACGATGAAAATGCAATTAAAGGCAAATGATGAAGGTTTGATCAATCATTGAAATTTTTTAATCATTTAGAAAAATTGAAAACCAGTTGTAGATCAATCCAAGTATAAGCAAAGTCTTTCTGAAAAGTTCTCAGAACAGATCTAAGAAGAAAATCAAACTAATTCAAGCAAAAGGAGGGTCCTAAATTTTTTTGGAATTTTGGGAAATTGTTGCAGCTGCAACAATTGGTGATGACCTGGTGAACCCCAGCATCTCTGAATTAACTCCTTCCCAGTGCAAGACTATCTGAATAAAGTTGAAATCTTCTAGATGCTTCTATCCCTAGGCTGGCCAACCTATGCATTTAAATCATTGAGAAGCAGTCCATTCTTTGGGAAATGGTAACAACATAAATATTGCAAGTCTGAATAACTCTTTCAAGGCCTAATAAATGAGGTTCATTTTACCCATCCTTAGGTATTTTCAGGATTGGACACCACAGGATTGTAACAGATAGTAAACAGCATTATCCTTTTGTTCCTCATTCCCATGCCAATTGCACTTTTGTGCCATTAGAACTTTAGTTCTTGTGAGCCCCCCATTTTCCTTTCTTTCTGAATTTTATTCAGGCTCCTCTATCCCATAGTGCCCTTTTGTGTGAGAGAAGAATTGGCGTTTCATCTCACGGACGGAGAGGAACTTTCGGCAATTTGAAATTCATACTTTTGATACTTTTCTTTGATATGTCTTGTTTCTTTAAGGAGTTTTGACTCTTGATAGCTTTTAGCTTTTTTGAAAATATGGCATGGGATCATTTATATATGATATACTGTTTACCTTGCTTCCTTTCCGTGGGTCTTTTGCTGTCACCCCCTTGGATATTTAAGATGTGAAATGGATGGAACCTCAAAATAGTATTCCAGACCTCTTTTACTTCTGAGTTATTTACAGGGGTTAAGTAAGACTTCAATGAATGCATGGCCAGTTAGGAACACTACTACTAGAAGACCTTCTATTTTTTAAAGCGCAGTCTTTTGCTCAAGATTTCAGTTAATAAAGAACCCTGATGTTTCTATTGCAACCAAAAGCTTGCCTCTTTATTCAAACCAAAAGAAATAGCATTAAACTAAAAGAAAAAAAACAATAGCCAAGCAACAATTCGAAAGAAAATATCTTCAAATCACTAAACAAAGGGAATAGCATCAAGCATTAAAGAAAACAAATCAATTTATTTATGTACAAAAGCAAGAAGAAAGAAAATATGTGTGCCTGCCCTAAACATATTTCAGTTCAGCGAGTTATAGGGTTGGGCTGGAGTGTAGGCCAAAACCTATCCATGGTCTAAGTGTGCCATTTTTGAAATTGACAGCATGTCTATTAATCTTCCACCCTCTTTTTAGCCTAAGGCAGTTGAAGGAGATCAGGCTGAGTATTAATTCTAGAACTGGCCTTTCTTGAGGTATGATGTCTTGGCTTAAGCTCAGTCAGATAATTTCCTAGGATAGAATCAGCAGATTCATTACCTTCCCCCAGTTTAGTGACAATATGCTTCATGTAAGGCTCTCTCAAAATCTTAATCTTATTTGGGCTACCTGTAAGAGGCAACAATAAATGAGACCAATCTGAAGCAAAATAGCCTTTTAACCTGGCAGACCAATCTCTGTTGAGAATAAGCCCATATCCACTAGGTATGTCAGCCACAGTAATGTCAATAAATTGACAAATCTTGTTGTTTACAGACAAACGAATGAGGACATTTTTCATTTCTCCCACTACTTTGACACCTGTGCTATCTAATTGCGTTACTTCACAAAATGTGGACTCTGGCTGTCCATTAATCTTTTTGCAAATCACCAGTGGCATGACATTCACCGCTGATCCAGAATCTACTAAGCAATTATGCACATTATGATTCAGCATTTCTAGGGTCAAAAGAAAAGGCGGGGTATCATCTTTATCTTCCTAACCTAGTTCTATGTCTTCTTATCCTAGTTGGTTTTGAGTAGGTATATCCTCTTCAATCTCTCCAATTTCATTAGTGTTTCCCCCATTAACACCTACCTGTTCTTCTACAGTTTTGACAGGCTCACTAATTGGCTTGGTTTCCTGGTTGACCGTAGTGACTTCAGGTGTTTTATTTTTAACATTCACATCTGCCTGTCTCTTGAAATTCTTCTGCAATCTTTTGATCTTCGAAATTGTTAAATCCATGTCCTCTATTGATGTAGGTGTGCATTCAGTTTTGAGAGCGCTCTCTTCAGTGTCAAACAGTGAGACACCATCCCATGAAAACATAGTGTCATTATCTTGTTTCTCCATAGTCTGGTTTTTATTTTCCTCTTTGCCACTATCCTTGGTTAATTTAGAATCTAGCAGCTGATTCATAACCAATGTCATCGAATTCAACCATTGAGGGCACTTCTTTTCCGAATGAGGTTGTTGGTGAAAGGTGTAGAAATTATCACCCCCTACTTCTGTTATGTTTATTGATGGTAAATTTGGTGGAGGTATTTTCCATTGGTCGCTATCCTCTCATTTTTGGTAGTAGGGTTTGTGAGTTTTCTGAGCTTCCCTCCCTTTCTCCAGATCTATTATTCTGGATAGATTGTTCCTCTTTAGGTTTAGACAACAGTAAAGATTTTTTATTTGTAGTTTTCTCTCCAGGTAAATCAGGATAATCTTCTACACTTTCCCTTCAGCCTCTACCCTTTCTGCCTCTTCATACCAATGCCTCTAATCTTCGAAATTGTTAAATCCATGTCTCTACCAATGTAGGTTTGGCTTTCATCTTGGCAAACATGGCCAACTTAGGTCCTAGGGCTGCGGTATAATATTCATATAAGACTTTGTCTGAGGGTCTATCAGCTTCAGAAAAGTTCTTTAGGTATATTGAAAATCTTTGAGTGAAACTATGTACCTTCTCATTCTTCTCTTTTTTTAACAAACCAAGACCTTTCATTAATGAGGCATGTGTTTTTTAGGCTGTGTATTTACTTCTGAAAACCCTTTCGAAAGTGTCCCAGTCGGGAATAGAGTTTGCGGGCAAGCCAAAATACCAGGATGTTGCTGATCCTTTAAAGGTGTGTGCGAACAGTCTACAGACCACGTCTTCATATTCCCCATCCCTTAGCCCTTCTAATGCTAAATAGAAACTTTGCAAGTGGTCGTCTACAACAATCTTTTCCTCAGGGTCAAATTTAGGCAACAGCTTATCAAAATCCTGAGGTAGGTTATGCAAGGGAGGCATGAGATTCAAAGGTGATGTAGCTCTCCATGCCGGCAGAGGGTTGGGATGATTTGCATTTATGCCAACCATAGGCACATGTATAAGAACAAAGTTTGAGTAAAGAGCAACGTAGGATGAGAATAGGCTTTCTTACTTCAAAGGTATAACCGAAACTTGTAAGTACTTGGGTCAGGTTACAAGCTTCAAAACTTCTGCTGGTGAGGTAATCTTGGGACAAATAAGTTTCCACGGCCAGCCATGCATTGGAGGCCCTCCTTCTAGCGCCAGAACTGTTGAGGCCTGGAAATTCGCAGGGAACAACAGAAAGGGATTCTCCCCAGTCAAATTTCCCAACTAGCCCATGACTTTTTGGTATGAGGAATCCGTCCGGTTTGCGGTCCGGCTACCATAGGTCAAAGTAACAAAAACAAAGGTTTTACCGGTTGCGGCCCGGTCCACCATGTATATTTTTGTATTTTTTGACTTAAGTATGATATGCAAATGCCTAATTAACCATGCGCGATGATAAATATACAAGGAGCATTCACAATTTGATGCGCAGGTTCTTACCTCTCGTCTTAGGCTCACAAGCATCTAAATCACATGTGCAGCAGTGAAATAAACTATCTATCTATCTATCTATCTATCCTCGGGGAGCAAACTATAATTTAATTATGAGTAATGTGTATGTGCATGCATCATAAAGAGAAATTACAGGTATTTGATGTTTCTTTCTACAATACATGAACGATTAAAGATATTTCAACAATTAGATAGCCAATTGTTTTATGAACAACATACATTATTCATGGTGGTAATTCCCCAAAATAAACCAGAAATCATTTAAACAAGAACATAGGTTCTAAGCATTAGAATGATCTCACAGTTAATGGATAGAAACTGGAAAAACAAAATAGCTCATCTTTCAGCCATCCACAGCATAAAATTTGAAAATGCCACCAATCTTTCTCCAATAGGCAAACAACGCTTCTTTATTTCAAAGAGAAATAGTTCTTCTTACAATATCGTTTCCATGTCTCACTGGGAAAAAGCTCCTTCCTCTTTCTAAACTTTCTACATTTATACAAAAGGGTGAGACGGTTGGGCTGCGCAAAGTAACTTTTGGGCTTCCCAACTCTTCGTTTCCCAACGCTTGACTTTTCTCAAATGTTTTTTTATAAAATTTTACATATTACAAAAAAAAATGACCGATCCTTTACGAGGAGGGTCCCACTTGGGCATCTAGAAATTTCTTCCATGCTGAAGCTTCAGAGGCAATGCCCTCAAACGCACAAGGCTCTAAAAACTAAATATTAATCTCAAACTTAGTAGCATGGTTCTTTATGGCCTCAATCCTGGCTGCACTCAATCGAAGCTGGTCTTCCAGAAGCTGCACACTGATAGCTGAATGATCTACTTCGCTCCTCAATATCTGATCATTCAGGGCTTTAATCTGCTGTACTTTAGCTTCCTCTTCCTAGTATCTCTTCTGTAGTAGCTCCACAAAGGTGTTGTGATCCAGGAAAGCCTCAAGCCTCTGCTCGGCCTCTATTTGGCATCGGTTGTAGGTAATGAGAAGTCTCCTGAAAAACTCGGTGCATGCTCCTTTCATTTTCTTAACTGATTTTTTGAAATCCTCCGCGGTATTTATGGCAAATTCAGCAAGTCATAATCCCGCTTGAGGGCCTGTGTATCCTTTGATGGTAGTCCTGCTGGATTTTCTTCCTTGTTTTCCAGCCTTACCATTCTTGCAGTCAGGACTTCAAGGACGTCCTGAGATCGATCTACAAACTAAGAGGAGGTCTCCAAGATTTCCTCCAGTCTGCTATCTACCTATAGTACCTTGCACCTTTCTCCTTCTATAACAGTCTGTAGCTGCAACATCTTCGTCTTCTGGGCCAAGATGTGCTCTTTGAATGGTTGGAGGTTAACCTGCTGCTCCCTTGCTTCCTCCAAAGCATTTGTCAGAGAAGAAATCTACTCTTGATGTTTCTCTCTCTGTTCTTGGGAGTGCATCTCACTGGCCTGCAAGATAATATTTTGCTGCTCTTCTAGCTCTTCTACCTTTCCCAGTAGCTGTTCCTTTTCACTCCTTATCTCTTGACATTCTTTCTGCACTTTCTCCAGAGCCTCCTGTGTAGTTTCAATAACCTGTCTTTCTACTTGGAGGGCCTGCAATTCATCCCTAGAAGCCTTTATCTCCCTCTGCATGTCTTCATACTTCCGCTTCAGCCTATTACTTTCTTCTCTCTCTTTCCTCAATGTATCTTTCAACTGAGCAGAGGACTTCTTGGACTGCTCCAAGTCAGTTATTACCTTGTCCATGTTATCTTCTGAGGTGTGGATTAGTGCAGTCCCAGCTCTCAGGGTGATTCTTGGATCTTGGTATGTTCCCAACATAACAGCCGTATCCGTGATCATTTTACCAGGAATATCTCTTGTTTCAACCCTCTTTTCTATTCTCTTTACTATCCTCTTTGTATCCCTGTCATAAAACACAGTGTTAAAATCAAGGATTTCTTCTCCCTTTTTTTGCACAAAGGGGACCAGTTTCAGTGTGGGGACCATGGGTGTGCTGGCAACAGGTACTTGTGGGTGCTGAACCTCAGGGTTCTCCATGTCCTGGGTCTTCCCTGTAGCTGTTTCAGAAGCTGACTGCTCTGTCTATGTCAAATTTATCCTTTCAGCTTCCTGCTTTTGAAGCTCCTCATCCAGCTTCCTTTTCTTTTCTTCTTCTTCTTTCTTAGCTGCTTCTTCTCCTTTCTCGGGTGCTTCCTGAGCAACTTTTCTTTTCTCTTCTTCTTCTGTTTGCAGCCACCCTGCAGCTTCTTGCGGCAACCTCTGGGCTTCCTCATTTCTCTTTCCGGCCTCTTCATCAGCCTTGGCTTGTTCATCTCCCTTCCCACCTTTTGTGGTAATATTCTTCTTAGACCTTCTTCGCAAGGCTGTCATGTTTACTGCATTTTAGAAGATGGACTCGTCTCGATCCCAATGGTGGACATACTCAAAATTCACGTTGTGTTCTTTACAGTGTTCAACCACTTTGCCTTGAGTATCATTTCTACGGAAGGGCATTTCACCAAAATGAAATCTTTCCAGTTCTTCTACAAATTCATCTGCTTTCTTCACTTTGGTGAACTTGTAGCTTCCTAACTTGAAGGGAAAACTGGGATAGGCATTCTTCTTGTGCTCAAACAGAAAGCTGCCTATTCCATCCAGGAACACTTGTCTGACTGCCTCCTTGTGAATAATGTAATCAGTTGCATATTTGGGCAGCATGGAAGGTGCTCTCGAACCTCCAAACATCCTGAAGTACGGGCCATTTTTAGTCAAATAGTAGTGTGCATACTCCGCTATTACTTGCAGTGCCTCTTCTGACATACAATCACACTCCTTTAGGAAAATGAGTGTGTGTAAGGGCATGATAAAGTGTTCACATACTTCTCAATAATGGCTGTGATATTTGTGTGCCCACAAGGATTTATAGGAAGCATAGACAGGCATTCTTTCCCTATCCTAGATGCACCTGAGTTTGGGGAAATGTTGATTACACAATATGCAATCGATGAGTATGGAACTCATATAGAATTCAGACCTCTTTTGTGCCACTCCTCCCAAAGCTGAGGCCAAACAAGCTGAAAGACTATTTGATACAAGGCTAGCCCAGTTGAAAATTGTCCCCAGGGTTGCAACATGAAAAATGATGGGTATCCACTCCAACTTGAAGAACCTACCATGTGCTCTTCGAAAAATCCTATTCAGCATTAAAGCTATGAACCTATAAGGATCCCTTAAGATTGTCATATCGTAATCACCCATCGGTCTATATCTGTAATGTTTTCCCTACAACAGCATCCTTTTAAGAGTCTCTACCAGGTCCATTCTAATGTTGTTCAGCTAATCATCAGATAAAAATACTTGGGCTTCAGGGATGTGGTAAGCCAACGCTACATATCCAGGGCATATGCAGCATAGCCGTGTCTTTCAACATTTTCCAGAATCATTGTTGTGACATCTTCCTGGGGCAGAATCCATCCGATTACTTCAGAGCACGGGAACAACTCTAGTCTTGTGGCGATCTTCATCAGTGAAGATCTTTCTATGTTGGCATATATGGACTCTTCTTCTAAGCCCATGTCAGGAACCTCTCTGCGGGTGATCAATCTATATACTTCCCCCCACTAGTATTCAGGTTCGATACCAGAAATGCACTTAGTGTCTTCGTATATGTATTCAGTTTTAGTGACAACTTCTACTTCAGGCTCTTCCTCGACCACGGGGGCCTTCTTCTTTTTCCTCTTTGACATTGTGAATTCTTCCTGCCATAAAATTGTAAAATTAAGCCATTTTGGCTGAGTGACAAACTTGTATACATCAATGTGTAGTGTGTCATTTCTTCTATGTTTAACATGATAGCAATAAGTCAGTGAAGCAAATATGTGTGTACCTAGGCTGAAATGGCCTAACTAACAGAGCTATTGAAACACAATGCGCATTATTCAATGACTTTGTCTATATCTAGCATGATGAAAAACAATATAATCGAGCGGAAAACATCTACATTAACATGACTAAAACTTCCGCTCTCTGCGGGTGCCATTATCAAATCACTGTGCGGGAAAACAGAAACACTATGCGAGTTTCTATGGTGCGCTTGATCAAAGGAAAATCGCCTGTACAAAACTACGGTCAATAACTATGCGTCGCGACACACCCTCCTCCCCGGCCCGGGTTCGAAACTGAACACAAATTTGGTTGCGTGGGACCACGAAGGCAAAATGACTGGGGGTTAAAGATACGGGGAGCACCAAGTGGGACAAATAGCCCAAACCTTAAGGAAAAGGTCACGACGAAAGTGGCGGAAACCTACTCCTACCCACCATCATTACGCAGGGCGGTTTGGCGCAGAAAGCGTAACAACAGTCTGCGCCAAACCCCCTCATTCTCTATGCGCAGGGTTGCAAAACAAACGCCGGTGGGGGAAAAACTACTCTGAAGGTTAAACTACCCTCCCACGGCCAAATAAGCTAAAAAATCTCCACCTATATAGGCGTGTAATTTAACGGGGTGAAGATAAACAGCCCCAACCAAACCTAACCATAGCAAGCAAAACCACCGAACGCTCAACGTAACAGGAAAAGGCAATAGAAGCCTACCTGGCACTGATGTGTAACCGGCATGTATGGCAGAACGCAGACGGTCAGGCTTCCACAGTTACCACCTGGACGCGGGTATCGGCAATAGGGTCCGAACAGGCTCGAGCGATCGACAACACGATAGCAATAGAGCACGACAGTTGATAAATAACAATAGAATAATACAACGCGCCCCCCGACCTCATATATATACATGTGGTCAAACTCTCGCGGCGGGAAAAAGGTTAAAATCGGACGTCAGAGACATTTGGATCGGAAGACGAAAGTAAACTTCCTTTCGCAACGGCGGACGACCAAAGCGCTAGGCCATCCGCGGAGATATATATGGTGAAACTCGGAAAATCATCATGCCAATAGTGAAATGGGAGCCGCAACGGCGGAGCCACGAAGGGTAAATCGATCCGATATGGGAAAAGTTTGAGTCGGAAGCAAAACGACTACGCATCAAAAAGGCTAGTGTTTCTTCATCCGCAATGGTGGAACCGTAAAGCGTACTACCGTCCGCAACGTCGGGACTTAATTCGGAAGCAACAACACAAAGAGATTGGCGAGGAAAAGCATTCGGCAGCCGCAGCGGCGGAGTTACAAAAGGTGCGACCTTCTGTAACGTCGAAGGTAAAATGACTCAAACGGTTGGAAGGAGAAAACTTCCCGCAGCCGCAACGGTGGCAGCCCAAGATTTACGGGCTCGACTAAAACAACAAGCCATAATCGGGAGAGAATGCGATTTGCCATCCGCAACGGCGGAAGAAGAAGTCATAACAGTTCCAATGCAAAATCAAAAAGCAGCCGATTAAAACCGATCAAATCGGGAGAAAAATCGAAGTCAAAACCGAATATACATCTGCAATGGCGGGGGGAAAAACAAATACACTTCCGATTCAGCCATGATTAAAACGCAATTAAAGGCAAATGATGAAGGTTTGATCAATCATTGAAATTTTTTAATCATTTAGAAAAATTGAAAACCAGCTGTAGATCAATCCAAGTATAAGCAAAGTCTGTCTGAAAAGTTCTCAGACCAGATCCAAGAAGAAAATCAAACTAATTCAAGCAAAAGGAGGGTTCTAAATTTTTTTGGAATTTTAGGAAATTGTTGCATCTGCAACAGGCCCTCAAAGAGATGATGTGTCAAAAGAGGAGGCACACAATGGACATACATTTGGTCATAGATAAGTCACTCTATCCTATTTACATGTCTTTTTCTTCTAGAACAATATGTTAAATAATGTAGTTATAGCTATAACAATAATCCGATAAAAAGCATTTTATGAGAATTCCTTTATGATAACAAACCACTGCAAAAAAGTTATTAGAACTTAAAATGTCTACATGTTTTTTTGCTTCTAGAACCATATGTTAGATAATGTAGTTATAAACATACCAATTTTCTGAGAATTTTCTTATGATAACAAAGCACTGCAAATAATTAAATATAAAAATTTAAATAGTCCAATAACTTCTACCTACAATAAGGCCTTTTTTTCGAAAAAATATAATATTTTCGAAGATATCTCCAAAACAACTATGTTTATTTTTTTATTCTTTTGTACTTCTATAATATTTGAATTCAACATTCCTTTTTAATATTAAAAAACTCTCCCTTTTAATGTAAAAAACTATTCATTCTTGTTAAACAAATTCAAAATCCAATCGTTAAAATCCTTTAAAAAAAACTGTAAAAAACTATACAATCTTCTTAAAAAAATGTCAAAATCTCATCCTTAATATCGTTAAAATGAAAATATCCAAAATTTGGAAAGATATTAACATAAGTAGAGATAATATAATATGTACTTTTATTTTATGCGATTTGAAAGACGATAAAAGATATTGAAATATTAAGAATAAAGTAGGTAGCAACCACGTAAATTATCTAAAACACTCCATAGAAAAATGTGACGAAAATCTTGGAAAGGGAACACTTTGCTAAGCGATATGGAAAGATGATGAATGTGGAAAGAAAATCCTAAAGAACATATAGTGGTGACCTTGACAACATTATAAACACTCTAAGAAGAAGTTGGATTCCAGGTTGAACTTTAACACGCCCATCTACAATAAAAACTGCGCAGGTCCATATTAATTTAACCTATAACATGAATTTTTATTAGGCTCTCGATCCGAAAACACCTACAAATAACCGATATGTTATAGTTTTTTTCTGTCACGATTGTGAGGTCACTTGGTCTCTGATTCCGAACTTGCCATTTTCGTGACCACCAACCATAAAAGTAGTCTTACTGTTTCATTTCAAAGCCATGGTTTCATTGCAGCACTAATGTCATGCGGCTAATGTGTGTAGGCACGCCGTTTTCATGAACACGAGAAACCCAACTGATTCTCTCATTTATATGAAGTCCCAAAGACACTCCTTACATTTGTGTATTAAGTGGATTTGAGTTGCAATGAATTTCCAGGAATGTAATATATGGAAAAAAGTCAGTTTGCAGAGTTTTGATAATGGAAATATGTAATCGTTTGTTGCCATGGTTGTGCTCAAAACCCATGGGAATGGGTAGAATTGGAAAGAAATGGAATCTCTTGAGGTTTATTTTACCTGTGTAATTTTTGTAGTGCGCTCATGTGGGTGGTATTCAACGAGTTGTAATATTGGTCACAAAACCTGTTTGAGCTAAGGAAAGTGTCCATTGTGTATAGCAGCTTATGTGAATCCATTAGCACTTTGGATTCAGACCCATAAAAGCGAAAATAATTTACATTTCCAAAAAGTTGGTGAAATAACATTGTGATATTTAAACAGGTTATCGCTGAAATATTAATGATTGCTCTAATGGGAATGAAGATAATTTATTATCGTGCTACTGCTAATATTGTAGTGCATCAGTATATAATTGTTATGTATTGATATTGTTTTAAGATATACTTAAAGGAAATCCATAAATATTTTTACATATTTAATAAGTATTAATTTTGATTGATATTTATAATATTTATAAAACATTTACTTTAAATTTATTATCTCACTTCCCTATTGTCTAAAATTATTTGAATGTACTTATGTTCAAATAACAAATAAGCCACATAATTAATAATAATAAATTGTAGTTAGTTTGTTAAGTATTTTGTAAAATTTATAACGGTCATGTAAAGTATTTTTGCAGCACCGTTTTCTATTGTAAATGTAAAACTATTTTTTTTAATAACTAATGATAAATAGTGGTTTTTAAACATTTCTAATTTTCTTATCTAAATACCATGAATTTTACTTTTCTCTATATTTTATAAGACAATGAGAAGGAATTCCTCTAACTTTTTAGAATTCATATTACAGTTATTTGTGTTGGAAGATTGGGCGATAAAAAATAAGGTTGTTAATTTATTTATTTTAGAGACATTACTTTAATACCAATTTTGTTTAGCAATGTTTAAGTTTATATTTATATAATTTTTTATTGATAACTTTTTATTTAATAATTATCCAAATTCGTTCAAAGTATAATAGGAAAGTATACAAATAAATATCAAAATCTCCATACGTGTGACATCTTAATTTATTTACATTTATAAACTGATATAATTAGTATATTAAATAATTATTTAATTTAATAAATAAACAATTTGTGAATAAATATCAAAATCTCCATACGTGTGACATCTTAATTTATTTACATTTATAAACTGATATAATTAGTATATTAAATAATTATTTAATTTAATAAATAAACAATTTGTGAGACTTAATAAACAACTATATTTATGTAATTGATATATTAAATAACTAATTGAATAATTAAAAAATTTATGAGAGAAGCATAAATACACCACAATTGCTAACAATCGCATTTATGTATTTTTTATGCATTTTAATTGAAAACAATCTAAGGGCCATATGCACGCAATACGTTTTGTGTGATTAACCTTAACATTTTCGTTAACACATGGATAGGGCCAAGTAACACAAATCTATATAGAACTGGAATGGTCAAAGCTCTGAAGTGATGGATTCGTTTCATATAAGGTTATTGATCTATAATGATGGCATGCATATAATTGGTACCTTGGGAAGACTACTATGTTTTAGGTTGAGAAGCTAATTTAAATAACAGAAATGGACTATGGAATAATCATGATGGTCACTAATTCTAGTTCTTATGAAGCCTAGTAAATGGGAAAATACATATGGAAATGACCTGAACGGTAGAAAGAAAAAAAGGAAAGAGACGTGACTAAGTTTTTCTTCTTCTTACCCTTCTCCCTTGCATCACAAGGGAGAAGGCCAATAGGTAAATGTAATCAAGATGTTACATATAGAAATATTTCAAATAGGATTTTTATCCCTTGAATGGGTTGGTTGGCTCATGAGGAAATGCTTCGTGATTTACCATTGTTATGTTGGATGTTGTGTTTTGAATTTTGTACTAGGTGGAGACAATTATTAGTTTCTCTAGTCTAGTCTAAATAGATGTGGAGGTTGGGAGTTTACCTAACCAATCATGAGTACCTAATTTCAATTTATGCTTACATCTTTGCACCTTTTCTTGATCCCAATTGCAAGATGACAGTATTGTGTATGGTTGCAATCAATATAAGATAATGGTGGTATTAAGATATCTGAAATGCATGCTTTTTGTTTTGTTTCTTAAAGTGTTTTTTACTTGTGGGACTAGTCTGTGGTTTAGGAAATCATGATGCAAGGGTATCAAGGCTGTAAAAATAGCTAGGGAAATTGCACCAAGCCTTGGACACAACAACCCTTAACATGAATGGATATTTAGGTGTCTTCTCCCACTAGCACAAAGTTTCGAAACTTGGGACACCTAGCAAAAAAAAAGACCAATAAACCAATCATGCTAGTGGGACTTGACTTGTAAAGTATGATTTTATTAATGAGTGTGGTTATGATTACTAAGATGGATTGTTTTTTGGGGGGGGGTTCATGATCGAATGTTGTTACAATCACTATGGACTAAATTTGGTAGTAATATGCATGCATTCCATTACCACATGAGTTTTGGGGTGTTACATCCCCATTACACCAAGCTTAATAACTGTGTACTATAATCTATCACATACCCAACCACCCATTTATCATTCTCCATCCAACGAAGTATAATATCTACCAGCATCATCAAATATTCTATAACTCTAATGCTTAGTTCGAATTTCTATCCATAAAATTTGTATAATATTAAATTTTAATAGCACATTCATGAACACACCCACACACATTCTCTCTCTCTCTCTCTATTTTTTTCATTCTAAAACAAGAAAACATTCCTATCCTGAATGTATTTATAACATGACCATTAAAGCCATGCACCTATGGTCTAGTCAAATGACCACAGGTAGGTAGTCAAGTATGTGTAAGTCATATATTTTGGTTTCATGGTCTCATTGATTATTTACAGTTTGATAGATTGAGCACTTGATAGATTTATAAATTCAATATACTTCTACAAATTGATGAATTGCACCTAAGATTCATCATGGATTTGTTGTATTCTATTGATACTTAGATGAATCATTCCTTATATCCAAATACCATTATCTACCACTCTATCTGGGATATGTCTATTGCATTTTCCTTGAATCTTGAAGTTGATCCTATAAGGACATCTTGAATCCGATAATTATCTCCTTGACTCTAATAATTTGTTTCTCCATGGGAGCCGTGACATTAAGGAGTGGTAATCCTAGCTTAATAACCATTTCCAATCCTAGATTACAAACCCCATAGCCAATCCTATTTACTAAAGTTTGCACCATAAACCATATTTTGCATTCTAAACCATAGCAACCATAGTTTGCTCAGTAAGGGAATGTAGAATTTTTGTACACAGGGGTCAACTTCGCATATTCCTCGACCGTGAACATGTGGCTATCATTCCCACATGGAAATTGCCTAAACACGCTTGCATGACCCACCAGAACCTCATTTTGATGCATGGTTTCCATTCTATGCCCCGAGTAGGGATTCAACAGGTGTCCCTAAAATCCTGTAGGAGGTGGGATTCATCGTGCAATAAAATCACGGCCATTGATTGGATCAATAAACCATAAAATATGTTGGATTGAGGACATTGGGATAGTGCTAGGGGTGGCCCTCTACTCTTGGTCAATGGACAAGGGATCATCCTTTTGGTCAATTTTGGAAACTAGGGTTTTTCTTAGTAAGGGAATGTCCAATTTTTGCACATATGGTTTAGCTTTCCAAATTCCTTGACCGTGAATGTGTGGCTAGAGTTCCCACAAGGAAACTGCCTAAACATGTTTGCATGACCCACTGGAAGCCCTTTTTGATGCATGATTTCCATTCTATGCATTGGGTAGGGATTCAACAGGTCTCCATGAAAGCGTGTAGGAGGTGAGATTAAATGTGCCATAGAATGATGGCCATTGCTCGAATCGATGAACCGTCGACTCCTTTGGATTCAAGACATGAGGATAATGCTACGGGAGCCCCTCTAATCTAGTTTCATAGATGAGGGATAATTTTTTTGTCAATTTTGGAAACTAGGGTTTTGCTAAGTGAATGTGAAATTTTTGCACATGGGGGTCAACTTCGCATATTTCTTGACCATGAACATATGGCTAGCGTTCACACATGTAAAAATCCTAAACACGCTTGCATGACCTACCAAAAGCCCATTTTGATCCATGGTTTCCATTCTATGCCCCGAGTAGGGATCCAACAGGTGTCTTTGGAATCCTGTAGGAGGTGCGATTCAACGTGCGATAAAATGAGGGTCGCTTCTTGGATCGAGAAAACGTTGAATACATTGGATTCAAGAAATTTGGATAGTGCTCGGGGTGGACCTCTACTGTGGGTTCATGGAAAAGGGATCATTTTTTTCTATCAATTTTGGAAACTAGGGTTTTGCTCAGTAAGTGAATGTCCGATTTTTCCACGTAGGGGTCAGCTTTGCAAATTCCTCGAACGTGAACATGTGTCTAGTAGTGCCACATGGAAATTGCCTAATTTCACTTGCATGGCCCACCGAAATCCCATTTTTATGTAGGGTTTCCATTCTATTTCTCAGGTAGGGATTCAACAAGTGTCCCTGAAAGCCTATAGGAGGTGGGATTCAATGTGCGATAGAATGATGGTCGTTGCTCAGATAGATGAACCATTGGATTCATTGGATTCAGAACATTGGGATAGTGCTAAGGTGTCCCTCTAATTTGGGTCAATTGACAAGGGATCATTTTTTTGTTAATTTTGGAAACTAGGGTTTTGCTCAGTAAGTGAATGTGAAATTTTTGCACATAGGGGTCAACTTAAGATATTTCTTCACTGTGAATGTGTGGCTAGCATTCCCACATGGAACATGCCTAAAAAAAGTTGCATGACCTACCAGAAGCTCATTTTGATGCACACTTTCCATTCTATGTCCCGAGTAAGCATTCAACAGGTGCCCCTGAAAGCCTATAAGAGGTGGGATTCAACGTGTA
This sequence comes from Pseudotsuga menziesii, assembly GCA_001517045.1. Classification (NCBI taxonomy): domain Eukaryota; kingdom Viridiplantae; phylum Streptophyta; class Pinopsida; order Pinales; family Pinaceae; genus Pseudotsuga; species Pseudotsuga menziesii. The sequence continues at coordinate 910,287 of LPNX010061205.1, forward strand.
ATAAAATGATGGAAATTTCTTGGGTCGACAAACCGTCAAATCCATTGTATTCAAGAAATATGGATAGTTCTAACGGTGGCCCTCTACTCTGGGTCCATGGACAAGGGATCATTTTTTCGGTCAATTTTGGAAACTAGGGTTTTGCTCAGTAAGTGAATGTCCAATTTTTGCACATAGGGATCATCTTTTAAAATTACTTGAATTTGAATGTATGGCTAGCGTTCCCACATGGAACCTTGCTAAACATGCTTTCATGACCCACCAAAATCCCATTTTGATGCAGGGTTTCCATTCTATGCCTTGGGTAGGGATTCAGCAAGTGTCCTTGAAAGCCTATAGGAGGTGGGATTCAACATGCGATAGAATGATTGTCATTTCTTAGATTAATGAAGTGTCAACTCTGCTTGATTCAGGAAATTAGTATAGTTCTAGGGTGGCCCTCTACTATGGGTTCATTGACAAGGGTTCATTTTATTTGTCAATTTTGGAGACTAGGGATTTGCTCAGTAAGTGAATGTGAAATTTTTGCACATAGAGGTCAGATTGAAGGTAATTGTAGATCTTCCCCTCTTGAAAAAATATTTATTGCAAATTATTATTCCATGTGTAGTTGTTGACAATTCTATTACCTGTTGTGAGGTGTTGAACTTGACTTATTTCCCATCAGTGTCAAGATAGAAATATTCTTTGTTTCTGTTTTAATCAAGGTGAAAGGAGTTGTCAATCTCTATGTGGAGGTGAATTGATATTAGGATATCATACCATTCATGAGACTGGAAATTCGAAAGAAGGTTGTTTCCCATATGAATTTATCTTGGTCGTCCAAGAGATGTGAGCATTTGTATGATGAAATGCAAAAGGAGACAATGTCGTTATGTCAGTAACCATGTAATGGAACATGTTTATATTTAGAAACAAGTGGCCAACCTATTACGCCATTATTACAAAATATATATATCTTCACACTACGAATGTTTCGAATAATACTCCATAAACATAAATTTATAAAACAAGATTCAGAATAGTACTTCTCGAATTAATTTAAACTATAATAAAATCACACATAATTTTCGTCTCTTTCAAAGTTGTTCCTCGAGGCCATTCATCAAATGCCATGTACATTAACAAAATGATAAAATAATGTGCAGTGTATAGTCATAACCACTATTTTGAATAAACCTTATAATACTCAGATACTTTTAGGTTTTATGTGTATCCCATGTATTCGTTAGATGAAAGACATCATGCCAAACTATAATCTTATTTATGTAGACCACACAAGTGCATCACATAGGTGTGTCAACTTCGTGCATCCTTTAAAATTTTGTTAGGTTGTTATGTGGGTAAGGTGCTTTTGTATTCCACTTAGTTGGATCAATTGCTTAGTTGTGCTGGGTTCTTATGTGTATTAGGTATGTTCCATATTTGTGAATTCAATTTAACATTGTTAATATAACATTTAAATGATATTGGATCATGGTAAAAAACTGAAATGTACATTTTTGTCATTACGCAATATCGTAATTATGCATTGTTCTCAAATTTATAACTGATATCTCCATGCAATCGTAAAATCTATAAAAAAAATTGGGAATATTACACATAGAAACATTCTTAGCCACACATGTATAATCACACTTAAAAGACTAAACCATGAAGATCTCAAGAGCCTTGATATGAAATATTTTTTATATCATGAAAGTTATAATAGAAAAATAGAAGGCGCGTGTGATGTCCCCGAACCTTGAGATAAGGACAAAGGTGATAAATTAATACTAACTAAGGTTTAAGAACAATGGATATAGATAAATTACTATTGATCTAACTAACCACTCACCCAAATAGATTAAATTCTAGAGATTCAATTATAACTAAAGTTTGTGACACTTAATTAAATAATTAATTGTGACACTTGATTAATATTTTCCAAAGTGAAATCTAAAGGTCATAATTGAAACAAGAACATCAATAATACATGATAAACATCATATTCGATGTGAATAAATAATTTATGTATTTTGGTTTTGTTTGATAGCATAGTTTATAAATATGCAAGTATTGATGTCATTGATTATTTGAAAATTTATCTAATTTTTCGTTGTTATTATGTGTGTGCTGTTAGTGAACATAAAAAGTAAGGAAACCCACATATCATGGAGCATACATAGGCTCAAATCTACAGACACTCCAAAACCATAGCAAACAAGAACACCGACTGCAACTACAGCCCTCAAAATTAGCTCCCGATGACTATTCCCTACAGTCATCTCTCACTAATAAAAATCAAATTGTATGGCTGCCACCCTCCAGCAATCAATTATTTTTACATATAGAATACCTCTTTCATCCTTAGACCCACAACTAAGAACAATTATGCAACCAAATGAATGACAATAAAATGATAGGTGCATTCATCTCAGCACCGGATAGCTATCGGACCAAAACAAACATATCTTGGTCATTTGAAAATCTTTTTCAATGAAACGAAAGATGTTGTTTACAGGAAACACTACTCCGAACACAATGGAATAGGTATCACAACCCATAAATCAACATATATGTTAGAACGATTTCATATGGTTGTGCCCCTCTCAATAAAATAGAGCCAAAATTACAATTTCTGGTTATGAAGAAGAAGAATAGAAAGAAGGTAATGAGAATAGAAACTAAATTCCATGAGATTCATCATTCCTTCATGCAGATCCTAAAATTCAATACATTAACACTCAAACAACGAATCATCCATCATTTCCCATATACTAAATAAAATAATGTAATGAAACATACCATAAGAGAAATACTTATCTCAAAATATAAGCAACTGGATGCGGCAGGACAACTTTCCTCCTAGCCGTAGACACCGTCAAGCCTTCCTCACTTGAACAGGTCACCCCTGAGATGAGACCATGGATACACGGGTATATTCTTTCTCAGTCTCACTACTCTCGAAACTAACTCTTTCGAGAGACACAATGCTTCCCACTGCTACTTTCCTCTTTGTCTCCACTACCTATGGGATGTGACCTAGCTCGCCATTCCAATTTCTTGGCTTCCTGCATGAGAACTTGGACTAGTAGAGTGATATAATGGAAGCAAAGGGAACAAATAGACTCCATCTAAGTCTCAACACAAACACAGGTAGATAGCATAAATCACATGGTCTAAAGCTCAAGATTCACTTCAACAAGGAGATGGATTATGGATTTATAGAATAACGAGGACCATTCTAACCCAAATGGATCAACGAAAATTAGAGATAAGTAAGGTTTAAACTTCATCATGGAGAATTAACTTGAACTAGTGGAGTTTAGTGAAAAGATTCCCTTTCCCAAATTAGCACCATGAGGAGGAGTTACCCAAAAACTAAGGAGTGGAGCCATGAAGAGCACAGGGAGGAACACTAATGCATAAAGGGAGTTAAAAAAGATAAAGGAGGTCATAATACGTGAGAGAGGGCATCCAATGGGGTCGTAAATATCATGGAAGCACAAAAATAAGATCATAAATGCATGGTGTAAGAGTGGAAGCTAGAAAATAGCTTATAATCCTAAAAACTAGGAAAGAGCTCATAAATGTGAGGGAATATTTTCCCAAGGAGGGATCTCTATGCAATATGGGCCGACTAAGGTGTGCAAAATATGAAAAAATCTCTCAATAGTCCATAATTATTGAGAATAGGGTTCATTGTACAAGGTTTAGGTGATGGACATTATTAATCTCACAAAGGTGCAAATATGAATTGGGATGGACAAAGTTAAGTCAATAATAAGTTATAAGCTGCTAGGAATGTCCCCATTCCCCCTCACTTTGTGGAATCCATAGTCCCCCATTATATTTTAGTTTCCTTTGCTAAGCCAATTTTTTATTTAATCAATCATTAACAACATTCAAAGATAACGGAGATTCTAGAATAGCATTAACATTAATAATAATGCCAAAGTACAAAGCCATGTTATCAAACATTAATAATAAGTCCATAATTAAATTCATCATGAAAATGAGCAAAATTCCACAATCATGTAAAATACCATAAGTCCATAATGCAAGAGAACATAAGTCACATGAAGGATCATAAGTTCAGGGCTTAAAAACTAGGGTATTACAGCCCATCTATGTCCTGTCAATGTACATGTATCAAAAACATATTTGATGTACATGTGCAAACAAAAGTACATTTGTCCTGGACCGCGCCCCTATACTCTAACTCTGGATTGTACATAAAAATACATATTTTTCCTGGACTAACACATCAAAACTCTAACGTTCTCTTGTTTTTCCTGGACCTTGATGCTTGTTGCCTCTTTCCATGACCATTGTGCATCACTGGCGATTGCAAATCAATGACAATATTTCTTGATCAGGTAACTGAACTAGTACTGTCCAGCAATAACAAAGTTTGAAAATTTAAAATATGACTCAATTGTACATAAAACAAAGACTCACTACATCCGTCAAGGGTATAGGTGCCTCTAGTGTCCTCCTCCTTGTACAGAGTCTCTTTGCAATGCTTTTGTGTGAATAAAAAAAAATATGTCAATTATCTCATCAATTATCAACATATACATGAATGAGAAAGTACTAAACAATTATGTAAAAAATTAACATCTCACTGAAAAACCCATTTCTAGGGGAAGATGTTAGGAATATTCAGTAGTAAGAGGAGCTATAGGTTACACATCAACCTCAGTTGCGTGCACTAATGGACCAGGGTGTGGCTACATTCATCAAATGATAAAATAGTTATACATTATGCATGTCCATAAACAATACAAATGAACTGTACAATTACAAATATTCAAGTAGATGTACCTCAGTGAGACTTATCTCGGTTGTAGATGCAGCATTGACCACAGCATCAACAACCCCACTAAGGTCTGTCATGGATGAGTCTACATCCTGATGTTGTAAACATGTGAAAATAACATTAAGAAAAACTAGTTGTGAAGTGAATTCAAAGCTAACCAACAACTACCATTAGAAGTGTGTACATTACCGTGGGATGAGTAGGTTGATTCTCATGCACACCTTCTCTTTTCAAGGAATAGGGTCGTCTGGTGTGAACAACCCCCTTATCTACATTTGGACTACAGGGAGATCAAAACCAAAAAGGTGGTACATGGATTTGCAATGATGTCTATAGTCATAAAGTGTTACCATAGTTAGACATGGAGTTGAATGGATGGAATAATATGTATTGAAAAACTAACATGGTGTAATATACTTACCCCTACCTGGGACATATCTCCCCCATGGGAGTGACCAATTCCATTAATTTATTTCCCCTCTTCAGATGCTGATAACATCTGCAAGTTTAAAAATTATAAATATTAGCAATCTATCAAGAAGTGTACAGTAAGAAATTTAAATAATTCGAACAAGATTCAGCCATTAACCATGTACATACATTCTTCAACTAATCATAAATTCCACCTTGGAGTATTTCACTGAGATCAATGTCTCCAACATCACGTTCTAAGTGGGGTTCCTACAACTTCAAAATTTGTAAATATTAGAAAATTTAATAAATTAATCAAGACTAACACATGTATTAACAAAATGATATGTATTAACAAAATTACAAATGTTTAAATATTACCTCAATGGTGGTTGTTTGGGCCTCGGGTACAACCACATCAGGTGCAGTACCATCCCCCTGAGAGGCATCAAACTCTTGCAAGAGTAAATATTGCATATATTATGAATCTTTTAATATGTTACATACAGTATGGAAAAAGTAAAAATTGAACAATAATAGATTTTTAACAATGTCCATACCTGACAACCAGTCATCATAGAGGTACCATGTCTTGCTCTAGGACCATAACAGGGTTTACCACATGATGTGAAGACATGTGGCTCACTTTGAGCCACATGGGATGTCAGTGTAGCCCAACAAATAGATGTTCCTCTACCACTAGAAGTTGGTGGTTGTACCCCAATAGAGGAAGAGGGCACTGTTTGGTCAATAGTGGTCATGTGTTGAGAGACCATCTCAGCTAGAGTCAGAAATGTCTCCTGTGTCTGGGAAACCATATCATGTGTAGGAGGTATTTCTTCCCTCGGTAGCTGGGAACAGGGTGCAAGTATCTATGGATTGGAATCTCTATTTGTAGCATTAGGTCGGTGTTGGGGCACCCCCCTACTAACTCTATGGAATCCCAACATGTCAAAATAGTTGACATGTTTCCCCATCACAAACTTTGCATACAACTTGCAGAGGAAATACAATGATACTTCCCTATTGTTGTGCAAGGAAATGTAAAAAACCATCTACCACATATCCATCCAATGGTCTCTAATGGGTGGAAAGGTGCACCACTCAATAGAAATATGTGTCCTGGTGATCTCTGGAATGTCATCTGTCCCAGGAACTCTAAAAAATGTATATATGTGTTCTTTTGTTATTTTCAGCTTCTTTACCTCATTGTAGCTCAACCCATCAATGTATTGTTTTCTTTTCCTCTCCCTGTAAGATGCGATGCTATACAAAGCATCATTCGCTCTTGCAATCATATCAACAATAGTCAACAATGAATCTAACAAGGAGAGGCAGAGCTTATCTCCACTCCTCCAAGCAGAACCAATCTCCCTTAGATGGCCAATAACCCTCAGTATCTCAGCATTGTTATCCATAGTAGCCACTATAATCATAAATTCAAATAAAATATCATTAGAAATATAAACACATGATTTAATGACATCTCTAAGCACTAAAAATTGTATAACTAATGTACGACAAATAACAACATAAACTAAATCTATTATGTAAATTTAAAAATTGATCTTGAATTTTACAGTAAAGAAAAAACATTTAATATTTTTTCATTTTATATTTATGTCCTAAATTCAAGTATTAATTCCAATTTCCATATGCATGTGTACATAAAATGTCTTAAGTGCATATGTTGATTGCGAAGCTCCTTTGGCTTATTTTAAGGCTTGGATTATGAAGTTTCATCAAAATTGTGAGGTGTTGACTAATGCCCTTGCAGAACCAGCTCCCAGATCGTAGGTAGAGGCAATGACTAGACCCTAGAATAGGCAGCATAATGTGATATTGATGAATAAAATCCTAGTATAGGCAATGATTTTGTTAGATATGCAATCATTTTTTGTAGCGTGATTTTTTTTGGACTCCAAAGTCTATTTAGTAGATATTTGTTTATATGTAATTTGGGCCATGTATGGATTCCACTTGATGTTATTTTAGTTCTATGCCCTCTTTCTATATACCCATGAGAAACTTTAAATGCAAAATTGTGTATAGCAGATTTTATGGTTGCAAGGTTTCCACTGGATTATATAATGTATGATAGTATGTACTTGGCATGTAATCAAACTCATCAACCTACCTATGTATATTCATGTTTGTAGAGACTTTCGTTGAACTTCATTTTATTGACCTTAACCAAAAAGTACCCTTCAGTCAAGAGGAAATATTTGTTAAAAGCATGGGAAGCTTCTAGACCTTATTTTAACACTTGGATTAGGAAGTTTCATAAAAAATATAAGGTGCTTATTGATCTTCTTGGACGACCAACTTCGATAATTCGAATAGAGGCAAGGGATTTACCATGTTTGTTTATGTATTTTAGGGAAGATATGAATTCTACTTGCTTTTTTTTTGTTTTATTGAAGCTTGCAATATAATTGATAAACTTTGCATATTTGATAATTTTGGTTTGGATTCACAATGATTCTTGCGAATATACATATGCAATAGTGAAGTTCATTTTTTTTTATGAGTTAATTGGGGTTTTGGTTTACACTATGCGTGTAAATTACTTATGAAAACTTGCAATGTGCTTGACAAACTTTGCATATTTGTGAATTTTGGTATGGATTCACAAGGATGCTTGTGAATATGCATATGGAAATATTCAAATTGATTTGTTTTTTATGAGTTAATTGGGGTATTGGTTTCCATTGCGCATATGAATTTTGGGTATGAATTTTGGTAAATAATCAAAATTATTTGATTTTTATGACTAAATTGGGGTTTTGGTTTCCATTGGCCAATTCCATTGGGGTTTTGGTTTCCATTGGTTTCCATTTGGGTTTTGGTTTCGATTGGCCAATTCCATTGTTTTTTTTGTTTCCATTGGTTTCCATTGGCCAACAATTAATTTATTTTGGTTTAATTTTAAATTAGGGAATTTAAATTAATGAATTTAGGGGAAAATTCATGAGAAGAAATGAGGAAAATATGATAAGAATTGAGGAAAATATCTCATGAAGAGGAGGTTGATCCAAAGGTGGAGGTGGATGCCTTTGCCACACCCAAAACACATTTTCCCTCTCACGTTATGCTCTATCCAATCTCCAACATTGCTGCGATGTGGTGAAAATGACTGGCTTGACCTGTTTTAAATAAAAAACAAGTTTTTACAAACATGAGCACATTTATGCAAAGAAAAATGGGGGCGCAATTTGATTCAATAAAATGGAGGCGTGTTTTGTTCTACTATCCTAATTGGCATGCCTGTTGGAAGCCTTGGCACTAGGCTTGGTAGGGTCTGGATTGCTTGGGATGATTTCTATTTTATGGATCAAGATTTATTGACTTCACTCTACCATTGAATCTAAAAGGTCTCTCAACTTTGTGCACTCACCCTCATATTTGTGCATTTTCAATTATGAGCATGGAAATTACATTTAGAAAACAAGACTAGTACTTAACAATATGTTTATGTATTATTATTTCTTGTTGAGTCACAAACAACATTAGTTTCATGCCCATATCCTTTTGAGTCAGAAATAGACAAATAAAATTAATGCTTAATATTGAATTGATTAGAAAGGTTTCATTTCTGTAGGGTGCACAAAAAACGTATAGGTTTTAAAGTCTTCGAATAAGATTTTGTAAGTAAACTTCTCCAAAACTATGAAACTCAAGGTTAGGAATTTGTCTAGGAAGTATTGAAGCACATTGTATACTTGACACTCTTTGGAATATCTTCTTAAATGGGATTCAAGCATGAGGCAACATGAAACTTGGTGGTGGAGATAACCCTCCAATACCTTCCCTAGCATTGGATATATACCTAAGTTTATATTCGGATTTGAGGATTCTTGAGGTACTTACATTCTTCTTGAGTGTTGGGCTTAGATACCATACCCATGGTAGGATTAATTAATCCTCTTTTATCCAATATAGTCTAGTATTTGTTTTTTTTTTAACTTGGGAAGTTATTATCATTGTACTAGAGTATGGGGGACACACCTAGGGGTTATCTACCACTTACTCTATCTTCATGCATGATTTTATGTCCCTCTAGGACCAATCCTTAGATTAATAAGGATCCCACACTTAGTGCCACCGGTAGTCACTTTCAGTTGGTTGAACTATAGGAAAGTAGTTATGATGAGTTATCATATTGTTACATTCAGTTAGTTCACTATTAGTTAGCCTAGTGCCATATTTTCATCAATGCAAGGATTGTGGCATCGTTTTTCCACCTACCTCATCAGTTAATTGATTGTAGACTGATTTTGACATACAAAGTTTTACTAGTGAGCTGCAACTATGATTTTTCCACACTAAGTTAGCTAAACAATCAGTTAGAGTTGGTAGATTTAAATCCTATCCATAGTATTTCAACTCTATTTATTGTACTACCATTGAATTATTGATTAATGAATGAATATTAATGTTTTTATTATCTCAACAATTCTTGTCCAATTAATCTGAAATTTCTGTCATGAATTATTTGCTCAGTGTATGTTAATCTTGTTTATTCCACTGCATAATTCTTTTCGCATAGATATCATTTCAGCCTATAGATCTATGGTTTAAAAAAGTTAACATGGTATCAAAGCTTTGTCCAGGATAAAAATCAAACCTCAGAAACCTCCATGTTTGAACTAGAAGCAACAGCTGAGTTTCCACATAATTCCTGAATCATTGGATTTCTTCCTCTGGATTATGTCCAGAGAAGTCTATCCAAGTGTGACAGACTCTTAAAAGGTTCACATGACGAGGTGGAAGGGTTTTAACTGACATATGTTTGTGAATTGATTTTTTTTGCATCATTTTTGCGTGTACAACTTCAAAATGGATTTAAGATTAATCCCTCCTCTATCACCATTCAATTATGCCAAGTGGAAATTGAAAATGGTTTCATATCTTGAGAGACATGATCTCCTTGATGTGTCTTTTGGAGATATTAAAGAATCTTATGAAGAGGAATAATATTGGCTAAATGACTGTGATAGAGCATATGGACGTATGGTTATGGCAATTTCTCATGACATGCATTATCTCATGGAATCTGTTGAGTATCCATTCGAGCTCTGGAGAAATATAGATAGATCCTTTGGTGTGCAGAAAGAAGAAGATGATAGTTGGATCAAATCCAACACCTCCTCATTTTTTCTCCCTTTAAAAGTATCAGCCTCTATTCTCTCAAATGAAGTTGTTCAGTATGAAGAAGAAGCAAAATATTCAACTCAATCAATTTGAATTGTTGAAAGTCTCCTTGCTATGATTCCTTCTCCTATTTCTCTAGATGTTTATGAGATCTCGGATATTTAGAAATTCATATATATATATATATATATAATTACACAAATTAGATAAATTAAAACCATAAACATTGCATTGCACACTTCCTTAACATCTCCACTCTAAAAAAAGGGGTATTGAACCTCATATTTGATCCCTCTTAGCGCTTTGTAGATCCCCTTTTAGATGGATCTATGCTGGTAATAATAAATCAATAATACATATTGATTAACAATGTTGTTTTACGAGAAAACATCTAGGTAATTAAATCCACAAACTTTTACAATGAAACAATTCTATTAATAATGTATGGTACATGAAAAGTTGAGAGGGATGGAAATAAGGTCACTTAAAATCCTCTTCCTTTCTTACCTACACCCCCTCTACATCGTCATCGTTTTATTCAAGTGATGGTTGTTGATGTAATTGTAACTTCAGAATGTATTCACTTATATTTATTATCTATTGTAACCCAATGTTTATTCTGGGATGTATTTGAGTCATGTCATACCCCGATGTTTATTCCAAGAAGTTTCTATAATGAGAAATTCATGTTAAGTCATTATGGGTAGCCCTCTTATTGGTCAAGGGTTAAAGTCCCCACAGTTGTGGGCCCTTGGGTTATTAGACTATCCTAGTGAATTCGACCCTAGGTGAGTCATTGTAAGTCGGGGCAATAGTCCCCACCATTGTGTTACCCTCCTATTGGTCAGAGGAGGCAAAGTCCCCACAAGTGGTGGGGCACTAGGGTTATTAGACACTCCTAGAGATGTTGGCTCTTGTAAGTAATTTTTAAGTGAGGCCGACATGTTGGAGTGCACTTTAAGTGAACAGAAGAATATAAATACAAAGTGAGAGCCTCTCTATTTATCACTTGCAACACATCACTCACTCACTCAAGTGTGGCGCATTAGTGAAGAAGGAAATACACTGGGACTAGACAAAAGAAGAAGACTACTCCTTTGGGGTTTTTATTGTTTTTGTGCTGATTCTATCTCTAAGGAAGTTGCGGGGTTTTCTCCTTTATGGTTTCCTCGAGGAAAACTCTTTGTGTCTCTTGTCTCTTGTGATGTGCTTATGTTTTATTGCTGTGCTTGTTATTCTCTCAGTGAAAAGATCCTAAGATCATAATGTTAGCTTATATGATGAAAAGCTAACATGGTATCAGAGCTAACTTGAGAAGAAGACATTGTGCAGCTACAAAAACTAGGGCTTCTTGTTTTTTGGGTCTTTCTCCACAATCTATCAGCAAAAGTATGCTAGGATGACTCTCGATTGAAGGGTGCATCTTTCCGTCGAAGCAGAATTCGATTCCGAGCGTTTTCAGTTTTCGATGCGTAAATTAGGGATTTCTACAGAAGAGGAATTTTTGAGTGAGACCAGCATAGGATTGTTCTCCTCATAAAAACCGAAGTTTAGAGACCTGGATCAAGAAATTTGGTTGGGTGAAACTCCGGGAAAGTCAAACCCTAGTTTGACCCCGAGCTTGAAAAACCCTAAATACTAAAACTGATAAGTTTTGGTACAGTCGCTATATTCCAAGGTTGGCGAAGTCTCAGAAATTGAAAATTGTAGGGGCCGAAGATAAAATCCTGATTAATACTGTGTCCAAAAATCAGCCTCATATTATTATATTCTGGGAGATATGATCTCTCCAAGTTAGGTTTTCAACCTCTTCCAGAATTCATCCCCAAACAGGACATCTGGGGAGATCTGCAATATCTTGAGCTACAAAGGTCCAAATCGAATTCCTGAATATGTTCAAAAAGGGAACGGACTATAATTTCATTTTTCCAAAGATCTGACTCAGAAGATGAACCAGTGACATGTGGCATTCCGTACAACTTCACTTTTCTTAACAGTCCTCTAACAGGTCACCTTGGGAGAAGGATCATAAATCCAAAATGCTGAAACCAATTCTGATGAAACCTATGGTGTTGGATCAGGGACATGTGAGGTTACGTTAGTGAGAAATTTTAGACATAGAGGAGTAGTAATTTCACAGATATCATAGAAACAGTAATAGGCATTTCTGCAGAAGAAATTGGAAAATTAGGGCTTCCTGTTCCGAGAGCTTCCCTCCACTGTTTTCAGAAAAGGAGTACATTGGACAACTCCATTTGAAGAGATATATCTATATATCCAATCAGATATAAAATATTCCAATTTTTTAAAATTAGGGTTTATGTGACAAACCCTAGATCAGCCAGCTCCAGAACCAGGACGGACACCTCAAATCGGTAAGATCTAATTCTTTGCTATTTTCATTTGAGGTTCTCATTTCAAAATGATCTATGACATCAGCTTGATGACAAGCTTGGGAAGGTTGAAAACTTCCAAGCCTGGAAGTATATGATCTCTCTAAATAAAATAGATTGGACACCTACATGAGTAGAGATGTTCCAGTTTCAGAGGGAGATGAGGCTAGAAGTCTTTCACAAGAAGAACTTGGTCAAAGCCCAAAAGATCATTGGTGATTCAGTCACGATTCAACTTGTACTACAAGTGTCTTCCTGAAAGACACCCAAGATGTTTTGATTCCTTGACCAAGCTATTTGAAGGGAAGAACAACAATCAGAATATGACCTTAAGAAACCAGTTGAAGAATGTGAAGATCCAGAATGCAGAGACCATGCAGTCATAAGAGTCTCCCAAATCAAGAACAACTTGAAGCAGTAAAAGAAAAAGTGAAGAATGCAGAAGTGGTGATGGCCACCTTGAATGGCCTCCCAGGATCGTGGAAATCATTCATTCAAGGAATGTGTTCCAGAAGGAAGTGATTACTTTCAGCAGACTCTGGGAAGAAGAAGAAGCTCGACTCATAAGAAGAGAAGAGAAGATGGAAGCAAATGAAGATCAAGCTCTCACCTTCCGAAGAATATCCCTCAAGCAATGAGGAATATGAAGAACTCAACTCTTGAAGCACCTCTTATCCTCCTTAGCATTTGGATAAGAAACGATGTGGTCATGAATGAAGAAGAAGATGAAGCTGAAGGCTCAAGAAGGATTCTACCCATGAAACAAATAAAGATAAGTATTCAATTGTCATTTCATTGTTTTGCTATGCATTTATATTCAGTTGATGTATTATGCAGGATAGGATGTTTGCATTAATGATAGTATACTACTAATATGCATGTGATGGGTAAGTAGCTCATGGTGCTATACAACTCTCCATTGCTACTTATCTAGAATGAAACCTCTTTGTTGACATATTTGATTAGTGCACAATCTCAATGTTGTCCTAATAGAGATGGAAGGCATCTAGAAAGTTTCAATGAGATATGGATGAATGTTGTATTGGCTAAAGTAGTTGCATGATCATATATTTATGCATAAGAACTTTCCAGTATAAATATTCCTTATGACATGTTCTAACCATACAAATGCATTTGACTTGTAGGAAATATCACATACATAATCGCCTACAAGCAAAGAAGAATGAAGACTTGTTCTAAAGAACAAGTGACGACATTTCAAAATGAAGAATAATATGATGAGTGCAGTGACATCATTGATGGAGAACCTTCTAGCCACCAAGAAGAAAGGGAAGACAATTTCAAGAAGAATGATGTCAAGGCACAGTATCGAGACATGAAGAGAAGTTCATAGTTCCATCATGCAATAGATGGAAACATCGTGGGATACAAAGAAATATTCATAGCACATGGATTCTCACGAAAAGAAGTCATAGATTACGAAGAAACATTTACAGCTACTAGAAGAGAAGTCACACGACATGCATAATCATGTGTGCAAATGAAAGAAGGCATTGCACTAGTTCAGAAGACACCCATGGGAAACACATACATGATGATATCGATGAAGATATTAACCTTTGCTACAAGGTTGAAGATGCAAGTCTATACACTAGATGGTCACATAGAATATTAGTAGCATAGGAAGCTACTTGTCACTCCGGTACAGAATGTTTCAGTGCATAGAGTACAGAAGACAGAGGGAGTATAATGCTGTGCTTCAGAGGGAGTGACTATAGAATATCCTGAGGATCGACATGGTACAACAAGATGGACAGATTACTAATGACTCTAGGCTTTAATAAAAGTAAAGCGGATTCCAACCTTTGCTTCAAGGTTGAAGGTGGAAGACCAGTGATGCTCCTGTTATGCGTTGATGCACTAATTTCTAGGTATGGAGGTGTGG
>LPNX010061211.1:2649-47156 GCA_001517045.1 Pseudotsuga menziesii
CAAAGATGTAACACATTAATAATGTGATAGTGGGTGTTTAATAAGCGTTATGTCGCATTGTGACATTTAATCCGCAGGTTATGTTACATTAACGACAGTCATCAAGGGTTATGTCACATTGCGATAATGCCCAAGAAGTGACACATTAATAATGTTTCTTTGGATGTTTATAAAATTTCTTTATATATTATGTGGCATTGTGTTGTTTATTAAGGTTTACGTTTCACTGTGACGTTATCCAGGGTTATATCACATTACGAAGTTAAGTCATTGTTACAGTGTTTGGTTGGTATATGTCAACACAACCAAAGATGTGACAAATTAATAATGTGATAGTGGGCGTTTAATAAGTGTTAGGTCACATTGTGACGTTTACCTTAGTTTATGTTACATTAGCGACATTCATCAAGGGTTATGTGACATTGCGATAATTCCCAAGATGTAACACATTAATAATGTGCCTTTGGATGTTTAGAAATTTTCTTTAAGAATTTTCTTTCTATATATATATATTCGTTTGACAAAATAAATGGTTTAAACCATCCACATTCTACACAGTAATGTAGATTGTTATGTCGCATTGTGTTGTTTATCAAGATTTGCATTTCACTGCGACGTTGTCAAGGGTTATATCACATTACGATGTTAAGTCATTGTTACAATGTTTAGTTGGTTGCGCCGAGAGGCGCTCTACAGCCCAGTATCGGGGAGATCTTGTAACGTTACGTAACGTTATGTAACGTTACGTAATGTTAAATAATGTTATGTCGGCTATAAATAATATCGTCCCTTATGAGGGAGATGTTGTAATGTTAGTTTTTACTATGATGTAGATGCAGCCTTATGTAAGGTTACTTTTTAGTTCTAAATATAAATTTAAAAAGTAATTTATTTATTGGTTTTGTCGGCCATTAAGTAAAAAGTAATAAATAATTTTTTTTAATTATCCTCGAAAATAAATCCTTAACAACAACGATATATAAATTAGGTTAGACATAAGAACTCTGCGGAGATCAATAGAATGAATCTGGTGAACAATACAACCCTGTCTTATGCGCTCAAGGCAGACACCGTTCATGCAGTCAAGATCGCTCAAGGCCAAAATTCATGCAGTCTTAGATAGCTCAATGGAAAAATTAAGACACCATGACAAGGAATTATCTATGGTATTGGAGTTCTAGAATCTAATCAGAAGATATCGATGCAGTGCATAATCACATGCAGTTATGGGTGTATGTTTCTTAAGAAAAAAATTGAATGGATGCATTATTAATTATACTGTGGTTTTCGATCCAGTGCTCTCAATAATGGAGAAAAATCTATAAATGCATTCGACTGCAATGGTATCTATGTTAACAAAATGGCATACTAACAATGAATAGAGGCATGTTGTTTTTCATGCCTCGCTGCAAACTTTTTTCAATTGAGGCAAATTGAATGCGTGAGATTTTTTCAACGGAAATGAAAAGTTATTGTCATTATTAAAAGAAGAAAATGAGGCTGATCTGCAATCACATATATCAACCAATTCATTGGTCTGCATATATCAACCAAGTACGTGGCATTATTAAAAAGTATATAGTTAAAAATTTGTAAAGTAACTACAATAATATAAAATAAAAATTTAATTGAAAATAAAATTGCTCTTCCTAGAATCATTTCCAACAATCCAATAATTAAACAAATATTTTTTTTTTTTTGCTCACCATCACCATTGGTAAAAGTAATGGACTTTTAAAATCACAACTTTTCAGAAATTAAAAAAATTGATAGAAGTAACAGTAAAAATACCAGTCTTGAAGAATGGACACTTTGTTCATCCCAATCCTCTTGAATTTTTATATATTTTGAATAATCGATGTTGGGTTTTTGAAAATTTTAAGTTAAGTTTCATTTTATGTTTTTTAACTTTAAATTTTCTTTTAAATTTGGTAAAAGACAGAAAAAAAATCACTTACAATTTCTAGTACTGAAAAATCATTTTCATAGTAAGTTCAAAATTTCAAAATTGGACAGTTTACCAATAAATAGATCCCATTTCCCATGTCATGTTTTAGCAAACACTTCAAATTATATTATATTCCCACAAGTTGCTTGCAAACACTTCAAATTATATTATATGGAAAGAGAGGTTTGATGTTTGAGTTTTTCACATATAATTCCAGAATACCACAGTTTGTCTCAAGCACATTTCAGGTAGTATATCCTGGAATGAATAACATTACAATTATATTATATTGGGAGAGGTTTTATGTTTGAATTGTTCATTTTTTTGACATATAATTCCACAATACCCAGTTTCTATCATCACACATTTCAGGTTGTATATTCTGGAATGAGTAACATTGCAATTATGTTATTGGTAGAGGTTTGAGCTTTGAATTATTCATTTTTTTTACATACATTGCAATTATAATATTGGTAAAGGTCTGGCATTGTAGATTATGGAATTATTAATATTGTGTCATATTTTATTTTTGGTTGGTTTAATGATTCATGGATGGTAAGAAATTTATTTAGTTATGTAATAAATAGTGTTGAGTTGTTTAGTTTGTAATATTTATAAAAAAAATATGTTCATATAATAATGAAAGAGATTTTATTAGTTTAAAATTATGATAAAAGTTTAGAAGAAAGTGTATCTTCTTTTAAAAACAATTACGCATTTAATAACTAAGAAGAGGTTTGCATCTGTGGAGATTTGATCCCTCTCGGTGCTTGATAGAGCCTAGGATTTGGACTTATGCTGGTATATGTCAAAACAATCAAAGATGTGACACATTAATAATGTGATAGTGGGAATTTAATAAGCATTATGTCACATTGTGACGTTTATCATCGGTTATGTTACATTAGTGACATTCATCAAGGGTTATGTTGCATTGTGATATTTGCTAAGGGTTATGTCACATTGCGATAATGCCCAAGATGTAACACATTAATAATGTGTCTTTGGATGTTTAAACAATTTCTTTAAGAATTTTATTTATATATATATTTCTTTGACAAAAGAAATGGTTTAAACCATCCACATTCTACATAGTAATGTAGATTGTTATGTCACATTGTCATGTTTATCAAGATTTACATTTCATTGTGATGTTATCAAGGGTTATATCACATTACGATGTTAAGCCGTGGTTTGTTATAGTGTTTGGTTGGTATAGGTTAACACAACCAAAGATCTGACACATTAATAATGTGATAGTGGGTGTTTAATAAGCGTTACGTCGCAGTGTGACGTTTATCATAGGTTATGTTACTTTATTGACATTCATCAACGGTTATGTCACATTGTGATAATTCCCAAGATGCGACTCATTAATATTATCATAACCCTTTGTGAATCTCCTACATAGTATTTGAAAGCCTGCATTCCCCAATGTATTTTTCATGTTATGAAATTAAACAAAGGCTATGTCACATTGTCACAGTTTGCAAGGGTTTCATGTCACATCTTCATATGTTTTGCGACACAATACATACTATAGAGAAAAACATTGGTTATGTCACATTGTGACGTTGATCATCTTCATTCTAATAATAATGAACATATGTTGACTTTGTACATCAATAACATGGTATGGAACATTATGGCTAGGTTACATTATGAATTTGTGATGATATCTGTTATTATGTTAGCTTATAACATGTGAATAATAAATATTGGATATAATTAACTTCATGATATATTTTTCATATATACTATACGGAAAAATATTGCATTAGACATATTTTTAAGTATATTATGTTTTATAATAATTAAATAACATGGTAATAAATATAATAAATATTGTTTATTACATATTATAATTAAATAAACAATATTATTTCTATTAATACTTTGTAGATATGTCTATGCGCTCACCCGTTACTAGCAACAACCACATTAAATTAATTAATGTGTCAGAATACGCCGATAGGCGTAAATTTAGGCACATACTTGATAAATGTTATCTAATTAATTTTTATTTTAATTATAAATTTTATATAATAAAATTAAAATGATTTGTTATTATTAATTTATTTAATTTTGATTACCTCTATAGGCCTATATATCTTATAATTTTGGGGTGGACTATCATCTATACCTTTTCATATACCTACTAGAATGAGACAACTGTACCGTCCACAAATGTGCTGTAGAGATTGATTTTATGGGCATTGTCCAAAATTAATAAAATAATTTCAAAAATATAAAAATAGCTTAATTAACATGTGATAAGTACAATTAGTAATAATTGTAAAAAATAAAGTTAATCTTCAACTATTCAATTATTATAACTCCATCTATTATTAGATACAACTATTAGCTTAACTCCAATGATTCTAGAACTATTAGCTTCACTTCAACTCTATTCACAACTATTAGTGTAACTTCAACTCTATTCATAGTTATATCAGATAATTATTAGCTTAACTATTAGATACAACTATTACTAACTATTAGATACAACTATTACCTTAACTCGAATGATTCTACAACTATTAGCTTAACTTCAACTCTATTCACTTAAGGCTTATTCCAATTGCATTTGGCATCTAAGAGTCTAGCTAATATGTAGCCATGTAACAGTGGAACTCCTAATAAAATCCTAATAAACTCACGGGCATCTAGCTAATATATGTACCCGATTACATGTTTAGGTTTTTGATAATTCATAATTAATAATTTTGTCCAAAATTATTAATTAATATTTTTAAAATTCATAATTTGGTGTTGCCCAAAATTCATAATTAATAATTTCAAAAAAAATAGCTTAGTTAACATCTGATAAGTAGCAGTTCATGATAGTTGGAAATGTCGATACACATATATATCTTAGAATTTTGGGGTGAACTACCATCTATGCTTTTATATCTATGACAAGAATGAGACAAGTGTACTGTCTAGATTGATTCTATGGGTGTCGTCCAAGATTAACCGAGAATGAGGCAAGTGTACTATCGAGATTGATTTTATAGGCGTGGTCTGGAAAATTAATAATTAATAATTTCAAAAAAAAAAGCTTAATTAACATGTGATAAGTACACTTAGTAATAGTTGTGAAACATAAAATTAATCTTCAACTAT
The DNA here is from genome assembly GCA_001517045.1 of Pseudotsuga menziesii. NCBI lineage: Eukaryota > Viridiplantae > Streptophyta > Pinopsida > Pinales > Pinaceae > Pseudotsuga > Pseudotsuga menziesii. Next base: position 7,724 of record LPNX010061211.1, read on the forward strand.
TCGATTATTAGAGACATCCATTATTAGATACAACTATTAGCTTAACTCCAGTGATTCTAGAACTATTAGCTTAACTTCAACTCTATTCACAATTATATCATATAATTATTGGCTTAACTATTAGATACAACTATTATCTTAACTTCAACTCTAATCACTTGTAATGTCCCTAAAACCCAAAAATAAACATAAAAAATTGCATATGCTAATTAACTTCTAGATCTTAAGGACATCTTCATTTCTACTACAGAATAAGAACATGTTTAAAGAAATGAATCTAAGTTCTATCTAGTGCTTTCCATATGTCTTTTTCCTCAGTGATGATGATGTCTACATATTGTTGTTCTATACTTTGATGCGTTCATAAGATTACTTTCCCTGCTTATCTTATTTACTGATATTGTCGATACTTACTTTGCTTTATGTCTTACTTTCATTTTATGTGTATTTAATTTGTTTATTACTCATTATGAAGAGATTGAATTACCTCTATATGTCAATGGGGTGGACTAGCGGGGTTATGTCCCTTAAAGGTCTACTCAGAAAGGTAAGGTTCCTATGCTACGAGTTTTACTTAGTTCATCATGAACTAATGCATTTTTTATATTCTTCTGCAGGTGATTTCACTAGTGAACTTAGTCTTGTGAACGTGGAAAAAAAAAACATCCTAACATCTACAACAATTCTCACCGAAAAAAATCTATTCCTATGCTCAAAAGTTAAAAGAGGACAAAGGGTCCTAAGCCTAGACTATACCTTATATCTATCATAAGAAGGGGTTATAATATATATATGCAAGCATGTTTGTAACAAATGTGGGGATTAAGGTTTAAAACCTTGTTTATAAAAATTCTATGGTCAAACGTTAAAGTGGAGGAGTTTATGTTATGGCATATGTTATGCCATCGAAACTATGGCTAAATCCTAGCAATTTGCAATAGTGGAGGGTTTAAGACTAAGGTGATGGGGCTTAATATGATGGTGAGAAGTGTGAAGGCATACTATGCAATTGTGGGTTTTGATTTGCATGGAGGTGGTAGCCAGGTTGGCGCATTGAATGCACCTTGGTTTTCATAGGTTGTCTACCTTAAGCGCTTCGTTAGAGTTTCGAAGTCATTCTTTTGGTAATCATTGTTGTTTGGAGGGAGGTTTCATGCTCCAGGAGGGATTTGTGCATCCATGCAATGCAACCAGGCTACCCTAAGCTCGTTAGCAGGTATGGATGGTTCGTATGGTTGCACCTTTGCGTTTTTGGTTTGGTTATAGTTGATTTAGCATTTTTTTGATCCCATTTTTTGTTGTGCAGGTGAGCAGAGCATTGGTACTCTAAATTTTGGAAGGCATATCTATTGGGTTTCTTGCATGACAAATTACTGGTAAGCCCTGCGAATGGAAATGGGCCTGTAATGTGTTTCTTTAATTTAACAGTGCCATTGCTTTGCAATGGAACATGCGTTTCCAAGGCTTGATAAAGGATGTGAATGGTGAAAATATATAGTTTCAATGGATGTGTTTTGGTCTATGAGAAGGTATCTCTACTTTTTTATATTTGGGTCATCTTTATGCAGGAAGTCGTAAGCTCATGGCCTAGGCTTGGCATTTGCAATGTGGCCTGTGTAGACGTAGTTTAAGTTTCAAGGGACAATTCATGTCTATGTATGTAATTTGCTCGGAAAGAGCATAGATCTATTCCATAGTTTATGTGTGGTGTTTTAATAAGTTATGGTAGCCTATAAGGGTTTAGACCCTGCGTAAATAATGAATCCTGTAATGTGTTGAGTATTTTTGTTTTGTACTTACAAGATTCGATCCTCAGTTCGTACTTACTGTGACTGTATTTAAAAGTGGTAATCCTTTGTTTTTTAATATGGTTGTATGTCGTGATTATCATGGTTTAATTTCTTGGAAACCCACGAATGCAATGCGTTTGGGGATGGACTCTGTTTAGTTTTAATAAATGGTCGGAAGCTAATCCTTTACAAGATTCGATTGCTGGGTAGTTTGAATAATTTTTATAAGGTTTTGATATTTAATAGAATGATTTGGAAGAAAACTTGGATAGGCTTTCGACCTTCACACCTTTGGTCATTTTGATAATTGTTTTATAAATTTGGTTTACATCATTTATTATAATTTTCTGTTTGGTTTAATGGTAATAAATTTATGAGTAATTTATGTTTTGAGATGATGTGTTTGTTGGCAATATGCAATCTTCCAGCACTATGATTTATTTTTAGGGTTTTGAGTTGGAAAATTAGGGGATTTGATTGTTTATAAATATGTTTTGCAATTGGTTTGGTTTAATATGTGACCTAGGATCTGACTTAGTTTGTAGGTTTTAAGTTTTAACTAGCAGCTAGGGTTTGATTCTAGGTTACAAAGTCTAACATAAATTCTAAACTGAATAAATATAAATCTTAAAGTTGTTTACCCTAGAATTCTATCTAGAACTTAATATCTGAGTTTTACTTTAAACAACAAATATAACTTGAAACATATGAACAACTTGGAAGTAAAATTTGCAGCTCTTCAATCCAAAGCATAAATATTAAAAGTAAAATTTGTAAATATGATTTATAGAAATTTTTAAAAGGGAATAATCCTCATACTAGTAACTATTCAATTTGTTTAATGGAACAAACCATGCACACTTAAACACACAGAACTTATAAAATCCAGGTACCTCTAACATTGGATATGTTAACCGAATAACTTGGGAACTACTACGTTCCTCCCAACCATGACCTGAAACCGTTCCTCATTCTAATTCAGATCCCCCCAAGTTGGTTCCAACATGCAAGTAGTCTAGAGCTCGTAAAGGTGAGGCTTCTCTTATTTGGAATATCAGGTTTAGTATAAGATTTCTTCCTTTTGGAAACTTTATCTCCAAAGCTCCTTAGGCAAAAACAATAATTGAGTTAGATTATATTGGATCCCAAAGCCTTCCCTTGTCTTGGGTCTTTATAGACAATCTTTAGGAAAATGAGAAGTTGTTTTTAAAAATCGAGTTAGATCAATAATCCATTATTTTCTTGAAATTAATCTTTAATTGATTTGTGTGGATTTAATATTTAGTTTTCTTTACGTAGGAACTCTTTTACTAATTTGACTCTTTAGGATTAAATATTTATTTAATCATTTTAATAAATCATAATTACATAGACTCTTTATTCATTATCTATAGTTATTTTATTTCTTTATCTCTCTCTCTCTCTCTATGTGTGTGTGTGTGTGTGTGTGTGTCTGTGTGTGTGTGTGTGTGTGTGTGTGTACTACTTTATTCATAATACATATGAACTATATATATTAATGTTTAACATTTAATTCGGCATCATGTAACATGATCTCATTTACCTGATGCTTTTATTAGCTTTATACTATTTCTTCTATCGAGGCCGTTAGGCAAGGTTGGTCAACTAAGTTAGGCATCTCTAATCCTCCTTGCATGTAGGATTACGTCGTGTATCGTGGTAGTTTTTCAATACTTGATGAGAAGTAGAAATTCAAAATTTCATTTAATCAACTTTTAAAATAAGTAAGATAAGTTCAGTGCTTCTGAGAGTCATTCTCACTCAACACCATTTAATTTTCGTAACTTCTAGCGCTATTGAGAGCCCAAGCTCAATGCTAAAAACTAGAAGTTACACTTACTACAATTCCAGAGCCTCTAACTTAACACTAATGTTAATATGTACTTGTATAATACACCTAGGGATATAATGGCCAAGGATTAGATGCTCCATAGCTTATGCTCAACATCAATTTAGAATGCTCCAGGGATTATGCCCAACACTTCCAATTCTTATAATTCATGTGTTCTAGAGATTTATGCTCAACACAAAATCTCACAACTCATGTGCTCCATAGTTTGCACTCAACACAAAATCTAATCACTCATGTTCTCCAGAGCTTGCACTCAACACAAAATCCCATCACTCATGTGCTTAAGGGTTTTCGCCCAACACATTATAGAACTGAATCATGCATTCAATTTTCTTCACATATGATCACAATAATCATCTTAGTACATGCATTAAGGTAAATCACATAGTAGATCAGTATATTGTGCTACGACCATAATCTTTGTTCATCTTGGTCATTGACCAATATATAGAATTACATACATGGTAATAAAAACATATGCATAGGCTTCCACCCAATATATCTAACTAATAAGCATAACTAATGTGCACTGGGGTCTTCACCCAATATACAAACATAAACATCGAAGTAAATCATGTGCAATAGGACTCATGCCCATCATATTTAAGGTCAAAATTCAGGATATTACATCCCTCCACTTAGAACAAAACCGTCCAAATGTTCTAGGTACTAGGAGTGAAGTCATGAAATAAGGCGGGGTAAGCCTCTCTCATGGTGGCTTCATTCTCCCAAGTGGCCTCATCGGCCTCAAAGTGGTTCCATTGCACTTATAGCTGGACTATGGTGCGCTTTTGGATCTGCACTTCTCTTTTGTCTAGAATATGAAGGCGTTTGGGTACAAACTCCCCTTAAGGTTCCACCTATAACAAGGACTAATCAATAACATGTTTAGTATCATATACATATTTCTTCAATAAAGATGCGTGAAAAAATTATGAACTCTTATATGAGAAGGTAGAGATAATTCATATGCCACTGGCCCCTTCTTGGCAAGTATCTCAAAGGGTCCACAAAATCTTGGTGCCAACTTTTCACATCTTCCCAAGCCTAATGAGTTTCTCTTCACTTTTACTTTTAAGTTTATGTTCCTCGATCTGATAATCCTTATCTTTTCTTTTCTTATCCGCATAACGCTTCTGGTGATATTGCACTTCTTTAAGGTTCGGTTATACCTTGTGACTAATTTCTCTAGGTCCTTTAGTAAGTCTGGCCCTAACATGAGCCGGTCCACCAGGCTATCCCAAATAACCAGTGTCACTAGACTTCCATCCATAGAGTACCTCTAATGGACTCATCTTGGCTGAGGTCTAGTACCCATTGTTATACGCAAATTATGCGAGGTGCAGATAATCCTCCCACTTGGTGGGATTGTTCATAACATACATCCTAAGCATTTCTTCCAAAATTTGGATTACTCGTTCTATATTCCCGTCCTTCTGTGGGTGGTAAGCAGTACTAAAGTTTAACTGCATCTCTAAACCGGAGGATAAATATCTCCAAAAGTTACCTATAAAATTTTTGTCTCGATCCGAGATGATTTCCTTGGTTATCCCATGCAATCTAAATATCTCCTTTAAGAAAATGTCGGCAATGTGAACTTCCTTGTAGGTTGACTTAACTGGGATAAAGTGTGTTTCTTTCGATAACTTGTCAACCACTACAAAGATGGAATCATTTTTCTTTTTTCTCCTTCATAATCTTGTAATAAAATCCATACTAATAACCTCCCACTTCCATTTCGGAATGGGTAACAGTTGTAGTAGTCCCGAAGGATGTTGTTGCTCAGCTTTGACTAGCTGGCACTATTGACATTTTGCGATGAATAATGCTATGTCGGCCTTTAACTTAGGCTAGTTGAAGTGTCTCTTTACTGCTGATATCATCATTTGATATCTTGGATTCCCCGTGTAGGGTTTTCGATGGAATTCCATTAAGATACTGGACCTAATGTCCCCTCCCTTTGGAACATACAATCTTTCCTTGGACCACAATAGTCTGGTCTTATCTACTTTATACTCATTTTTCTCTTGAAAAAACATCTCCTCCTGTATCTTTTTGAGGAATTCAATAGATAAACGGTCAAATCTGTTTTTCGTCCTGATCCTATTGTGAAAATCTGAGTCAGTTTGGCATAAGGTTACCTCATATAACATATGATCTCATCCACTTAAAGCATTGACAATTTTATTCTACTTTCCCTTATATTCTTTAATTCAAAATGGTACTTGCTAAGGAAGGCCAACCATCTAGCCCGCCTCGCATTTAGATATGGCTAGTCAAACAAGTACTTCAGACTCATGTTTTATGTCTTCAGAAGAAACTTCTTCCCCATGGGATAGTGCCTCCACATCTTCAAGGAATGGATAATTGTAATGTTCCATTTTTTATAAAAATGGAATAACTGAGGATTGATAGTAGTAGGAGCAGAAGGTACATCAATTCAACATTATTAAGTCATCGGTGTAGAAGGAGGGCCATTAGAGTTCATATCCTAAAGCATGTGGAGCATTCAGGCCTTGTTTAGTCATTATTCAACTCAACATCAAATTACAAATGCATGCATGCAAAAGTGAAGCACAAACCCTAAAAGTGACACGCAAACCCTAAAATTACATGAGACTCTATTTAAGAGGGTTATGAGACTAAAGAAGATATCTATTGTTATTGTTGATTGATAATGGAGTTTCGAGCAGCAACATAGCGTGCAGCTGCGACAGTTGGGGTTGGAGACTTAGATACAACAAAACCTCTGCATGTGCCAGGCCATCTCTCTAGCATCAGCATATGGACAAGCTGAGAAAGTTTCATCCCGAATGAACCTCTCCTCTTACAAAAATGTCACCTTCGGTCTGGAGGGTTTTTACAGTACTGCGGGGTTGTAACACGGGAGGAAAAGAGAATTATTAGACTACCCATCCATATCCTTATGCATGCAGCTATCTCTAGAGTCATTATTATCCAGAATATGAGTGGTAAGTGTTAATTTCTCTCTGCAAAACCCTAACCCTAATTCATCTATATTTTAGGGATTTTTTGCATGGCAAGTTTGCATGCATAGTTATTTTGGAAATTTGTATGAGATTGAGTGTGCGAGTTAGCACTATCATAGAACATTATAGAATATCAATATTTGGAATATTACTGTGGTATCGGAGCATGTTCCTTGCCAGTTGTGGGCATGGAAAATTGTAAATGAATTTAGAACACCCATACAACATTACTTACCGAAGACAGAGGTTTAGAAATAATGATAGAGGAGAAGAAGAGTTAGAGGACATTGAGTTGGGGTACATAGAGTATTAGTTTGGAAAGGGAAAATAATCAATGGCTGATGATGATAAAATAACTTTCAATAGTCTCATATCAGACATAAAAAAACTCACTACTGGGAAAAAAGAAATGATGAGTACCTTGAAGCAAATGACAAACAAAAATGGGCCCACCCCACACAGTCCCTTGTTTCCCAATACTGACAGGGTATCCACCAGTAGTAGTGGGGAGCACTTACATACCAACATGCATATCCATCCCCATATATACAACAATCCTTCCCAACCTACCATGCATCAATTCTTAGATAGTCCAGCTACAAGGCCTCTAGCACAAGTAGAACCAGAAGAATCCATGAATGGATATCTGACAGAGTATAGATATTTAAAAGATGACTTCCATTCATCCATGAACTTCATGGACTTCTGCCACTTTAAAAGTAAGAACAAACCCAAAGCTTACAATAGGCCCACCACCCTAGCAGATTCCATCAGCTGGAGTAGAGATTTGCAGAGGTTAGCAGTATTTCAACACTTTCCTCAATATCAAGAGTATCTAGCCTTGGGTGATGAGGTATGTGCAGCATTTTCCTTTCAAGATTATTACACCATCAAGTTTAGGAGGCAGCCCAATGATTTGGATGAGGATCTCCTTAAAGGAATAGTTGGGGGAGTTAAGAAACATGAGCACGAAGTACAGGTTGTTGGTGATCTTGATTTGTAGTTAATAGTACATGATGAGGATGTGCATGAGGAGATAGTAGTAGATCCATCCTGTGAGTCTAGCGACACCATCACATTTGCTAGTCATATTGTGGTCAAGCTGTATGATGAGTTGGATTTGGTATACTCTTCATCACCTACATTAGGAGTCCAAACAGTTATGATAGATGAAATGCATGTGGTGTAAGGCAATGAGCACAACAGTCGAGAAAGTGGGAAGTCACACATGGAAGTTAGGGAGAGTTTATACATGCATGATATAGAGCTTCCATATGATATCCATCGAAATAAGATTTAGCATGTTAAAGAAATCATTCTAGCAATGAAGAGAGGACCAAGATACTTCGAGACACCATAGTACAACAAGATGTTGAGCTTACAGTTCTTCGAGTTGTATGTAGTAAGTCAGTGGTGAGGATTTCTAGTATTAAAGAGAATTTGGATTCGTTTATGGGGCAGCAGAAGAAACATACTATTACATTTGAAAGAAGTCCTCTTCAGGAGTACATAGACAAGGCTTGGAGTAGATTGAGTCCATATTTTCATAATGGCGGATGGTTTTTAAAGGTTATCCAGGATCAAGAAATTGGGCAGCTATATATGAGAATTCTAGTTGAAATCAGAAGGGCAGAATGTCAGCTTGGTAAGATTATTCCTTGTGATGGTGCTTATGGACAAGGTCCTTTTTAGGGATTGGATTGGAGATAGATTAAGAGTTAGTGTCCTATTGAGTGGTCGATTCTTAGGAATACATTCCTAGCCAAGGGTATGGTCCCATAAGAGCCTTGGGATATTTGGGATGAAAGATGCACAACTTTGCATTGGGATCCAGGTGGGAGACAGTATGAGGGATGGATACAATGTTTACTGATAGGGTTAATTGGGACTCTTCAGGATGCTCCTTGTGTCGATACTACGCAGGGTAGCGGTGGATGCATTTTGATCTCTACAACCCTCAGATTGATTTGGGACCCTGGGATTATAGTGACTTGTATTTTGGTGATTGCTAGAGGATGCTTTCAGGAGGTCTATTGTGATGGTACCTCGTTTACATCCTGGTTTGTTACTCTACTTATAAGAGGCTTCCATGGGATATGTTGTGATGGTACCGTGCAGTGCAGTGCTTTGAGTAGAGGGTGCTACAAATCTCCTAGGATAATTTGGGACACTGGGATCATCCTCGAATTTAGTTGGTTCAGTTTGATTGATTGTGGAGTTGTGTTGGCATTGCTTGAGGAAAAGTAATCATTGGTGAGGGAGGATTGTAATGTTCCATTTTTTATAAAAAGGGAATAACTGAGGACTGATAGCAGTAGGATCAGAAGGGACAACAATTTAGCATTATTAAGTCATCGATGTAGAAGGAGGGCCATCAGAGTTCATATCCTAAAGCATGTAGATCATTCAGGCCTTGTTTAGTTATTATTAAAGTCAACATCAAATTAGAAATGCATGGATGCAAAAGTGAAGCATAAACCCTAAAAGTGACATGCAAACCCTAAAATTACATGAGACTCTATTTAAGAGGGTTATGATACCATAGAAGATATCTATTGTTATTGTTGATTGATATTGGAGTTTCGAGCAGCAGCACAGCGTGCAGCCGTGGCAGTTGGGGTTGGAGATGGTGTCTTCAGCTAGCAAGGGTTAGACAATGAGATATCTTCCCTAGTATCTTATAGGATATATCATCCAGGTTTATCTGCTACATCCATCATATACTATAGTAATCAAAGATCTAGCACATTCCGAAGGGTTAATAGCAGATCCACATTTTGCAGTCGAAAGTAGCAGGGAAAACACAGATGGATTCGTTGGGACTAAAAAACCCATTCTTTCCTCTGCATGTCACCTTCCTCTTTCTCAGTAGGCCTATCCTACGGTATGCAGTGTGTTAGCACCAAAAATGAGCCCAAAGGTTGCGGAAGGCCCGCTCCCGGGTAATAGCAAAACCAATTCTGAAGAGAGAACTAGCCTTCTGCTCTTCAGAGAGGTATATCTCACCAAATGCTAATAATGCCAGATATATATACAAAAGTGCAACAATAAATTGGTTGAAAGAAAACACTGTACCATTGGGCGATGGAGTCAAGATACACAACAAAAATAATTAGAACTTAAATGAAAACGATTTCAACACAGGGGTAAGGTATCCATTCAATCACAGTCGATTTTTAATTGTCTGGTTGAAAGGAGGAACATGAATAGAACATCAACACAGAGCATTGTAAGAAATGAATTATTTATTAACTTTAGAATAAACTTTGGTGAATACCTGAAATAATAGACGGAGCATAGCAAGTATGAATTCCGAGCTGTGTTGACAGACTGAATCGACACAATAGTCAACTAAGAGACAACCTGATCCAAAAGCTTTCAAGGTTGCTCCCAGTCGTTAGATAGTTGTCTCTGATGGGATTAAGGCCCCGTTGCCTTCTCTTAAATCACTCCCAATTATAGGAGAAGACTCAAAGGAAAGAAATAAAGTAAATGTTTGTTAGCTGAATATATACTACACTTATGAATATACAAGGGAAAATGTTAAAAATGATTACTAAGTTAGTTCATATGATACACAACTCATAACAATAAATTCATCTAGTTAAACCAATTAACATATGTCTACAGGAATAAATGATGAAGAAAATGTTAACAAACTAAACCAATCATAAAAGTTACAATATAGACACATATACATCCATAATAAGATTGAATGATAATTTGACAGAGTGCAAATATGAAGATCAGATTCAATCTAGTTTCTATGAATTAAATGAAAAACTAACACACACATATCCTATATACCCTATCTTGATCAGGAGCATAATAATATTAATCCCAGAATTAACTTGTAATTAACAATGCTGTGGAAACAATCTCGAAATCTTCAGAATAAATTCTGAAAAAGAAAAGGACAATACACAGAAATAGTATATCATATATATTAGAACGATAACATCAAAATTTAATACATGACCTGAATCTGCAAGTTAACCCAAAATAGATCGACAATTCAACGTAATACATTTGCACATTTCTCCAAAGAAAAGTAACAAAACATAGAAAACTGCGAGAAGAAAATAGCAGGATCATACGATACTACAAGTACACCTCCATAATGAAAATACTGCAAATATACTTATAATATCTTCAGTCAAAGGATGTTGTAACTACAAACAAGAAATTGTCTTAGTTGTAGAGAAATGTCAAAGTGACGTGATCCTGCCCAGTTCCTTTCACCAACCATCGACCCCCCTTCTTACTGTGAACCCCCCTCCTTAAATACATGAGATCTCATATAGAGATATTTCTAATTTACCAAGAAAAAAGGATCTATACTATTGAAATCTTAACCGATTTCAGCTAAAAAAGGAAAAATGACAAATGAAATTGTCATTTTCTTTACACATTACGATATCCTGAAATCGAAAAGATTCAGACTATAGTGATAAACCAAAAATTATGAAGAAACTAGTATATTGGTGACACCCGGAAAACGATATATCCACAATTGAAACCGGCTTCAAATGGTTCCTTCACAATTCTATGGAGATAATCCTGGAAACATGTGATCATCAAAATATAGAGAAGGCACATCTGAAACACCGACCAAATCATCTGCAATATCAAAACAGTAAGAATTAGCACAACACGCGAGGGTAATTACCCTAAATACATAACTAAGTAATTAACTAGAAATAATACCTGAAAAATAAAAATAACCTCATATCATTTGCTGCTTCTATTTACATACTTCAAAAATTGAAATTATTTTCTAGACATCTGTACAAAACGTGAGTATCTCAAAATGCTATGATTTAACAGGGGTATTGTAAACCTGTATGTTCACACCAGTGTCCGGTATTTGAGAAAATGGATCCTGGGAGGGACCTTTTAGCTGCATCAAGGTGACCTGAGCGTTTAGCTCACGGATTCTTTCTTTATTTTTATTATTCTTATGGGATAATTTCTGAACTTTCCGGATTAACAGGTTCTTGTGTCGCTTCAAAAGTAGGATGCATTTGTTAGCTGAATCAAAGTTCTATTGCAATCTTGTATTCTCGGCCTTCCCAGAATCATTAAATTCCACTACCTCCTTCATTTCTATTTCCATGCAATGTATCTTATTCATCAAGCAATTGACGAATAGTGGGTGGACTGCTTCACTAATTCGGTATGAACCAGCTGGATCCCCTTCAGCAGGTTTACCCTTGATTTGAGGATCTTGCACAGAATCCATTTCGGGGATATGAGGGCTATGTTCTGCCGGGTGATTCAGAGGCTCAGGATCCACGTCAAGGCAATCATGAGAGACGGGTTCATGCTCCTCATCATCCAATACAATCATTTCTATGTCTTTACTTCCCTTCACAGAGGGCTTAACATTATTAGCTTTACCCACCATACTCCTAGTTACCCTGCCCATAACCCTAACACTTGGTGTCTTACTCATCTGTCTGCAGGGTTCATCATCATGGTTCTGAGTTACCACGGAAGAGTTTACAGACTTCCTCTTTCGTTCAGGACGCACGGGAGAGCCGGGACCTTGCTTAGGAGCGGGAGCACAGTTCTTCTGGATGCTAGGGTTTACATGAGCATTGGGGTTTGGTAGAGAGTTATGTGTAGGTGGAATTGGGGTTTCACAAGGCTGCTGATGCCAAGAACACTCCTCTATGCAGTCAAATTGGCAGTGGCAAAATGTCATGAAACCGTTTTGCTCAAGAAAATGGTCCTAGGTAGGATTCTGTTTGGACAGCTCCATTTCCACTAGCATTCTAACGAGACCATGGTGGAAAAGACTTCGACCAATATTTTTAGGCCCTTTCTTGATGGCTACAGACATCTTAGTCATACTTTGGACTAAGTAATAAGGTAGATTTATAGGATGACCAAGAAATACAGTCATTAACCTAATATGATAAACATATGTAGAAGAAAGACGACCCTCGCAAGTAACGTACCTGTGAATGACCTCCAACACATGCCTCCATTCCCTTTTAAAAGACACTTCTTGAAAGGGGTTTTTTAGCATTTTCCACCATTCGGTAGATTTCATCTGTTTAGATTTAAACCAGCATTCACCTGCTAAAGGTAGGTCCATGGCCAAGGCGACTATGCGCTCATCCACTATGAACTGAAGGTCAGACACCTTGGCTCTGCCACCAATCAGCGAGACGGCATACAACCTAGTAACTTCAGGGTTTGAGTCTGTGAATTTGTGGAAAAAGGGAAGCCACCCGACCACCTCTACTTTGGCTAGGAGCTCCAGATCCTCATCTAGATGCTTCGTCTTATCAGGTTCAACCCTGAAAACTGGGGCCATATCTACGTGTACGAATGTACACAGTTGTGCAAAGAAGAAATACAACAGACTACAATAACATAGAGTGCTGGAGAGAGACCATTTGAAACAAAAGCCAAGAAAAAACCATGGACAATGAAATCCAAATTTTTCATAAAGGAAATAAGACATCGATAAACTCACACAGAAACCCTGTAAAATCGGCATGAGAGAACAGGAATGATTATGCAGAGAGGTGATCGAATAATGGCACAAGATGGTGAAGACTCTAGAACAACCTTGCCTAGCCATGCTTTAGTCTGCTTGATCGAAATACAACCACGAATCGAATAAAGTACAGGTGTTCAATGAGCAGGAAGACACGACACTACGCTCGTACTGGAATTAAATGTCATTAAAAGAGTTCTGTACACGTGTAATGATTACATAACAGCCCTCAATCAGGTGGATCAGATTTGGGGATGGCGATGCGATTTGAACTGACCATAGGCAAAGAACCTTGGGTGTTAAAACACATACCTTGATATATAATAATTCTGACCTTTGAAAAATGGTGAGCATGCTACGTGAAAACAAATGTCACATAACCCATTATATCAACCCCAACCATTGAATGCAGAAATATAAGCCACGTACGGAGAATATTACAAAGGTTGAGATTAAATGCTTGTGGTTGGATTAAGCATAGTTCGAAGATTGGAGGATAAATCTTAGGGACAAAGATTTGCATGACTTTGATAAAGCACCCAAGCGTGAAATAGTTAGCCTTCGATGTTCAACAACCTTATTAAATTTGCAATTAAAACACAAATAAAACATACCAAATGATGAATGTTCAAATAAGGCTTATGGTCAGGTTATGGTGAAAGGCATATAAACCAAAAAGCGCTTATCCCCTAATTTGAGACACAAATCCATTCAAAATAATGGTTTTAATATAGTAATTTTGCCAAATAACAATAGTCCCCAAGGTTATAAAATAATGAAATTTCACCGTTTAAGTAGCTCTTGATTCAGTAACTTGAAATGAGAAATTCAAATGTTTAAACTCAAAAAATTTATTTTGCTTGATGAAATTTTTCGAGGCTGTTGGGTAAGAGCACAACAGATGGCGACTGACTGGGTGGAACAGTTATCTCTGATTTCTTGGCCTGAAATCATGCAATCAAAATGAAATTAGATCCCTCATGTATACCACTTATGCAGAAGTCAATATTTAGCATCTTAAACAGATTCAACGATTTCATATTTCTAAAACTTACCAGAAATTTACACTTTTAATTATTTATTTAATAAAGGTTAGGTCTCTTGCAAAAGTTAGTCCAAATGAAGTAAGGTAGTAGGTGGCTTGGTTTTGAAGAATAAAATCTCAATACCACAAGCATGGCCCTGTTGCCAGCAGGCATCCATAGCCTCGATAGGGTTTCTTCAAAGCCCAAAGAATGCCAGTATCCCATCTGCCTGCTATAGATAGAAAATTCTAGTCAGGTTGAAATATTACTATCATTTTCTTCTCTTTTTTTTTTGAAAATACCTGAAGGCCACGACTCTAGCTTGGTAACCAGGTATTAACCATGTCATTCACCAATCTGCACTACAGTGAATAAACTGGCTCGTGATGAGACCTTTTATCCCTTAGTGTTTTGTCTAAGGGCCATTGTCTCGGCTTGGTGACCAGAAGCGACAATGTAACTGAATGAAGATCTATGATCCTGAACAGACTGGCTCATAATGAGACCCTCTGTCCTTTAGATTTTTTTTTTAAATTAATTACTTTGTATTCAGATCCAACCATGGCCAGATTGTAGTTATATTTTATCTCAAATGAGATTATCTTAGCAGATGGGGAGGCAAGTCTAGCTCTCTTAACGAGAGGGGGTGGTGTAAAGGACTTGAATAGATAACCTTTGACAAATACTACGCTAATCCTTTTAAAGAAATCTTTGCGGAGGCTCATCTTATCAATTTATATTTATATGAATTAATAGTTTCTAGTAAGATTTATAAAGGTGAAAGACCCGTTCACTGTTCAAGATGTAAAACAATTATTAGTGAAATTTTAAGGGAAGCATGGAAATACTCAGGATAGTAAAGATCATGATACATGATTTGTAAGTCATCCACAAGATTTGGTGAAAAGTCATCAGCCAGATATTAAATGAATTGGTCACTCTCAAAAATTATGCACATGAAACAACAAATAGACGTTATAGGAAATTCAAAGCAAACAAATAAAATGAACACACTAAAAAGTTCCACAACCGAGAAAATAACACAAGGTATGTACAGGATAATCCCCTAAGGGGTATCAACAGAAATATTTTTTGATTAGATGGCCATTTACCGGAAGGTTCTCGATGTCTCCCTCTAGCGTCTGCAACCTGAATGTGCTAGGACCAAGCTTTTCTATAATCATAAACGGTCCCAGCCATAGGCATTGGAACTTAGTATGTTTTCCTCTTTCTTCATGCGCTTTGTCCCATTTTAGAACTAGATGGCCTACTTCAAAATCTCTGCTAGATGATTTTCTATGATCAACCCAGCGTTTCATTGTCTTCTGGTGTTGGTCAAATTTTTTTTTGGCTAACTCTCTTTCTTCCTCCAGTTTCAGCAAAGTATTAATCCAATGTTCCATGGCAGAACATCCTATTTCCTGCACTGACTGGGAGAGTTGTAGAGAGGGTAAAAATAGATGGGGAGGTAGAATATCTTCTTTACCGTATACCAGGAAAAAAGGATAATTACCTATGGCAGCTTTGGGAGTCACTCTATCAGCCCACATGGCATTTAATAAGGCTTTGTGCCAATTTTTGTGATGATTAACCACTGTGCGTTTTAGAATCTTGATTAATTTTTTATTAGAGGATTCAGCTAATCCGTTACCTTGAGGATAGTAATTAGTTGAATACTTCAATTTTATACCCTTTTCCAATGCGTATTTTGTTAATTCTAAAGAAGAAAAATAGGTTGCATTGTCAAAGATCAAAGATTCTGGAACGCCAAACCTAGTGACAATAGAAGAGTCAAGGAATGATATCACCTGTGTTGAGTTAACCACTCGCAAAGGGATTTATTCAACCCATCTAGTGAAATAATCAGTGGTTGTCAGAATGTACTTGTGCTACTGTGAGTAAGCTGGTGTAATCGGACCAACAACGTCCAAACCCCATTGTTGAAATAGAACTTCCACAATAACAGGGTGGAGAGGTAATGCTGCTTTCTTAAGTCTTCCATATGCTCTCTGACACTCCTGGCATTTCCTAGCAAAGGAATATGCATCTCTGAACAAAGTAGGCCAGTAATATCCAGTTTTGAGTACCTTATGTGCAGTGGTTTCCCCGCTAAAGTGTCCCCCAGCTGGTCCTGCATGTAATTGAGACAATACACTATCAGCTTCATTTCTTTCTAAACAATGAAGGAGTACCCCTTCGAATTTGTTTTTGAACAGAAATTTATCAATCAGCTGATAAGGAGCAGATATTAATCTCAAAGCCCTTTTGCTATGTGAATCTAAATGTTCAGGATCATTTCCATGCAATAGAAAAAACTTAATGTCATGATACCAAGAATTAGAGCGCACTGATATTGGAACAACTTCCCTTTCAAACAGAGAATGTTCATCGATAAAGTGCAGATCATATTTCGTCATGTCTGAAGATCCAGCTGCTAACTTACAAAGTCCCTATCCTCTGACAATCTTCAAAGGCTTGATTTCCAGGTCATACTCCTGAAGCGCTGTAACCCAATGGGCTCACTTTTCACCCAAGTCCTTTTGCACCAAAATATTTCTGACTACCGAATACGGAACAATAACCTTGGTATGAGACTTCAGCAGATATGGCCGAAACTGTTTTACTAACTTAAAAACAGCAAAGGCCTATTTGTCTACTTCTGGATAATTGAGCTTTGAACCGTTAAAACCAGAACTTGTAAAAGCGATGGGAGCTTCATTGTTTTCTTGATTTTTCTGCGTTAAAACAGTGGCATACGAAGAGTCAGATTCAAAGGTGTACAAAATAAATGGTTTGGAGAAATCAGGGCTCATTAAGGTGGGTGCTTCAGAAATAGCTTTTAATATATCGTGAAAGGATTGCTTTTCTTCAGTAGACCATTTGAAATCAACATCTTTCTTAATCATTTTCTGAAGGGGTCTGACAATCTCAGTGAACCAAGGAATAAAACTGGAGACAAAATTTATTTTCCCTAGAAATGATTGCATAGTTTTCTTTGAATTAGGCATAGAAAAATATGATATAGCTTGGGTTCGTTCAGGGTCAATATTGATACCTTGTTTTGAAACCACAAAACCCAATAATTTACCTTCTATAACCGCGAAGGTAGATTTCTTGGGATTCAGGGAGATACCATATTTCCTACAACGTTCAAAAACCCTCCTCAGATGTGTTAGGTGATCAACCCTACTTTTTGAAAAAACAGTAACATCGTCTAGGTAAATGACAACAGATTGGCTGATTAGGCCTCTGAACGCAATATCCATCACCCTTTGAAACGTTGCTTCGGCATTGATTAAACCAAATGGCATTTTCCTGTAAGCATAAGTTCCCCAAGGGGTTTTAAAGGTTGTTTTCTACTGATCTATTTTGGATACTAATACATGATTGTATCCCGATAAGCCATCTAAAAGTGAGAACATTTCAGATCCAGAAACATGTTGTAAGATCTTTTCCATAGGGGGAACGGGATAATTATCTTTTTCTAAAACCTTGTTTAGATTTCGAAAATCGACACATAAACTAATATCACCATTTTTGTTTCTAACCGAGGTGATATTTTCCACCCATTTTGAATGCCACACTAGAAATATTATTCTAGCAGCCAGGAGCTTGTTAAGCTCTTTCTTAACAGCCGGTTCCAGGCTAGGGTGCATTTTTCTCAATTTCTGCTGGAAGGGTTTAGCCTGTTGTTTCATCGGGATGACATGTTGCATTATGTTTGGATCAAATGTCTTGAGATCATCATATGTCCAAGAAAAAATGTCTTTAAACTCATTAAATATTTGTATGAAGGATATCTTTTCTTGGGGGGCACATGTACTGCCCAGATTGACACATTGAGGATTATGTTTAGTGCCTAAATTTATAACTTCAGATTGCATAGTAGAGCTGTTGGTTTTACAGTTCCTTGCACCTTTAAATTTTTCCTTCAAATCATAGAACTTCTCAAGTTTAATCATATACTTAGGAATAATACTAACCTGATTAAGAGATTCTTCAATCGAACATGGTTTGTGAATTACCGAAAAGTTGTACAGATCTTCATCATGAGTTATCTCATCGATGACTGCATCTTTGAAGGTGTCCTTCATGGTCAAAAACTCAATTAATTGCTCATCATGGTCAAAGATTCTCCAATTGACAATATTATCAGGTATGGAAGGCCTGAAAAGCAGTTTGATAGAGAATGAATCAGCAAATATCCCCTCAGATGGAATTAGCCTTGAAGCAACATTCGCTAATAGATCTGCTTCCTGATTCAAATAATGAGGAATAGAATTTATATTAAAAGATTCAAACGATAATAATAAATTCCACACCTCTATCTGGTAATTTTTTAGATGACCATCAATGCAATGTATAGTGTTGCGTTCCTATCTAATGATAATTTTAGAATATCCAAATACTACAGGAGCTTTAGCTCCTAGATCAATTGTCTTTTTCAGCCCTTGAATAAGGGATTCATATTCAGCAATATTATTAGTACACTCAAATTCCGACCTGCAAGCAACAAAATACCTTTTTCTGTGGGGTTCTATTAACAAGAAACTGGCCCCAGCTCCTTCCTTTGACTTAGATTCGTCAAAGTATAGGGACCAGAGGCCATTATTCAAGTCTAAATGTACAGTATTTACAGCTGGAATGTCGTCCGTAACTTGCATAAAATGAAAAACTTCGGACTATTGTTCTGGATTTTTGACTGATGAAATTTCAGACTCAAAGTTTCCAAAAAAGGAATCCACCATATAATTGCCCATTATAGTATCAACAAATAACACTGGTTTGTTTGAGTCCTCTAGTTCGGTGACTGTGTGCTTCATATAACGCTCTCGATCAATTCTGATTTTGTTTGGGTGACCATTATGAGGCAGCCATAAGTGTGACAAGTCCATTGCAAAATATCCCTTCAATTTTTTAGACCAATCTCTACTAAGGAATAAGCCATATGCCTCAGGGATATCTGCAACAATTATGTCAATGATGAAATGAACCTGAGGGTTTGAGGTGAATCTTATCAGTAATTCATTCAGCTTTCCTATTACCTTTACGTTAGATCGGTCAAGTTGCACAATGTTCGTATCACATGGTATGGGGACTGAATTAAGTTTTTTACATACCGAATATGGCATGGCGTTTTTTGAAGCCCCTGAATCTATCATACAATTATGTACCTTACGATTGCATAAGTTTCAAATGTAAGCAAAAAAGGAGGAGTTGAGGAATCTGATTTCTTACCTATGGACGAGGAATTGACTGCTGCTTTTGTTGGATTGTCTTTAGTACTAGCAGAACTGTTTTGAGTGGAGGAAGTTTTGCCGTTTTTACTTAGAGAAACCCCTTGAATAATCTTGTCTCGAATAGCAGGAAATTTGAGGAGTTTGAAGATAGAAATATTGGCTCTAAGCTTCTTCAAATATTCAACCGGAATACTCTAAATCGAGAGAAGGTGTAGACTTAGTGTTTGAATTTTGGTTTCTTGTTTTGATAGTTAAACTATCATCTGTAGGTGTTGTGGAGGGTTCCCCTGGGGACTGATTTTTCTTGCTTCTAGTATTGTATTGATGCTGATTGATATTTATAGCAGCAACCTCTTCATCATCGGTCACTTCTGTGGTATCCCAAAAGTGACTGATAATTTGAGGAGGTTGTTCTTCAGTGTTATTATCTGTACCTTGGGCATCCTCAGAATTCTGTCCTGAAGATTGGATTTCACTTTTAGCTGACATTTCTAAGCCTAAGACCAATAATTTTAGGAAGTTATTAATTTCATCTACATTACTACTCTCAGAAGGTGGGGTTTGTTTAGCAGCTATATTTTGGAGTGGTCTTCTAAAAGGCTTCCTGGGTGGCTATTTATTTGGAATACTTTCAGAAGTACTTTTCTTCAGATCAATGATTTCGTTGGATAGCTTCTTTATGACTCTCTGCAGGCTGTCTAAGTCTAGTGCATCTTGATCCTTCTTATCAGGAATTGTGGTTTTGGAAGGATTCTCATTCTTTTTGCAAGAAGAGGAAGCAGAATCCATATCTACCCTGGGGTTTGTTTTAATAGCAGACATGTCCTTCTCGACCTTAATGGATTCATCAAAGGTTTCAGTGAAAGTGGGTTTGGCAGGTCTCCTGACAAACATGGCCATGTCCTGAAGAAGATGAAGGTTGATCAGTGCCTGTTAAAAACTGTCGTAATTGATGGTTAGGGAGGACACCTAAAGGTTTATACTGTTCTTCAGAAGTAGACTCAATATGGTGAGTGTGTGGACGACTGATCTGTGGAAGAGGAAATTCGGTGGGTTGTATCTTAGTGAGATTTGAATAAGCTCTAGTTAAAATCTTGCGGGATTCATTGAGGGCCTATTCGAACTGCTCAAGTTCTTCAGGTGGATGGGCACCGCTAGAGCTGAACTGATGAATAAGACTTTGAATAGTATCGTTCAATGGGGTCTCATCTACTTGTGATGACTGGAACGTTTGTGGTTGGGATGATGACTGTAATTCACTCGATCGAGAAGGTGGTGTGAATTGAGGACTAGAGGGGTGATTAATGTTGTGAACAGGATTGTTTTCATCAGCCATTCTCTTAAGCTGGCCCTCCTTCTAGCGCCATTATTGACAGGCCGAATTGGCACAATAGTCAACTAAGATAAAACCCGATCCAAAAGCTTTCAAAGGCTGCTCCGAGTCGTTAGATAGTTGTCTCTGACGGGATTAAGGCCCCGTTTCCTTCTCTTAAATCACTCCCAATTACAGGAGAAGACTCAAAGGAAAGAAATAAAGTAAATGTTTGTTAGCTGAATATATACTACACTTATGAATATACAAGGGAAAATGTTAAAAATGATTACTAAGTTAGTTCATATGATACACAACTCATAACTAGAAATTCATCTAGTTAAACCAATTAACATATGTCTACAGGAATAAATGATGAAGAAAATGTTAACAAACTAAACCAATCATAAAAGTTACAATATAGACACATATACATCCATAATAAGATTGAATGATAATTTGACAGAGTGAAAATATGAAGATCAGATTCAATCTAGTTTCTATGAATTAAATGAAAAACTAACACACACATATCCTATATACCCTATCCTGATCAGGAGCATAATAATATTAATCCCGGAATTAACTCGTAATTAAAAATGTTGTGCAGACAATCTCGAAATATTTAGAAGAAATTCTGAAAAAGAAAAGGACAATACACAGAAATAGTATATCATATATATTAGAATGATAACATCAAAATTTAATACATGACATGAATCTGCAAGTTAACCTAGAATAGATCGAAAATTCAACGTAATATGTTTGCACATTTCTGCAAGGAAAATTAACAAAACATAGAAAACTATGAAAACAAAATAGCAGGATCATACGATACTACAAGTACACCTCCATAATGAAAATACTTCTAATATACTTATAATGTCTTCAGTCAAACGATGCTGTAACTACAAACAAGAAATTGTCTTAGTTGCAGAGAAATGTCAAAGTGATGTGATCCTGCCTAGTTCCGTTCACCAACCATAGACCCCCCTTCTTACTGTGAACCCCCCCTCAAATACATGAGATATCATATAGAGATATTTCTAATTTACCAGGAAAAAATGATCTATACTATTGAAATCTTAACCGATTTCAGCTAAAAAAAGAAAAATGACAAATGAAATTGTCATTTTCTTTACACATTATGATATCCTGAAATCGAAAAGATTCGGACTATAGTGATAAACCAAAAATGATGAAGAAACTAGTAGATTGGTGACACCTGGAAGATGATATATCCACAATTGAAACTGGCTTCAACTAGTTCCTTCACAATTCTACGAAGATAATCCTGGAAACATGTGATCATCAAAATCTAGAGAAGGCACATCTGGAACACCAACCAAATCATCTGCAATATCAAAATAGTAAGAATTAGCACAAAACGTGAGGGTAATTACCTTAAATACATAACTAAGTAATTAACTGAAAACAATACCTAAAAAATAAAAATAACCTCATATCATTTGCTGTTTCTATTTACATACTTCAAAACTTGAAATTATTTTCTAGACATCTAAACGTGAGTATCCCAAAATGCTATGATTTAACAGGGGTATTGTAAACCTGTATGTTCACACCAGTGGCCGGTATTTGAGAAAATGTATTGTGCAAGGGACCTTTTAGCTGCATCAAGGCGACCTGAGCATTTAGCTCACATATTCTTTCTTTATTTTTATGATTCTTACAGGATAATTTCTCAACTTTCTGGATTAACAGGTTCTTGTGTCGCTTCAAACGCAGGATGCATTTGTCAGCTGAATCAGAGTTCTCCTGCAATCTTGTATTCTTGGCCTTCACAGAATAATTAAGTGCCACTACCTCCTTCATTTCTATTTCCATCTGACCTATCTTATCCAGCAAGCAATTGATGAATAGTGGGTGGACTGCTTCACTAATTCGGTATGAACTAGCTGGATCCCCTTTAACAGGTTTACCCTTTATTTGAGGATCCTGCACAGAATCCATTTCAGGGATATGAGGGCTATGTTCATCCGAGTGATTCATAGGCTCGGGATCTACGTCAGGGCAATCATGAGAGACGGGTTCATGCTCCTCATCATCCAATACAATCATTTCTATGTCTTTACTTTCCTTCACAGAGGGCTTAACATTATTAGCTTTAGCCACCATTCTCCTAGTTACCCTGCCCATAACCCTAACACTTGGTGTCTTACTCATCTGTCCGCAGGGTTCATCATCATGGTTTGGGGTTACCAGGGAAGAGTTTACAGACTTCCTCTTTCGTTCAGGACGCACGGGAGAGCCAGGACCTTGCTTAGGAGTGGGAGCGTAGTTCTTCTGGACGCTAGGGTTTACATGAGCATTACGGTTTGGCAGAGAGTTATGTGTAGGTGGAATTGGGGTTTCACAAGGCTGCTGATGCTGAGAACACTCCTCTGCGTAGCCAAATTGGTAGTGGCAAAATGCCATGAAACCATTTTGCTCAAGAAAATGGTCCTAGGTCTGATTCCGTTTGGATAGCTCCATTTCCACTAGGATTCTAACGGGACCATGGTGGAAAAGACTTTGACCAATATTTTTAGGCCCTTTCTTGATGGCTGCAAACATCTTAGTCATACTTTGGACTAAGTAATAAGGTTTATTTATAGGATGACCAAGAAATACAGTCATTAACCTAAGATGATAAACATACGCAAAATAAAGACGAACCTCGCAAGTAACGTACCTGTGAATGACCTCCAACATAGGCCTCCATTCCCTTTTAAAATACTTGCACACCACACCGGCCCTGAAAGACACTTCTTGATAGGGGTTTTTTAGCATTTGCCTCCATTCGGTAGATTTCATCTGTTTAGATTTAAAACAACGTTCACCTGCTAAAGGTAGGTCCATGGCCAAGGCGAATGTGTGCTCATCCACTATGAACTGAAGGTCGGCCACCTTGGCTCTACCACCAACCAGCGAGAGGGAAAACAACTTGGTAACTTCAGGGTTCGAGTCTATGAATTTTCAGAAAAAGGGAAGCCACCCGGCCACCTCTACTTTGGCTAGGAGCTCCGGATCCTCATCTAAAAGCTTCGTCTTATCAGGTTCAAACCTGACAACCGGGGCCATAACTACGAGTGTGAATGTACACAGTTGTGCAATGAAGAAATACAACATACTACAATAACCTAGAGTGCTGGAGAGAGACCATTCGGAACACAAGCCAAGCAAAAACCATGGACAATGAAATTCAACTTCTTCATAAAGGAAATAAGACATGGATAAACTCACACAGAAACCCTATAAAATTGGCATGAGCGAATAGGAATGATTATATAGAGAGGTGATCGAATAATGGCACAAGATGGTGAAGACTCCAGAACAACCTTTCCTAGCCATGCTTTAGTCGACTTCATCGAAATACAACCATGAATCGAATAAAGTACAGGTGTTCAATGATCAAGAAGAAATGACACTACGCTCGCACTGGAATGAAATGTCATTAAAAGAGTTATGTACAATTGTAATGATGACATAACAGCCCTGAATCAGGCGGATCAGATTTGGGGATGGCGATGTGATTTGAACTGACCATAGGCAAAGAAACTTGGGCGTTAAAACATAGACCTTGCTATATAATAATTCTGACCTTTGAAAAATGGTGAGCATGATACGTGAAAACACATATCACATAACCCATTATATCAACCCCAACCATTAAATGTAGAAATATAATCCACGTACAGAGAATATTACAAAGCTTCGATTAAATGCTTGTGGTTGGATTAAGCATAGTTCGAAGATTGGAGGATAAACCTTAGGGACAAATATTTGCATGACTTTGATAAGGCACCCAAGCGCGAATTAGTTAGCCTTCCATGTTCAAAAACCTTGTTAAATTTTCAATTAAAACACAAATAAAACATACCAAATGATGAATGTTCAAATAAGGCTTATGGTCAGGTTATGGTGAAAGGCATATAAACCAAAAAGCGCTTATCCCCTAATTTGAGACACAAATCCATTCAAAATAATGGTTTTAATATAGTAATTTTTCCAAATAGAAATAGTCCCCAAGGTTATAAAATAATGAAATTTCACCATTTCAGTAGCTCCTGATTCAGTAACTTGAAATGAGAAATTCAAATGTTTAAACTCAAAAAAATTATTTTTCTTGATGAAATTTTTCGAGGCTGTTGGGTAAGAGCACAACAAGCTGTTATTACCTAACTCTAAGATATGAAAGAAAACAAAATGGAAAGGAAAAATGGGATATGATTCAAATAAGAAAGGAAATAACAGACTGTAAGTGTGAACGACACATGAATCCCTGTACGAAAAATGCTGATCTTGGCTTTCCAATTATATTAAAATTCTCTTGAAAATCACACACAACAAAATTACAATGGTTTCAACCCTTTTTATCCTTCTTCAGGAGGTATATTTATAGCTATTTGGACTCTATAAACCAACATTCAGGAATCAAAATTCATTACAATTAGAAGGACATCCTCTAACAAACTCTGGACGTGGCCTACACACCACGATTCACATAAGACAAAA
Source organism: Pseudotsuga menziesii (assembly GCA_001517045.1). Taxonomy (NCBI): domain Eukaryota; kingdom Viridiplantae; phylum Streptophyta; class Pinopsida; order Pinales; family Pinaceae; genus Pseudotsuga; species Pseudotsuga menziesii. The sequence goes on from LPNX010061211.1 coordinate 32,980, forward strand.
AATAAAATACGGACTACTAGAAAATAGGATTAAATCCCCTCATGTATATCCCAAATAATGATTTCTGTGCAAAAACTGAAAATGGTTTTTATATTTGGCCATGTTTCCAACAAAACCCATGTCTTTGTTTCCTTTGATTCAGCTCGAGCTCCTCAAGATGGGATTTTGAAACTCATGACTTAGACAGTAAAATTGTAAATTTCTGGAAAAATACCCTGTTAAGATATTTTAAATTCTCTCAACCTATGATACCTGTGTAAAATTTGAAGGTAATTTTTATAGACAGGACTATGCAAAATAAAAACCTCTCTCAGTTTCCTGAAATTCAACTCCGTTTGGTTGAAACGATTCTTTTAATGTGATGTCTAAAACAGTCGTTTGGAAAACCTAAAAATGGCATGTACAACTCACTTTGTTTCTCCTAAAACATATGAACTGGGTAACAAGTGAGAGAGGTTATTGAACACGATCTTGTTTTTAATAGAAACCTCATTCAATTTTTTAAAATTCTTTATGGTTTTCCAGAAACAATTGATTGAAATAACTGACTAAAACAATCATTTAAAAATCTTGAAATTAGCTATGTGAAGATGAATTTTATTATCTCAATCGACAACACCTGGGTAAAACCTGAGAGAGGTTATTGTATATAGGTGTGTTATGAATAAAAACCTTTCTCATTTCCTGAAAAATCATATTTTTTCGGTGGGAACAATTGATTTAAAATAATGACCAAAAAAGCCACTTTCATAAAAAAACACCATGCTCTACTGCTTTAATTCAGATACTGTGTTTGTGTGGATGTTATTAATGATGAATCCTTCATTTGTAGATTTAAATTTCTAGAATTTATACACCATTCTAGACTCTAGTGTAAGCTTCATTGTCTCAACCGCTTACAGTAAAAAATTCCTTTCCATCCATGCAATTTTAATAAGCAATACTTCTCCCAAGCGAAAAATGTTTTTACACTATTGATTTGTTGGGTGAGTTGATGCTGCAACAACATGTGTTTTAACTTGATCCTAATACAAAATTTCAATGACTGAAAAGTTCACTTACCTCATGCAAGTTCACAATGAGAAATGATCATACACCATGGATTTTCTTCTCCTTCCAATTTGACCGTCAAAACTTATCTACCATTTAACATCATTTGGCAAATTGAAAAATTTAATTGCTCCATGTGACTCCACAATGTGAAATTTATTTGAGCCGTCAGATGAAAGTGCTTTAATATGGATCATTGATCAATGTTTAGTTTTGCTGCAAAAGTGATGGGTTGGTGTGCGAGCCCAATTTGACTTTATGCGAGATGGGATTTTAGGCCAACACTTTTTGTTTTATAAAACATATTGTTTAATATTCTTATAAAAACAATTTTTTTTTTATAAAAATACAAAATATTTCTTGTATAACTTAAACTTGTAAGCCACCTTTATAAAACTTTGATCTATATATTATTCTCTTCCTTTTTATTGCGGTCGTTGATCTTCCTCACCTCTACCCCTCTTTCACGATTTGAAGTCATGGCTTCACCCACACAAGTATGGGATGCGAAATTGATCGAGGCTGTAGATCTAACTCAGATCTCATCTCAACCGTAGAATATTTCTGACTTTTAACACATTTCACAATCTGGAAAGGAGGCTTTGGTCAAGCATGTTTGCTCGCGCGAAATGGTTTGTAGCCATTGATCCACCTCTGATCAATCTCAGCCTTCCATTTTGAGTCCCGCTCAATGCCTTCAGCACACCTGCCATTTTATTCTTTGAAGGGGTGTTCACATGAATTTTGAGGGAATGGGACCCTCATCAAACTCCTGTCAGGCCCTTAGATCAACTATTAAAAATGAAGTGTTAACAACTAGATCCATGAGGGATGCTATTCTCCCAGTGAGGTAGAAAAGAACCCCCGTAGACCAAGTGTCGAATCCATTGGGAAGCTCCCAAATTTTTTGAAAATCCTCTACCTGTTCTGAATTCAACCACCAACTAAAACCATTCTACAAACAAATCCCAATCTTTCAACCTGTCACCTATAACCTATCCACATTTTGAAAATCGAAGACAACTGTAACTGTACATCTGAACTTTAAAACTGAAACTGAAACTAAAAACAAAATTGAAGCTACTGAATGGAAAGCTCACCATGTCGAGCTTATTCGCCTTTACTTACCTACCCTACTTACTAAGCATCAATGCTTAGTCAAGTAACTTCTGAATTCCAATGAAGCCACTCAAGCAAATGATCCCATAAACCAACTTTCTCTTGATGCTTGATAAAAAACACAGATGACAGAATTAATGGCAGAAAGTTATCATAAAGAAATTGATCTTTACAGTAGAGATACAACCAGCCATTACCAATGCCAAGATTCTCCATGTACTTTACCACTGGATCATAAAAAACATGACCGCCTTCAAAAAATTATGTCATTTTCTTACCATGAGAAGGTTGTCCCAACTGTAAATTCCCTTGCACGCTGTCAAACTGATCTTCAAAAGAACCATGCAAGGAAAACATGTGACAATTTCCATGCAATACATCCACAACTTCATCTAAAATTTCTAATTTTAAAACTTCATATTCTTTATATGCTTCATCAGAAACATCATTCATTTCTTCAATAGGATTGAGCAAATATATTTCTTGAAAAACAAAATTTGAATTTGAAAAACAAAAAGAAACATCCATTTGAGAACCCCTATCTTCTTCTTCATTATTCAATTCTTCATGGCATACTGCTGGTTTTTCTAAAGGCTGGGATTGATTGCATAACTGCCCTTCTTCCTCATCATCCATTCCAAGGAAATTTATACATTCATCTACAATATCAAATTTCTGTTTGTGATCAGAAACTTTAAGTCCCTTTTTTAACCACTCAAATGAAGGAAAACACAATGGCAAACCATCATCTTCAACATGTTCAGTTTCCACTATGTTTTCATACTTTTGATCTTGTATTGCAACGAAATTTTCTTCACTAACAAAAATTGTGACAGGCTGATTGCGCTCTTTAGAAAACAAATCAGTACACCCATCTCCTTTCAAATCACTAGGCTGATCCTCTTCTTCAAGCAAGGAGATCTTCATATAGTCATGTAAATCTTTAGGTGAAATATGAATTTGATCAACATGCAACGGTCTTCCTTCAACCATGATTTCAAAATCTGGTTTCTCTGCACTTGCATTTTCAGAAAATGAACATGTGGAGGGACTATAAGACTGATATTTTCTAGAATTATCATCTTCAGTGTAATCAATCACACAAGCATTGTAACTTTCAAAAAGATTGCAGCTGCGAAAAGGAATTTTCTGATTGGGAAGGGGAGGCCTCTTCTTGTAACAAAAATTCGGAAGTAGAATAATATGAGGAAGGATTTGATTGACAGTCCCAACCTCTCTCCTGTTCACACAGAGAATGGAAAGAATGCTGCAAATCAATATCAGTTTCAGGAAGAGAGATATAATTGGTTGAAATAGAGCTTTGGTCTATGTCAACTTCAGCCAAGGAAGAAAATACTCACTGCTGGGATTTTTCTTGAATATCATAGAAATTGGATTGTCTTTCTATTTGAGCTGAATATTCATGTAATATCTCTAAAACCTATTCATCCAAATACTGATCATCACCATACTCATCTTTCACATTTTCAATGAACTCTTAGTATCGTGTGTGCAATAAACTTGAAGTAATAACAAATAAGGATAATGCCTTTTGAAATGTTCATGAAATATGGTATGAAAGTCTTTAAGGGAGGATAAACTCTCTGCTGGAAATCACTCATACCAAGACCTTGCACAATGTTCAAACACTAGGCCTTGATGCAGCCCAACTAGCTTTCATAGAACAGTAAATTAAAATAATATGCTAACATATATTTTGTTTTATGTTAAGAACAAAAAATTTCCTTTTTTCTAAAGTTTAACAGGCAGGTATGGAAAAGCTGGGAGAGTATGCATAGGAGGAGTCTCCATATATAGAAACAAGAAATTTTCCCAAAGAACCTATATTAGAAGAGATGACTACCAATTCCTCAGAGTTGTTGCAGACTGTAAAAGATTTAAAAATTGAAATGGAGTCTCTTAAGAAGGAGAATGAAAGGATCCTAAAGGCTTAGGAGGAATTGAACCAAATTTTAATAGAAAATTTTCAAACTGAAGGAAGGAGTAGAAGATCAGAATCTGAAGATGTCAGTCATCAAAGAAAATACAAAAAGATGAAGCTTGCAAAAACTGAAAGTAGTTCATCATCTGAAGGGTTTGGTGAATGACAAAGTTACCATACTACTAGTAACAGTAGTGAAGATGATTTGTATGACAGAAAGAAAAAATACAAACCATATAAGGAAATTTCAGGAGAGTTCAAAAAGATAAAGCCCCCAACTTTTAATGGAGAGACTGAGAAGGGGGAGGAAGCAGAGTTCTGGTTATCCAAGATGAAGAATTATTTTCATATATATAATTATTCTAATCAGTTAAAGGCAAGGATGGCAATCTATAACCTCTCAGGAAAAGATGACCTATGGTGGAAAGACCTGAAGAGAATCAAGGGTTTAAGATCGAAGGGAGTTAATTGGAGTACCTTTAAAATGTATTTCAAAAAGAAATTTATGTCTGAATAGTATTACGAGGAAAGAGCTAAAGAGTTTTATGAATTGAAGTTAGGTTCAATGACAATGAAGGATTTGAACAGCAAATTCTTAAGTTTACTTAGGTATGTACCCTACCTAGTAGACGAGAAACCTAAAGTACATCCATTTCTTAGCTATCTACCATATCATATCAAAGACAGAATTGAATATGATAACCCAAAGACTTTGGAGGAAGCTATGAGGAAGGTTAATTTTTGTTTTGAGCAGAACTAGAATAAATAAGGCTTGTCCAACTAGAAGGCTAAAAAAAATAACAATCAGCCTGAATTTAAGAAGAAGAAATTTGTACCTCATAGGAATTTCAAGAATAATAATACCAAAAATTATTCTAACAAAAAGAATTTCCAGGAAATAGGAATGGTACTTCCAACAATGAGAATAATTTTAAAGGAAAGGAAGCTGCAAATAACCATGGAAATTTTACCAAGAGTTTTGAACGTAAAGAGACTGTTAAGTGTTGGGAATGTAATGGCCCGCGCTATGCCTCGGTCTATCCAAACCGGAAAAATACTACTAGAAATATTCATACTGTACAAGAGGAGATGACCATTGGGGAACTAGTAAGGAGCATGCCCAGAATTAACGCAGCTTTGGAGAACCTCCAAGATGACTATCAGACTTCCATGGCAAAAGTAGAAGGCGTGATTAAACAAACCCCTGTAACCATTTTAATTGATCCAGGAGCTAGTCTCAGTTATATTGCACCTCAGATAGTGGAAAAATGTAAATTGTCTATCGATAAGTTTGAGAATTCTTGGTTAGTTCAATTAGCCACTGGGGCTAAAAGAAAAGTAACTTGTTTTGTGAAAGAATGTTCTTTATTTATGGATGAATTTGAAACTGTAGCTAAGCTTAATGTTTTTCCACTTGGATCATATGATTTGGTGATTGGTATGGACTGGTTAGAACAACATAAGGTAATTTTAAATTGTTATGATAAAACTTTTACATGCTTAAATAGTGATGAACAACCAGTAAAGGTTAAGGGTATTCCTAGAAAAACTATAGTAAGTTAGATTTCTACTTTACAACTTAAAAGAGTTGTTAGAAAAGGATGTAAAGCCTATGCAGTAACTATTACATATGAGGAAGGTAAAACTAAAACAGATAAGTTAAAAATTGAAAATATTCCTGTGTTAAAAGAATATACTAACGTATTCCCAGAAGAAATTCCAGGATTACCTCTAAAGAGGGACTTGGATTTCACCATTGAACTGGTACCAGGTGCGGTACCCAGTTCAAAGGCTCCTTATCGAATGAACATATTAGAACTTAATGAACTAAAATCACAATTGAAAGAGTTAATTGATAAAAAGTACATTCGACCTAGTGTGTCTCCCTGGGGGGCACCGGTCATCTTTGTTAAAAAGAAAGATGGAACTATGCGATTATGCATAGACTACCATCAACTAAACAAGATGACTATTAAAAATAGATATCTGTTTCCCCGCATAGATGATTTGTTTGATCAACTACATTGAGCCACGATGTTTTCAAAGATATATTTGAGGTCAGGATATCATCAAGTAAGAATTAAAGATAAAGATATCTTTAAGACAACCTTTAGAACTGGATATGGACACTAAGAATTTGTTGTAATGCCATTCGGGCTTACTAACGCCCCATATGTCTTTATGTGCTTAATGAAAAATATAATGCATAAGTATTTAGATAAGTTTGTGGTCGTGTTTATCGATGACATATTAATCTACTCAAAAACAAAAGAGGAACATAAAGAACACCTAAAAATTATTTTGCAAGAGTTGCGAGAACATCAACTTTTTGTGAAGTTTAGTAAGTGTGACTTCTTTAAGGATAAAATTCAGTATTTAGGTCACGTAGTGACTAAGGAAGGAATTTTTGTACATCCTAAAAAGATACGGGCAATCGAAGATTGGCTGGTTCCTAAAGATGTAACAGATGTTAGGTCGTTCATGGGAATTACCGGTTATTACCAAAGATTCATTGAAGGCTTTTCAAGGATAGCAAATCCGATAAATTCCTTAGAAAAGAAAGGAAAGAAATTTGACTGGAACCTAAAATGTGAAGAAAGTTTTAAGAAGTTAAAAACCTTATTGACTAGTGCACCTATTCTAAGAATAGAAGATCCTAATAAATATTTCATAGTATGTACTGATGCCTGTAATGATGGCTTAGGCAGTGTTCTGACTCAAGAAGGGCATGCCATTACTTATGAGTCTAGAAAGTTAAAAATTCAAGAAAAGAATTATGCAACTTATGATATAGAACTAGCAACTGTAATACACACCTTAAAAATGTGGCGACATCAATTAACTGGCAAAAAAATTATTTTAATGACTGATAATAACAGACTGAAATATCTTTTAGATCAGCCTAATTTAAACGCTAGACAAGCTAGGTGGTTAGATTTCTTAAGAGAGTATGACTTTGAAATCCAGCATATAAAGGGTAAGGAAAATAAGGTGGCTGATGCATTAAGCAAAAATGATAAGCTGAACTTTACAGCAGCAATCAACACTTATGTTTCAGATTTAAATGAACAGCTTAAAGAAGGGGTAAAACAAGATGAAATTTATCAGAAATTGCAAATTATAGCTAAGGAATAACCTACAGAAAGTTGTTGGGGTGCGCACCTTAACGGTCCTTAATTTTGGTAACTCTGTAGTTTTTGTGGAAGCTTGTAAGCGGAGTTGTGCGTCAAAATAGTCTTAGGGGTGTCAGGGTTGAGTCAAAGCCCTCTTTTTTATAGTTGTCCATAAATTTCGGGTATAAGCCCATTGTTTTGTAATAGTGGAATTGTATAAATAGGCACTCATTTGAAGATGTCGAGGGTATCTAATGACATGAGGACCATCTGGTACGAAGAAGATAGATCTATTTTTGGGTTTCAAGGTCAAGTCCCAGCTGTGTGCGTGGACAACCTCTGCAGCTGTGTGTGTAGAGAGTTTTTGTAAGGAAAGGAACTGCAGCTAAGTGCACAGCTTAGAGTTTGTAAGAAAGGAACTGTGGTTAAGTGCGCAACTAGACTTGAAGGAAAGGATCTGCAGCTGAGTGCGCAGATCAGAACTATTGTTTGTAAAGAGTTGAATAAAAGCACAGTTTGTGGACGTAGCCCCTACACTGGGGGTGAACCACGTTATATCTTGTGTTATGGTTGCTCTTTTGTTGTTTCTGTAATGTTTTCTTTCCATGCATTGATAAGTAAATAATTGATAAAGTAAGATACTATTATATATTAACTTCACTGTGAATTCCCTGTCAAAGGTTAAGCAAGAAACTATTTGTTTATCTAACTGTGAAGCTATATATGTGCATGTCGAAGCTCTATTTGTTTATAAGTAACAGTTTTTAAGGCTAAAGGTACAGTAATATCCCTCTTCTGCTTGCAGAAACCTGATTCTGCGGCACCCCATAGCTGTTTCGGGTGAGACTACAACCTGTTCGCAGGTTGTTGCCGAAAGGGCCAACACTGTGGGTCTTTTTGTTGGTGCAAAGTTAAGTTATAAAACTAGGGTCTTCCCTTTGCCCAACAAAATATTAATAAAAGGAACTAGATCAGAGGATCCATAATATTTTTGGTTCGTATGCGAAGCTATTTGGACTGTTAAAAACATTATGGATGGAGATATAAGAAGAGCGTAGCTGATCACTTCTTTCAGAGACCGAGCTTTGACCTGGTTCATGAAGTTTTCTAGCACTCAGAACCATGTCTTGGCTGATATTAAGACAGTAATGATTAAAGAGTTCAAGAATCCTAAATCAGAGTCACAGTGTATAACGGAGTTAAAATAAATTCAGTAGAGGCGAGGTGAATCGGTGTGGGACTTTGATCAGAGGTTCAAGGTTCTCTTGGACCAAGTAAGTTTCACTATTGGACCAGCACAACATAAAGAATGGTTCATAGAAGCATTATTACCCCATATTCAAACTCCACTCATGCAATAGAAGGTTGTTGATCAGCAAGAAGCTTTGGAAATAACTATGAAATTGGAAATAACTCCTGTTGAAGATAATTCTGGCATAGCCCAGATACAAGCCCATTGGTAGAAATGGATTTGGATCTTCATGACATGAAGAAGGGGAAGTCTATTCGCGAAGAGGTTGGGTGTATGTGATGTAGGACAGAAGGTCATGACAAAGAACAATGTATTGCGTTAAGAAATTACCTGAATACTAGTGCGCCAAACCCATTTAACCCTAATGTTCTATATTGTGAGATCTGTAGAACAACTAGTCAGCATCGACCTGAAGACTGCTATCTGCTGCAAAGATATGTTCAAGTACCTAATAATCCTTATTGCAAGTTCTGTAAGTCAGTTGGACACAATGAAGAGGAATGTCACAGCTTTGACCTCATGAGAGAGATAACCTATGATACTTATCGGGTACAAAATGATGCATAAGGAAATGATGGATATGGTTACCGCGGAGGTCGAGGTACTTTTGGAGGTCATGGTCGTGGTGGTATGGCCGAAATAGGTCGAGGCCAGGTTGTTTGCTATAACTATAATCAGGCAAGACATGTAGCTAGAGACTATCAGAACCCAACTATGACATGTCAATATTGCAGAGCGGTAGATCATGCACTAATACATTTCGATCCAAAATATGACGGCGCATGGATTTTTTCTTTTAACTGTACCAAAAATCACAAAGATAATTTTTTTTTAAAAATTGTGGTCATAAGCGTCGCTTAAGCGACGGCTAGGCTCATAAGCGTCGCTTAAGTGATGGCTAGCCTCATAAGTGTCGCTTAAGTGACGACGCATAAATTGGTCAATCATTTAAATAAATACACTTAATTGGTCAATTATTTAAAATGGAAAGCACTGTCGCATATCCGACGCGTCGGTTCATTTTCCTACACACACTCATATAAATAGATGTACGCCTACGTTCATTATCTCACACACTCAGTCTCGCACTTATCTCTTGGACAAGAAATGCGAAATTCCTAAGGGTTTTTTTTTGGCCTTGATCTTTTGTGGGGATCTTCCCACTTGGTCTTGGATTTTGGTCTTTCTCTTTTGTGGGGATCTTCCCACTTGGTCTTGGATTTTGGTCTTTCTCTTTTGTGGGGATCTTCCCACTTGGTCTTGGATTTTGGTCTTGCTCTTTGGTCTTGCTCTTTGGATTTGGTTCTAACCCTTGTGGAAAAGAAGACTCATCATATACTTGGGTTTGCTCGTACTTTGTTCTTAGGGTTTGAGTAATAAAATGTAATGTAACAATAATGTTACAAGTCATCAGGATCCAGCATAACAAAATCGACAATTGCTTGCTAGGTTGTGGGATGGAGTGGAAAGAAGGGGTGATGGAAAATGTTATTGTCCTTGCAGTTGATGTAGGGGCTTTAATATGAGAAGGTTACTGATCAGAACAGCTAAAAAACATTGTAGAGAACATGGACATGTTGAGGGGGGGCATGAATATCATCCATTGGTAAGTCAATATAATTCATGATTATATATCATGCGGTCTTTATATTGTGAGTTTTTGTAATTGTATATTGTATCATTTTTATTTTTGTTACTTAATCGACATGACTAACGTTCTTTGTTTGATGTTTTAATTGTAATTATAAAGCAAGGGCCTCCTAGGGATGTTCCGAACATGGAGAATGTGGTAATTACGAAACAACTAGTGCAGGAGGAACGTCAATATGCAGGTCCTGCGAATACTGATCATGATCAAGTTAATGATGACATGGAATTAGATGATGATCATGACGATAACATAATTGAGGATGATGGTGCAAATGCATTAATCAATGATGCATTTAATGTTAGAATGGACGATGATCAACCTCATGCACCGCCAATTGATGACTTTGAAGATCTTCATGATTTACCTACACTTGAGAAGGCAGACAAACCACTTTTTGAAGGCTCCCGCATAAGTGTTCTCTCTACTGTGTTGCTGATAATGAACTTGAAGGTTAAGCATGGTTTTTCAAAGACAGCCATCATGCTGGTGTTAAGGTATGTATGTGATTATATGTTTCATCGATCGCATATATATGATTTGATTTATGTTGCTATAATATTTGTATTGGTATACGTACTTCATCATGAAAATAATAAGGATGTATTTGTTCGCACTCCCATTATTCCGCGCATTTATGGGCTTCCGAAGATACACAAGGAAGGCTGTCCACTTAGACCAATTGTGAACACAATTGGATCACCCTCATATGGACTAGCCAAGCTACTTGCGGAAAAACTCAAACCTTACGTTGGCCGCACTCAGTCATTTATAAAAGACTCCGCACATTTTATACAGAATATAAAGTCTACAAAACTTGAGGAAGCGGACATCTTGGTTAGTTTTGATGTTGTGTCTCTCTACACGAAAATTCCGGTAAGAGAAGCAATAAAAGTAATAAGAAGAATTACAGACAGTGGGACAGCAGACCTGGTGGATGTGTGCCTAAAATCTACGTATTTCAGTTTCCGAGGGGACATATATGAACAAACCAATGGAGTGACCATGGGTTCCCCACTCTCCCCCGTTGTGGCAAACATTTTTATGGAATATTTTGAAGAAATGGCCATCAACACTTCTCCTTTGAAACCAAAACAATGGAGATGATACGTGGATGATACCAACTTCGTGTGGCCGCACGGTAAAGACAAATTGGAAGATTTCTTAAGGCACATGAACAGCCAATCGGAAGATATCAAATTTACTATGGAGATCGAAGAAGACAATAATCTTCCTTTTTTGGATGTCCTTCTCACAAAAGAAAATGATGGAACATTGGCACATCAAGTATACCGGAAAAAAATGCACACAGATAAATATATTCATTCGGACTCTCATCATCACCCGGCCCAAAAGATTGGGGTGATTAATACATTAGCAATTAGAGCCAAACGGATATCTGACACAGCGCATTTGGATCAGGAACTAGAACATCTGGTTAACGTTTTCAAAGGTAATGGTTACAATGAAAAACAAATCAGAAATACCATAAGGAAATCCCAAGTTCAGAGGTAGAGAGAGGGAAGGAATGACGACAACGTCTTAAAATATATAAAACTACCCTATATACAGGGAACAACTGACAAGATCGCCAACATCTTACAGAAGAAGCAAATAAAAGTTGCGTTCTCACCTCCGAACACTTTAAAAGGAATGCTTGACCATGCAAAAGATCAAACTGATCCACGCAAGAATAAGGGTGTGTATTCTATACCATGTGACTGCGGGAAGGTTTATATTGGTGAAACCGGCCGCTCCATTCAAACAAGATTAAAGGAGCATAATGCAGACATCACTCATAACCGAGCAAAGCAATCTGCATTGGCAGAACACTCAGTATCTTCTAAACACCATATTTCCCTTGAAAATGCCAAAGTTATCATCAATATAGAGCATTACACAATGAGACGGATCAGAGAGGCTATAGAAATCGAAAAACACCCAAATAATCTTAATCGTGATGATGGCTGGAAATTAAGCAAATCTTGGGCTCCTATTATTAATCGGATTAAAGATGCTAAAAATTAAAATATGCTTTACCTTAATGGGCCGACATGAGAATTACCTTTTAATTTTAGGGTTACAAGCATTATTAATAAGCAATTGGTGGCGAAGATTGTGTGAGAAACGTGAGTATCTCCTCCTGAAGATGGGCTGCGCTACTTGGCCCGAAACGTCGAGAAGACTTTTATTTTTCTACACAGGGCTCCACTAGCCAAGATGTATTTGTTTTCGTTAATATTATGCTCTTCAAATATTTATATTAACCATTTTTTTTAAATTTGTTGTAACAGTTTGATAGGTGAATATTTGTTACCGCCATCAAATAAATTACCTCGCACATACCGAGATTTAAAAAATATCATGAACTATGTTGGAATGGACTATCAAGCAATTGATGCATGTCCTAATGATCATATTTTATATTATAATCAGTATGAGTTTGCAACAGAATGCCCTATATGTCATAGCAGTAGATACCAAATAGATCAAGTAACCAAAAAGGTGTCTCGTAAGGTTCTTCGTTATATTCCCATTATTCCAAGCTTGCAACGACTGTTTAGGTGCAAAAACATAGCACAATTTATGGATTACCATGCACGGAATAGAAGTGGAGATGATATTATTCGAATTCCTGTAGATGGTTCTACATTTACAAACATAGAGGAAAAATGGCCACACTTTAATGAAGAACCTCGTAATGCTAGACTTTCTTTGGTAGCGGATGGTGTCAATCCATTTAAAGAGATGAGATCTACTTGCTCGGTTTGGCCTGTTTTTGTTATCAACAATAACATTCCTCCATGGATGTCAATAAAGAGGGAGCATATAATGTTGTCAATGATTGTTCCAGGTATAATTTTTACTTTAGAACAATGTTTTTTTAATGCATTAGGATTTAATTTTTCATGAAGATCAATATTGTTGCATATTCATGTCATACATATATTTCATTTACTTATATGTATTGTATTTGTTGTTTTCTTTTAGGTAAGTACATAGTTAAAGATATGAATGTATATATCGAGCCTCTTGTTGATGAACTAGTTAATCTATGGAATGGTATCACTATGTATGATGTCTCTAGACCAGTAGGGAAAAAGGAATTTCAATTCCATGCAATGCTTTCCTAGACAATTCACGATGCTCCAGGGCTAACACATTTTTGTGGTCTTCAAACAAAGGGAAAATTTGCATGTCCAGTTTGTGGTCCCAAGATGAAATATCGTCATTCAAAGAGTTTGTCAAAGGAAGTGTTTGATGAGTATAGGCACTTCCTCTCTAAGAATCATAGGTATCGAACTATCGAAAAACATCTTTTTAATGGGAAAGAGAAGACCACATTAAAACCACAAAGAATGACACCTCACATATGGAAGTTGCAATATAATAGAAATTGTCAAGGTATGATTCAATTTGTCTATCTTATATATTCATATTGATCATCTCTTATATGTACCTTTTAATGTTTTATTTTGGATTATATTAATTTTTTTTACTGTAATATACGACATTTTAATCTCTTTAACTTATATATTGATTACTGATGGTCTGCATGAACATCATGAAGGTGTAAATGGGCTTCCATGAGGAATGAAAAGTTATCCCAAACAATTTAGTAGGTCTCCTTACTATGAGCACTTACTAGTTGTTCATTTGTTTGATACAATGCATATCGGAAAGAATGTAGCTGAAACACTATGGCAAATATTAGACGGAAGGAGTGACAAAGAAAAAATTGTCAAAATTTGCAATGACATTCATGAATCCAATCATGCAATGAAAGATATCATTGAACATTTAAACAACGATGGAGACCAAATTAATATAAGGTCACTTCCATGGTTATTGACTGAGCAACAAAGCAATGCGGTAAAAGAAGTGATACAAAAAATAAAATTTCCCACAAGATTTTTGTTCGAACATAAAGAATATCTTAACAAGGAAAGGAGATTTTGGCGGGGTAAAAACGCATGATTGGCATATCTTCATTAAGGTAATTATATTTCTGGTATATATATTGGTATATTACAATACTGCATGTTTTTGGTT
>LPNX010061211.1:51832-251644 GCA_001517045.1 Pseudotsuga menziesii
GAAGCATCAATTACTTCCAAGACTATTTCTGAAAACCTTTAAGTTTTCAAGGCATTCTAGGTTTTCTCTACTACACTGTAGAAACAATTCAGTATAATAATCTTTCTNTACAAACAATTCAGTATAATAATCTTTCTTAGAAATAATAATATTCCAAAGATCTAATAAATACCACTATTTTGGATTGAAAACCACATCCTTGTCTTACCTTTCTGGAAAAAATAGGGCATATCTCTTGTATGCATATACTTATGCTTCTCTAAAATATTCTCAGAAACCCCAAACCCCATTTGGTGGTGTACTGGTTGAGGGACATGTCTTCCCTAGGATGGGTCTCGTCATTTTTCACAAACAACACAATATCTTTCAATATGGGGCATCTGGATTCACTGTCAGAATGCATGTTTTGAAGATTCTCACGTTCTGTATGTATGATATTTCTAAAAATTAATGCTCCTCCGCTTTCCTCGGGGACATCTCTTCTATATTTTACACAAATGTGTGCCCTTGATTTCTGATTTATCTGGCCAACATTTCTTCTATGGTAGCTCTGTCTGTGTTCTTTGCAGTGTGTATCAAGCTGTGACTTCTCCTCTGCATCTGGTTTGGGTGCCTCTCCACACTCTGCTATGTGATTTACCGTGCTTTTATTTAATCTACTAAATTTGAGGAAACTCACCAGCTACATGAGTTTCTACTCCTTCATCTGTCTGGTATGATAACTTTGTTCTGCTCAATGCTCAGCTTTTCCATCTATGTGCATTGTTCTTTTATTTAATCTATATCAATACCTCTATGGTTTTTGTGGACTAAGAATAATTTTCTCAAACATTGATAAAGTGCTCTTAAATCTGTAAGAAGCTAATCAAAACCTTATCGCTTTCCTTACGAAACCTTACACCATGATCTAACACTGGATTCTATAGCCAAAGCACCAAGACTAGTCTGTACAACACAATGAGCTTCTTGTACATCACACTTTATCCAATAAAGCTTTATGGATAATATTATTACTTCATGTTTTATAGATCATCAATAAACAGTACAATCTCTTTCCCAAATACAAGCAACAGAGAAGTTGGCAAACCCTTCTAACAAATGATAAGTAATGAAGCCACCACTTTTTTCTCAAATCGAGGCCTAATTTTAAAATAACCTTCTCTAATTTAATTCTACAGACACAATGAAACAATGATAAATCTCTTACCTTTGGATGTTGATGAGGATGTAGATGGATTTGAGAGCTCTTCCCTTAGCTCACAGCAGTCTTGTTGAATAGTTTCCTCCTTTGTACAAAGTAAAACATGGCAGTTGCCTCCTTCTCCACATAAGAAACTTGAAATCCCAATGACACAAGAGAATGATAATTTTGCTTTGCATATGCAATGATTGAGCACATTCCAAGAAACAACAGAGGTAATGCAAGAAGAAAATTCGGTAATTGTTTTAGCTGGAAATATCGTAAGAATCCAACTTCCATGTGGCAAAAGAAAACAAAACAATTTGTGAATTCGATAATTATGGCAATATTCCAATCAGTTGACTCAGCTAGAATTTGACCATACAAGAACCAACCTACCAGTAATGAATTTGAATAAATCCATATAGATAAGGTACTCTTGCATTGCACCAAGGTCTGCTTCCTTTGGATGATGGCTCTCCATAACAAATATTTAAGAATCCATATAGTTGAAACATAAAAAATGGGACAAAAACACAAACTGAACGTAGACAAGCAACAATGAGAACCTGCAATGCTAAATACAAAACAAGACACTTTAATTAGATTTAGGTTGTCCATATGAAGTATAATCGGCTTCTACAAACCCTATAATCCTTGTTATAGATGATTCAGAACTAGCAAAACCAATTGATAGGATAAATTAGGAAAAAACAGATAAAATTAGTAACTTAATTATTCATTTAGAATAAAGACTCGAGAGTGCTAGAAGTATGATCAAGTATGGAAACCAAGTCCCTTTGATGATGGAGGGAAACCAAGTCCTGGAGGTCAAACAACTCCCTTCACACATGCACGGATTTTACACCCGCTGAGGATTGAGCTTAAGCTATTTGCATGGCAATGCACTGCTCTAACCACTATGGCATAGCCTGACAGATAACCTTTAGCTAATTGATTGGCTTTCCTTTCTGTAAGAAATTAATGTTTTCAATTTATTTTTGTTGCTATCAGCTGATCGGGGCAAGTCCCTAATGGAGCCTGAGAGGCCGACACCCCCCTACAGGCAACAGGTATATATACCACATTTTTACTTACCTGCTTCTTTAGAAAGTACATTTGTTTAATTATGATATCAACGTGGTCAATATTTAAATATGTTTTTAAATAATATTTTCCCTGTGTATTGGTTTCATTTCAAAATTAATGTTTTTAATTACTTTGTTGCAGTCAGCTGATCGGGGCAAGTCCCCAATGGAGCCTGGGAGGCCGACACCCCCCTACAGGTGACAGGTATATATACCACATTTTTACTTACCTGCTTATTTAGAAAGTACATTTGTTTAATTATGATATCAACGTGGTCAATATTTAAATATGTTTTTAAATAAGATTTTCCCCGTGTATTGGTTTCAGTTCGAAATTAATGTTTTTAATTACTTTGTTGCAGTCAGCTGATCGGGGCAAGTCCCCAATGGATCCTGGGAGGCCGACACCCCCCTACACACCACGCTCATTGGGTCATGAGCAGGTATATAGCAGGTTGTGAATTTCAGAAATTGTATTTATACATATTTATGTTATTTAATTATATTAATGATTTCAAATTGATATTAATGTTTTCTATTTTTATGTCGGATGATACTTATCTATAGATGGATCCGAAGGATATGGATTTGGGGCACATTCTTGAAGATGTTGACCTCAAGAATTCAAAGAATATCCGGGATGCAGTTCAAAAAGCAAAAACAAAATTAAATCAAGAGGTCGTCAATCTGCTTATATCGGATCCACAAATGACGCAGGATGAGACTCAAGCAAAGATATATCATGTGTTGCTTAAAGTAAAGCGCTTGGATGTAAGCTGCAAACTCTTTAATTATAAGTCTATTCCAAATGCAAATTTTTTTCCTATTCGTATACGAGTAACTAAAACATTATTTGTTTCTACATGAATATTTTTTCCCTGGTGAGAGGCATACTGATACCATTGAGCATGACACCCCCTTTGCCACTGATCATGTATCGTTGCCGTCTAGCCAGTCGGAAACAAAAAATGAGACACCCCAGACAGAACATGAGAGTGTCAACGAGGATCATGGGCATGTGAGTGCTGGCGAGGATCAGGGGCTGGTACAAGGAGAAGAGCATGACTTTGATGCTGCCATCCCAACATTTCCTGGATCTTTCCGTGTCACTAGCAGGGGAACATTTGAGACTAATTTTTTGGTGGACGAAGATCTCATTCCCTACAAGATGGAGAAGATTCCAGATACTATTGACAAAATGTTTTAACTATATATCATAATTTTATTGGAATGTAATTATGCATCATTCTTTTTACACTAATTAACACATACTCGTTTTTGTAGGAAATGATGTCTTTTATAAACATCTTAATGATTGGTCTTTAGAGCTGTTTGGGCCCAATATCTGTACATGGTGGAACCAACAGAGTAAAGTTTTGAAAGATGAGCTTATTGCTCGCTTGGTTGGGTTGTTTGGTGCTGAAACCTTCAACCAAAAAAAGGTTCTCAAAAAAGCTGGCCAACATTTACATTATGTACGGGAGGGATATCGGAACAACTTAGCAATTAATCCAAAGTATGAGCGCCCTTCGATGATTCCAACAAGGGAGTGGAAAGGCTTGCTGGATGATGCAAGGGAGAAAGCTGCGAAAATAGCGGGCAAGCCAGTACCGGAGTCAGCTAGAAGGTATGCAATACTTTCGGCAATGCAATTATATGTTTATTACACTTTATTTTCCATTTTTTTTGCAATGTTTAACGTATTTAAAATTACTTTTATAGGCTACCAGATACGTCGAAGGCCACCCGAGCAAGAATAGAAAAACATGGGCAACACAAGCTTGGCCCTGGTGGATATTCCAACCTACAAGCACGAATCATAAGTATGATCAATAATTATTTTATTGTATAGAAATTATGGATTGCATTTAAAAAATTTTCATGATGATATAACAACAACAATGATGATCTAATTGAAAATTACAGGCTCAAAGATTCCATGATTTGCCAACGGAGGAAGACATGAGGATCGACTAACAACGTGGGTTTTTAGGTGTTGTTGAACATCGAAGAAGCAGCTGTGGTAGCCAAGCAAAGTCTTCCAGTGATCCATCATGCGAACAGGTAACTACAATAAACAAATACTATTTAAGATTGATTCATTGTGTTTTATATTCGTTAATAAACTAGTACATAAAATATTGAGTCTCTTTGTGTTAAGCCGCACAATGAAAGTAGAAAAAATGTGGAGGATGGAGGAGAAAGAGATATTGGAGTTCATGTTGATCGAAATCCAGGTAATAAATATTCTTGTGTTAAAAAAAAACTAGTATGGATTAAAGTCTCAAATATTAAATTGCAAATACTATATTGTTGTAAGTGTTGATGTTTTAATGCAGAGGGTCTTCATGTGCAACTTGAGGCAGCATCAGAAGATCAAACGCATGAAATTCATGTCACCCATGAGTTGCCAGGTACAAAGCACTGCTCTAATGTTTTTTTCTTAATTAAGGAATTACAATTATAATAATAAAAACACGTCAAGTAATTAATATTTCTTCATTTTTCCAGTACATCCTTGCACCTTACAGCAGCCACATACACGTCATGAGCACACGACCTGTCAATAAACAGGATCACAGACGGCTACAGAGGGCATAGGAAACAAAACACAATTGGTAGAAGAGGATGTCACACTTAGAGAATATGTGGAGAGAAAAAAACGCCAAAAAAATTAGTGATTGTAACAAGTACACTATTACATTATTTTTTTATGCATTGTCCTTGGATATTATTTTTGATATTATGGAGTAATGTCTTCAACTATTTAATTTTTTCTATGTATGAATGAATGAATCAGTTAATTAATGAATTCTATAAACTAATTAATGATCGAATGCACGTAATCCCTTTAAGACAAGAAACTCACGATGTTCGCACAAAATATCATTTATTTCCAAGCACGTGCATTGGGTATGGGGAATTGAGAGTGATGTGAGGGGGGGAGGGGCCATATGAGCTTCCACCTTCACGTGGTTGGCCCTATTTAGTAGAGAATATTAAACTATTCTTGAAACAAAGAGGAGCTCAATAAGGTAAAATGCATGCATTATTACAATGTTTCTTTCTTATGACCAAATACGTTGTTTTTTTCTTCCAGCTAACTATAGACATGCATTTTCTTTATACTGCAGAGTGAGAATCTTGATGGGCTGGATATTTCTGGTTTGGAAGATCTTCAAAGTATACATGTTGAGGCATTGACCAAGCTTTTCCAAGCTAAGGTATTTGTATCCAGTTAATATTAAGTTAAGATTAAGATTAAGGTTAAGGTTAAGGTTAAGATTAAGATTATTTGTATCCAAATTGCTGTGTATGTTTAACAGATTCATATTTTTACCATGCAATGTGGCCAAAGTATTAGTTGTATAAATGCATTGATGTTTAAAATGTGTATTGTTCTTCACAAAACATAAAGGAATCTGTCTTCACATGAGGAGGTTCCACCTCGAATGCAGGTTTTGCATTTCATATGTTTAACAGAAGATTTTGGAAAGTGACTTGATAAGCATTGCTACCTTGTTGAAAAATAGCCTCCAACATGACAATACTGTCAAATATTCATGGGTTACAAAGTTGGTCAACCTAGTTGGAAGGTATGAAAATAAAACTTGAAAGGAGGACTCCCTTCAAATTCCATAACTCTTTTTCTTTTTGTGTGGAATTTCTTTGTAGTAGACATGACACAGCCGACTGTGTTCTTGTGTTTTGAAAATGCCACATATATTACATTATAAATCAAGTTACATGTACATCAAAATTGTTACATCTAGGAGCCAAAAATATGCATGATAAGAGCTCCCTATCTACATAAGTAAGGAGATCTAGCAATTGGCTTTGGTTATGAATTGAAGATTATCTACATCTTTCCTAAAAATGGTGATCCTGGCTAATAGCTCAATAGCCATATCTGATCTAAATATAGAAACTTCTTTCAAATTGAATAAGTGTTAATCCCATGAAAAGTTGCCTGACAGAGTTGTTTCCAAAAGAAAGAATTGCCTGTCTGGTATATCACATTGAAAAAGAGTAAACATCGTAGTCTATACATGTGAAATAAATGGAGGAGCACATGAAGTAAGATTTAGGGGACTGTCAAGAATGGTACAAATTTATCAATAATAATAGTGGTTTACACATTTAGACAAGGTGGTCAACAGAATAGAGGTTTGCCGCCCAATGTCCTTGATGACACCTTCATTTTTAAAATGAGGGCCTTTTATACTCATTGAGGTGACTTGTACACAATGGTTGTGGGAAACTGTTTGCCAACTAGCTGTGACCCCTTAGAGAACACTTCATGACATTTTTGACCACGTGATTTGTTGTTAATTCCAATAACAAAAGCACTAAATGACAAACTATAGTAAGAGGCTAAATATGACATCGATTGAAACCTAGGCTACCATCTCTCTATTTTTGACTATCCTACTCAAGTTTGATTAGGAACATTTGCTGCTGCAATATTTGCATCTATTGGACTTTATTTGGAGGAATATTGATGTCTAGAACAACTTTTGCTACTAGTACAAAATTGCAAATAGTGACTTTGATACTGATGATAACATTCTCTTGAAGTCCCCTTTGTCCTAGGTGCTGATGATCCCATCTTATTTTCAGTATGTCTAAGTCCTTGTATCAGTTTTTTTGTTTCCTTGATAATCAAATTTCTTCCTAGCATCCTCTTGCCCTTTTCCAATTTCTTGTTTTCTATCTCCTCCAAGTCTTCCAATTTCTTCAGTGCCATAATGAAATGCTTCCTTTTTCTTATAACAAAATTTTTATATGAGTAAAAATACATAAGTTTTCCATAAATATACTTGTATCCCTTGTACAAAAATACTCACTATTCTAGCTACTCTAATGAAATTCCACCTCATCTAAACTTGTAGGTCGGAGGAGGAGAGGTGAGGAGGTTCATCCTTGCTCCTTAATTGCTTCTTTGAGTTCGTTTTCCACATTTGTGGATTTGGTAACAAGATCTTGACTGTTGGAGGTCTTTTTTGGTTCATTTGCCTTATTTGCAGGTTTCTTGCTCTTGGTTCTTGATTTTCGATTTTCGATTGTAGGCTATATTCACTGTTTAGGAGTCATACATGTTCCACCGTGCGACATGATTCAACCTATATTGATCTTTGGTTGCATGTAGGTTAGAAAGGACTGCATGTTCACTGATGTACTGCATGTTCACTGATGCTCAAGAGAGAAAGTGCGCTAGATTGAGATCAAGCTGTGGTCATCTCCTGGTGTCATAGAAAACTGAATGCTTCCCATAAAGATGATCTGAACATTATTTCAACATAAAACATCCTAGAAGTCTTCTCTGTAACCTCTTCCACAAGTTACTTAGAAAGTTAGAAGTGAGACGCCACCCTGAAAAAATGTTGCAACAAGGACTAAAAGCAGACCAACCCTTCCTAATCAAAATTATTTAATATTCAGCCTCTAAGAAACCACTGCTACCATAGATTTGCATTACAGTTCTTCCAAAGGTGAATTTTGTGGTGGAAATGTTCACAACAAGTGACAGTCTGTTCCAAGATAGAAAAGAGAACCCTAACTGGAGATGTCGTCTACAACACAAACAATAGTAGGGCCTAAAACATAGATTGGATACCACTAATCTCCTCTTTCTACACTGTGTGCAACTTCATATACTCCAGAACAGCCAATAGGTATTGATAGGTGGATCGCCCTCCCTCTTAGGGTTTCTATTTTAAGAGCAAAACTGCCCAGACTTCCATTTTCATCTGCACTCTAGCATATGTTATAATGCAAATACCTCATCATGTAAGAGTCCCTTTAGCAAAACTTAGAGTCTGTTCTCTCCAGCTTCCTATGAAGACAGAGCATCACCTTCCCAGTGACCATTGCATTTGTAATTCCGATTCCATGAACCCGATTCTAAAGATTACTCCATGTTTAAATGTCTTATTATGAGATCAGGGTGAAGTTTTTTTTTCTTTTTTACAGATGACTTTAGTTTGTTGAAGGCCTTTGCACAGTTTGTTGACAAAAAATGCTTTTCTTTATTTCTTTGTGAAATGTTGTTCCTTTTGTTACTGTGCCTTTCCATTTTTTGTCAATTGTTGAGCTATTATTCATACCATACACATGAATATCTTAACATCAATATCTAAATAATCTAAATAGCCTGTTCCTGTGGGAAGCTGAAAAGTTCCTCCTTGTGTAATCTGTATTAACTTATTTCTTATATTGAACATCAACCAGGATGGGAAGGTTGTAGAGTGGAGAATCATGTGCCGAATAATCAACATCATTCTTGAAATTAGCAAAGACCAGCAAACCAATTGTGTGATGTTAAGTTCCACTGGAGGACAACTTACATTGCTGAGGGTAGAAAAAATATTCTCTGCCATTTTGATTTTTTCAAATGCATTTGAAGAATGAAAAGCCATGAGAAGAACTTCCAAATGAAATAGGGATGGAAGACTTGCACAAAATTCTTGGATATTTAAGCACCCTGAATATGTAGCTTTCACTTTCTCAACAATAAAACCAGCGTAGCCTTTGCATATTTTGAGTCTTAAGGAGTCATCTCCCAAACTAGACCCTGTGGATGTCCTTATAATAAGAATGCGAGCTACAAGAACAAGAGCCTCATCAGTATTAGGAGCAACAAAATTAACACTTCCTCCTTGAATATACCACCTTCTGTTTGTAGCATATAGACATTTTCAACTAAATCACCCTTAAAAACCACACTTTTCACTTCCATTTTCCAAATCTCCAACCAAACTGGATGGTGATTTACTTGGTTGTTGGCATAGAAATCTCTTTTGGTTGATGGCATGGAATATATTTTTAAATCTATGACATAGATTTCCAATAGGGTACATGAGTTGGATTACTCCACTTGTCAAGTTGTATTCAAGCATGCTTATT
This sequence comes from Pseudotsuga menziesii, assembly GCA_001517045.1. NCBI lineage: Eukaryota > Viridiplantae > Streptophyta > Pinopsida > Pinales > Pinaceae > Pseudotsuga > Pseudotsuga menziesii. The sequence goes on from LPNX010061211.1 coordinate 61,007, forward strand.
CAAAGGTTTAGAGATTTTTTTTACCTAAAGTTTATGTAATTGTGACATTCATTAACTACAAAAGGTCAAGCATGATCTATTTCATGTTAACCTTGTGAGGTTTATATCATGGGTAATAATCTTAATCATTGATCATTGGAATACTTTCTAGTGAAGGGTAATCTTCTCAACAAAATTCATGCATGACTTCAAATAGATAATTGTTTTCAATTCTAATCATTTATTTCTTGAAATGTAAATTATCTTTTTGTTGAGAGATTGGGCATTTCAGATTGAAACAACGAGTTATTCTCATGGGTTTTTTGTTATATCCCAAGAGTCAAGTCTAATCTCTATTTGTGTTGGACAGATTGAACATACATTCAATAAGATTGACCTCTGCATAGACATTAAAATAAAGCAATATCTAAACAGGCAAGAAGTAAAGAAGGAACTTCATGCAAACACTAGACTATATTGGGAACCCTGCTCTCGGTATGTCTTATAGTATTCGTATATTTGTTTGCTTTTGTATTTTGGCATAGGAATTTTCTATTTCATTACTATGCAATTAATATGCACATCAAGAATGATATATCAAGGGGCCAAAGGACCACTACAGAGATTCCTCCTCCCATAAGACAGTCCATGGCATCCTTGCGGCCCTAAACCAGTAGCAGAGGTTACAGTTCATGCTCACAGCACTCGATAATAGGTTCACAATTCACTCTACAACAGTTAAATAAGGTCATGGCTTAGCTTGGAAGCCCATAATGAGGTCACGCCCAGCTTAACTGTCCAACAAGAGATCATGGCTTAGATTGGCAGTCCATACAGAGGTCATGCCCAGTCTTTAGCAGCCCAGTTTTCTCTTTGGATTTTGCTCAACTTATAGGGTAATCTTTCTTTTTCAAGAGCCTATTGGGTCAGTCAGAGGTGCTTAAGCAGAAGGTTGTTGACCTTCTTGTTGTCAGTAACTGTCTCACCATAGTGGGGCTGTGTTTTAAATATTTAATTGGATGAATGCAATTCTTTCTAGGTCATTTATCTAAGTGTCAAAATATGTCTCAAGCCTTTTTAACCAATTTTCAAGTTTGTGGTCACTGAGATGTATATTGAATGGATAATTTTGAAATGTTTTTTTTCTCTGCTAGAGTATGTGTTCAAAACTAGAAATGGAACAAATAGCTTCTATGTTGCTTGTGCCAATAAGAGAATTGGTTATGGAGCTGATTTTAGCACCGTTTGATAATTGGCGCCATTTGATTTCAGCAACATAATTTGTGTTGATAGTTTGAATGTTTTATCAAAAAACATTAGTGGGTCTATAAATACTAAATTTCCATCACTTATTCTCCATGAAAAACCCAGCGTAGACAGTTGTGGTGCATATTTTTCAATGAATTGGCAAGATTCAAACTCACATGCAAGGTCAACCCAACTCTTCTACGTTCTAGAGTTCTTTTCCCAGAGATCTTGCCCCTAGAATAGCCGATTTTGGGGTAATCACCTAGGAAAATATATGTTCACATGAGCTATGGAGAAGGCTTGGTCTTTCCAAGACCAAATGTAGGTGCAAATAAGATCAAAGCACTCATCCATTAGGAAATCTGAGAGGTTGTGCTGTTGAAGTATAGCCGGATGAAAATGCCGTCCTTTTGATCTTTATGTAGTCTTGTGCTTGGTTGTATACTATTTGTGTGGCCGCCAATCTTAGGCAGATCTGCATATATTGCAAATCATTGATAGGATTCAAACATGGGCAAGGTCAATCCAAATTTTCCATGTCTAGTGTCCTTGTCCCAAAGATCTTGCCACCTGAAATAGGCCTTTCTGAACTGAACTCCTAGGAAAATACCTGTGCACATGAGTTATGGAGAAGGCTTGGTATTTATAGGACCAAATCAAATGGCAAGTAAAATCAAATCACTCTTCTAATAGGAGATGCAAGAGGTTGTACAGTTGTAATACAATTGTATCTAAAGACCCTCCTCTTGGATTTATGTAGTCTTGTGCATGGCTGTATATTATTGTGCACTATATTTTTTTAGTATATGAGGTATTTAGAAAAATAATTGGTAGGAATGATGCATTGATGTAGCATCTGTCCATCTCTATGCTATATATATCCAACATTAATTTTCCAAAAGTTAATTATTTTTTGATTGAGAAAAACAATTGCAATGAGAAAGAAAGATGTCAGAAAACCATAAAGTTAGTATGGGTGGTTATTGAATTTTGATCACTTCTATTGTGAAATTCAGAGTCTTCTTAACATTTAAAGCCATGCTTGGTTGGATAACCCATGAATTTGTCCTCTTGCAAGAATAATCAAGTATGCCTTTCTTCTGCTTATGGTCTTCAGTATATACATGGTTATTCCTTCAGTAAAAGTTCCTCCTTGTGTAATATGTATTAACTTATTTCTTATATTGAACATCAACGAGGATGGGAAGGTTGTAGAGTGGAGAATCATGTGCCGAAGAATCAACATCAGTATTGAAATAAGAAAAGACCAGCAAACCAATTGTGTGCTATTAAGTTCCACTGGAGGACAACTTACATTGCTGAGGGTAGAAAAAATATTCTCTGCCATTTTGATTTTTTCAAATGCATTTGAAGAATGAAAATCCATGAGAAGAAATTCCAAATGAAATAGGGATGGAAGACTTGCACAAAATTCTTGGATATTTAAGCACCCTGAATATGTAGCTTTCACTTTCTCAACAATAAAACCAGCGTAGCCTTTGCAGATTTTGAGTCTTAAGGAGTCATCTCCCAAACTGGACCCTGTGGATGTCCTTATAATAAGAATGCGAGCTACAAGAACAAGAGCATCATCAGTATAAGTAAAACTCCCATCCTCTACCTTCAAAACTTGATTTACTAGGTGTTCTTAAAGTTCGGTGGATAAGGCACACCTCATAACAAGTTAATGTAACAAGTTAAAGCATGCTTTGTGAAAATGTTCAAGGAAGTGTTTTTCATAGGACATATATGAAACACCAGCCCCCTCCATTCTTTCATCAACTGAAAGCTTTGGCTGTAGCATTCGTAAAAGAGCACTGACATGTTCTTCATTAATTTGGTGAGAGGCTTCTTTGTAAATAGAAGAATGCCAATCTGGAGAAAAAGTGCACTCTTTAATAAAACTAAGCAGTTCAACAGCTCCTTGTAAAGGAATATTACTGGAGTCAGAAACACTGTCATTTGCAGAGCAGGGCTGTTCATGTGGCATAAATTCAAAATCCAAAGGCAATGCGTCTTAAGAGATTCAAAGCAGTGCATTTTGACAAAAAATTATGTAAGCTCAGTAATTTCATAAATGGGGATGGGGAAAAGGGAAGGGCAAAAAGTATGTATAACTCAGCAATTTCCTAAATGGGGATAGGGAAAAGGGAAGGGCAAAAAGTATGTATAACTCAGCAATTTCCTAAATGGGGATAGGGAAAAGGGAAGGGTGTCTTGGTGGTTGTTTTGAAAACTAGTCCTAGCATCAAAGCAATGGTTTGACTATTGGTCTGAGTTTCATAGCAATGTTTTGAGTCTCTAAAAAAATCTATGTAAATTGTAGGAGTCTCCTTTGTTAGGAGCAGAGGACGTGAAGGGTTTTCATGTCAGTGGGTTTTGAAAAAGCTATGAAATCTGCATGTGAAGTTGTAAATGTATTAAAGTGTATGACTATGAGCTGATTGTTAAAGCCTAAAATGTTTATATAGTGAAAACTTGGACACATGGAAACATTTAAGACAATGCATTCATATTGATTTTCAAGTTTGGCATGCTTATATTAATGTCATCATGTCATTTCCCACATCTGGATAGCTAATACATGATTCCCAGATTTGGGATTTTTGCAACTTTGATCTCATTTATATCCTGTGCAGGAAGATTCCTTGAGTAAGGGTTCCTCTTCACAATTAGCCACCCCTACACCAGGGATATATTTGAAGGGTGACAGATCTCCATCTGTTACACCACCAGAAGCTTGGGGTGGAGATATACCAACTGATAGATTTAGTTAAGTGCAGTCACTAAATTATTGGGGTATATACAGACTGGCAATTTAGTTAAGTGCAGTCACTAAATTATTGGTTTGAATCTTGATATCTAGCAGGCAATTTGCTCAAAATACAGTTGGGTAAGGTTTGCCTAAAATTGCATGGGAACTTAAATTAACTTCATACTTCAACTTATTGCATTTTTTCTAGTTGTATCATACTTTATTTTTGTATGCAAAGTGGTCCTTATATATGTTCTAGTTGGCATGAGCAACAGGTACAACGTCAGATCTGTAGTCAGTACTGCCTATGCCAGATAAGAAAGTGCTCTTTGCTGCTGTTGATAAGTTTCAAAAGTGAGTAAAGTTTGTATTATTTTCTACTTATCCACAATGAAGATGGGTAAGGTTTGCCTAAAATTGCATGGGAACTTAAATTAAATTCATACTTCAACTTATTGCATTTTGTCTAGTTGTATCATACTTTATTGGTGTATGAAAGTGGTCCTTATATATGTTCTAGTTCGCATGAGCAACAGGTACACCGTCAGATCTGCAGTTAGTACTGCCTATGCCAGATAAGAAAGTGCTCTTTACTGCTTTTGATAAGTTTAAAAAGTGAGTAAAGTTTGTATTATTTTCTACTTATCCACAATGAAGATGTGGGCAGTTTATTTGTTTCCTTGTTTGTTTGTTCATGAAGCATTCTTAAAAATTTTCCATGCTTAAAAATGATTTCTAGATTGTCTATGACTTTGTCAACAGAAAGGACACATATGGAGTATTTTCTAAACCAGTGGATCCAGAGGAGGTATTCCATGTTTTTCCATATCACTCTACTTTCCATGAACAAATAATTTGATTATTGTTTTTTTCCTATAAAGCGATTTGATAAAAAATGTGTTATTTCCTGTGTTGTCAACTCCCAGACTATTTTGATGTTATTGAAAATCCCATGGACTTTGGTAACATAAGGAAGAAACTTGAAAATGGAGATTATGTGAGCTTAGAGCAGCTTGAGGTTAGTCATAAGTTATAAATTTGCTGGTTTTACCTGCTTTCTCTTTTTCTCAACATTTGTAGAAGTCAAATTTCCAGCATTATTAAGTATGACAGTGGTATTGTTTTGACATTTTGACAAGACTAAATGTGTGCCTTATAGTATTTCAAAATGTACGTGTGTTAATAATGTACATGCTCTTTCTTTGCTTGCAGACTTGAAGCTTGGACATTACATGAAGATTCCTCCACGTTGCATGTATACTGCTCAGGTGTGGCTCTTTATAGTTTTCTTTTCTTCTATGTGATTAATCTCATATATAACCATGTGTATCTTTTTGTCATGGGATTCAGATTTGGATTAACTATATTTGATTCTAGTGGCTAACTTGTGAATGTACACAGCTTGTAGGTACAATTGTTGCAGGTACAATCAATCTATGCATTGCCTGGTGGATGCTGACAGGTATAGAGAATATCTGTGATGTGGACTCTCTGCCTCCTGACAGCCCTTGGACGTGTCCAAAGGATAGAGTAGCCTTTGATACATCTGTTATATGGGGCCTAGTTGGTCTGAAACACCTGTTTGGGCCACTTGGGCCATACAAAAGCTTGGTGTGGTTATTCCTAGTGGGTGCACTTATCCCTGGGATAGTGTGGATTTTAAGAAAGTTATTCCCTAAAGCTGAATGGTTGAAATTGATCAACATACCAGTGCTTTTGGGTGGTTTTTCAAGCATGCCTCCTGCAACTCCTGTCAACATTGGTACATGGATTATCATTGGGACCATCTTCAATTACTTCATGAGTGATGTATGAGTGATGTATGAGAGATGCTCTTAATTGTGCTTTTTCTTTATGGTTATTGATGAGCATATACTAATACATTTTGAAAAAATAGGTTTCAAGTTACATGGCTTGCAGTCATAGTAGTACGATCAGAGTAAATATTTAATGCTATTTGTGGAAATTGATTCTTGTCTAGAGCAGGTTTGAAGCAACCAATGCTCGTCTTCCTAATAATCCAGGCTTCAATAATACAATGCAATGGGAGGATGCTTAGTCCAACTTGAAAAGTATGTCATGTGGAAAATACATGAACAATCTTACAAGCTGATAACATCTCCTGTTTCAGAATAAATTTCTAACTAACAGAGGTATCGATATATGCACATTTAAAGGAGTTCCCTAGTCAGAACTTCTTTAGCATAGAACTAAGTTACTTTGTCTTATCATACAACAGCAATGTCTATATGCGCAGGAGTAATTTGATGTTACATATGGATATAAAATTATAAATTGATTATTATCTGAACTGAGTTTGAAGCAAATCAAATTTGTCTGATGTAATTATCAAACCATATTTTAATGACAGACTGCTTTGAAAGGATAAACTGTGCAATGCAAACAGTACATGTAATAGAATCTAAATCAACTTTTTTACGGGCCTAGATATTTTGTGGAACACAGACTACAATTCATTCAAACACACCAGATTTAAGGGGCATTTGGCACTAGCTTCAGCCACTTTGTTCAGGAAGTTAAAGTTAAGATAAATTACTTTATAATTTTGTTTCCCTTACCATAGAAAACTCTATACTCAGTACTGTTCAATATGATAAATCGAAGTTATTTTCTGAAACTTACTGAAGTTACCTCATGGGGTACTTTAAGAAAACATGTAGCAGATGTTGGGATCCTGCTTGGTTAGTGGAGTAGGCGTGTTACTAATCTTTTCCCAAAGGTTTAAATTTTTCCAAAAGCATTATTGTCCTTGGCCATTCTGAACCATTGCTCCTGTCAGTGTAAGAAGTACTAGCATTATTGTAAAAAAGTCCCATAACAGGCCCAGGTACTATTTGCACATATTGACAGGAAACACTTGTAAAAGTAACAAAGGTTGTAGGAACATTTATGATAATGGTTAATATTAAGTTTGCAGTAGACATTATAGAACCCCATCGTTCTGGCTTCTTTGTATACCCAATTTGCAAGTATTTTATGGTGATCTTAAAGAGGGTAATTGGCATGGGTGCACGGCCAAATTGGAATCGTTCAGCTAAATGGATGGGGAAATTAATTTTTTACTAGGTGTTGTGGGATCTCTCGTAGAGCACGTGTAATATCGCTTGAGGCAGCTCATGAAAAAGGTTTTGACAATATTGAGCTTAAGTGCAATAATGAGTCATGTAATAGCCTTTGGTGCAGAGTAATCGGATGGTTTCAACCACGGTGGTAAACACTTTATTGATTATCCTAGAGCTCCTTTCAAGCCCTTAAGTCTGGTAGCTAAAGAACCTAGACAATGAAAATTTTTTTGACAATATTGAGCTTAAGTGCAATAATGAGTCATGTAATAGCCTTTGGTGCAGAGTAATCAGATGGTTTCAACCATGGTGGTAAACACTTTATTGATTATCCAAGAGCTCCTTTCAAGCCCTTAAGTCTGGTAGCTAAAGAACCTAGACATTAATGCTTTTAGAATGGCCAAGGACAATAATGCCTAAAATAAGCCAATTTGCAAGTATTTTTTTTTTTTTAAATTCACTTCCGTCGCTTAAGCGACGGTTCCAATTGTCACTTAAGCGACGGTTCTAATTCACTGCCGTCGCTTAGGTGACGGTAATTCATGTCGCTTGTCCGACTTTTAGTCTTTATCTCCGTCACTTAAGCGACAGTTATTCATGTCGCTTGTCCAATGTTTAGTGTTTATATCCGTCGCTTAAGAGACGGTTAATCATGTTTCTTATCCTACTCTTGGTCTTTATCTCCGTTGCTTAAGCGATGGTTATTCATGTCGCTTATCCGACTCTTAATCTTGATAGCCGTTGTTTAAGCGACGGTTCTTTATGTCGCTTATCCAACGCTTAATAGTTATCTCTGTTGCTTAAGCGACGGTTCTTCATGTCACTTAACCGACGCGTACATATAAGCGACGGTAAGCTGAGGTATCGCTTAACCGACGGATTATAAAGATGTCGGATCACCGACGAAACTTCTGCGACGCTTAAAAAAAAATCATAGTGTCGTACATGTGAAAGGGAAGTGTCGAAAATATGACAATACGACCGTCGGATTTTTGGTCAAAATGTAGTAGTGATGTGATCGAACAATGCCCACAGTTGATAGCCAAGATACAAGAAAGAAATGCCCCCCCCACTCAAAACATTCAGATGATTTTTGTGGAGCAAAGACCTGTCCCAGCCACTAACGTTGTTACAAGGAGTGGAGCTATGTCGCAAGTGCAGACTAAGGAAAAATAGCCTGACGAGGCTTGGGTCCGCAAGACCCTAGAGAAAATTCTAGATTTTGATGTGGGAAGAGAAAAAGAAACATTTATGGAAGCCAAAAAATATTTTGCTGATCCGGGAACATTAATAGCACCTGCGCAACAGCATCAATAGCAGTTAAAGCCTCAAGAAGCTTCGACAGACAAAGTAAGTACACTGTCATCATATTTACATAGTTGTATGAAACTCTAAAGGAATCAGAATGCTTTGAATGAGTTACAGAAGGTTATTTCTTCTTGCAAGCCTCAACGAAGCTCTAGTAAAGAAAAAACTGTTAATAGAGTTAGAAGAACTAGAAGACAAATGAGATTACATGCTCAGATAGGAGACTATGGCATGACTGACATCATTTTAGACTTGGGATCAGAAGTAAATGTCCTAAATAGGAAGACATGGGAACAAATGAAAAAACCTACCCTTTAATGGTCCCCTATACAGTTGAGATTAGCCAATCGACAGAAGATTATGCCCCTAGGAAGACTCCCTAGTGTACCAGTGGCTATAGATGGAGTCAACACTTTAGCAGATTTTGAAGTCATTGAGATAATTGATGATAGAAACCCCTATCTAGCCTTGCTAGGAATTGAATGGGAAATAAACAATGATGCAGTAATCAACCTTAAGAAGAGACAGATGGATTTTGAAGGAAAAGGCTTGAGAGCCATAGTACCCTTGGACCCTTCTCAAGGAGAAGGATACACAGAGCCAAGTAGAGATGAATACCAAGATGTTTTGGATCATATCTACAAAATCACAGACAAAGAAGAAGACTATGTTAATCCTACTACCGAAGGTATAATGGACTGGAAGTGTGACAGTTCTTGCATGACTGATTCAGACGAAGGCTTAGAAAATTGGCAAAGTAGACTTTATGAGCTACATGGACATCGATGTGCAAGAATTACCAAGTCTCTCAGATGGCTTGGTTCACAGACAAAAGTCTTGCCTACTTTTGATGGCTTGACAGACCCAGGAGAATTTATTGTACAATTCTGAGAGCAAGTACCGGATTCACAAAAAATGGAGACTCTAGGTTCAGTATTCAGAGCCATAATAGCTAGATGGTGGAATGGTCATAAAAAGAAGATTCATAGCTGGGAAGCTTTTCAAAATTCTCTTCACCTGAGATTCATGGATCAACCTCAAGAGGTGCAAAGCACGTTTAATGGAAAGACTAGCCCTAAGGAACATTTGGAGCAATGCTACGAAGCGTGGAAGCATGTACCTCGTGAAGAATGGGTACATAGGTTTGTGCACACTCTAGAACCTATAGCAAAGAATTGGTATGCGGAGGTGGAGCTTCGCCATGCTATTAGGTTGATCCATACTAAGGTGTTTGATGATAAAGAAATAGCTGAGTACCAACCTGATTGGAAGGAATAAGAAGCTAATGCAGTATAATGTTATAACCTCACAATTGACAAGGATGATGACCCGCGCAACATTAAAATTCCAGAGTTAGAAGGGCACTGTGAAGTACATGAACTAGCAGTCGAAGCACCTAGGCCTCCGACCCCCGCATTGTGTATTTTTTTGAGTTCTACAGTGAAGTCCATGTCTGTTGAGCATGAAGTCCAGGAATTGTTGCAAGAATTTGAACAGAGGGGTTTGCAAAACCTTATGAGCACCCCGCCTGCATCTCCACCTCCTGAAGAAACTTCCCCAGCATTGACTCAGCCAATGCAGACACGATATGCAAGGAAAAATTTTAAACCAGAAGTACGCTCTAAGCGGAACGAAGATAGACACAAGCAATCAGGGAAAATAATGGAGGATCCCACGATGAATCCTCCTGGTTCAGCAGAGATCCCACTTGAAGGGGATGATAACATTGCACCATAATGTACACCATATCTTCAGCTGCTTGAACTAGGATTTCAACCCCCTCGATGGAATGCTAAGTTCACTTTACGCACCCCTTCGCTGCCGCAGGGTGTGCAGTTGGTCATAAACATGACAGGGAAAATAGATCGGCTCAAGTATGCAGACCATGACACAAATGATCATGGGAAGTTTCCACAGTTCGCACTAGGAACATACTTGCACTTTGTCAAATATCCAGGGACTGGAGTGACACTATTGGAAGTAAAACAGTGGGCTACTAGCTTGGATAAAGCTAGTTTGTTGAAGATGCTCAATGTTCCCCACTTTGGTCACAACACACAGGTCACCATAGTGGTCAAGCATCTCTTGGAATTAGTGCATGATGGGCACCTATGGATAGGAGACCAGCGAATTCCTATTATGGGAGAACTGATTCATAGGATCACAGGCTTGCCAAAAGAAGGGCCTGACCCTGGAATCGAATTTCTTTCAAAACACGAAGATACGAAGTTGGCACAAAGCATGAAGGACCGCTTCGGCCTGACGAAACGAAAGCGAGGGTATCAAAATTCGACAATTGGGCAACAAAAAATTCGATTCGCAGATGAGCTCTTAACATGCAAGCTAATGAGGAAGTGCAGACCAAATGACGTGCCTGCCCCAATTGTCAGTCTTGTTGTGAACTGTGGCGAAGGCTACAGTTACAACTGGGCAACGTACATTGTGAAGGAATTCTTTGAAGATGCTCGCGATGCACAGGAGAAAGGTAGACCCTTTCACTACTCATGGCTGATAATCCTTATCACACTGATAGGATGGAAAGAACCTACTGAGGCGCAGTTTGTTGCTGTGCCTCCTAGCATGCCTAGTGCAACAAGGTATGCATCCCTTTGGGTGTCATAGGACAAAGCATCCCAGCAGATGACAAACTATGTGTTTTCCTTTTTTATGATGAGTATCTCATATGATATTATGAAGACACCGTGGATTAGTAATGAGCTATTCTCTTAGTATGATGGATTGGCCAACTTCAGGGCTGACATGCACAATGTCTTCATCCAGGCTCGCGTAGATAAGAAACATGCATGCTGGAAGTTGCCATACGTGGTGACCAAGGAATACATCCTCGCAGTATTTCAGAAATAGCCAGCTGAATGGATGAAGGACGTAGGGACAAATCCCAACATTCCAGTCCCTCCAGTTACTCATGGGGGCACAGGGCCTAGTCAGACATAGCAGCAAGACCCACTAGAGGATAGTACAGAACAATGTGAGTTGCAGCAGAGTGAAGGTGACCAGGGTGGAGATAATAGAGTTGAAAAAGATGAAGAAGAATCGGTCAAAACTATCTCAGAACCTAATTGGCCAGATAAGCACAAGCTGCTAGACGCAGAGGAAGTAACTAAGCCTCAGTCCAAAAAAAATTCGAAGGCGTCAAAGGGAAAAAATATTGTCGAAGAATCTGCCATCACGATGGAAGAGCTTGATCAGGATTTGACAAAGTCTACATAGGTACTAACTAATAAGTGGTCACAGTTTGCAGCTACGCATCTTGATGCGCTCACCGGTGTAATGCAGCGAATCTTAGAACTGAAGGAGTTAGCAGAAAAATTAGCGACTGGCGCTACAGCAAGTACTGCCCCTGTAAGCGCATAGCCGGATACAAGGCAATGGCCAGCTAGAGATAACATGGGACAAGTGTCAAGTGTAGCACTCATACTAACTAACGCAGCGTCTCGCTTGGAGATGAGCATGACCGTTGGGATAGACTACACCAATATTTCTATGATGGAGCTCCATCTCTGTCAACTAGCAATCATGAAGGAGATCCAAGCACGAGACCACTACTCACAAATACAGTTGGAACATACCATGAAGCAGAGTGAGAGCCTCACAGTGCAGTTTAATGAAGCGGAGTAGAGGAAGAAGGATGCAGAACGTAAGCAAGCTACACTGGTATGAGTATTGGATGAGGTGTGTCGGAGTCTTCCTGACTTCGAAATACAGGCCGAGGAAGAGCTGGAGAAAAGAATTGCTAAGCTCAAAGAATATGCACAAGAGTCTCGCAGCGATATTAAAAAGCTAAAAGTAGAACATCAGACTCAGATTTCAGAGCTTCAACTACGCATCACGCCGTAGAGTCCACCAGAGGTCAAGGAGCAGCATCGCAGAGGTATTCAGGCTTCAGCACTGAAGATCTATGATCTTGTGATCAGCGTAACAAAACTGCTAGAGGAAAGCGTCGATGCCTGGACAACACTGCAGGAAAATCCAGAAGTAGAACAGCTGCAAGAAACCATCAAACATCAATAGGCAGAGCTGGATGTAGTAAAAGAAGAAATTAAGACTCTGCCTCCTATGCAGAAGATGCTCAAGGTAAAGCAAAGTAATGAACTTTAGCACGAAATTGAATCATGTATAATGAAAGAAACACTGTTGGAAAATTCTATACGGCCTCTTATCAATGAGGCCTTGGAGTTGAGCACTGCTGCGGACAGCCACCTCAAAGTTATGAAGGAGTATGATGCAGTTGCACAGGAAAAGGCTAGTGACGCATCAGCAAAAAAATTACAGGAGTTGATCGAGAAGGAGCAAGCAGCCAACGATATCATGCATGGCCTTAACAAGCAATTCACTATCTTCACCAGCAAGGTTCTCTCGCCCGACAAGCAGCAGAGTGTCCTGGGATGGGACACTAGTGAGTCTTAGGGGCCTATTGCGGTGCAAACCTTAACAGTCATTAATTTTGGTAAATCCATGGTTTTTGTGGAAGCTTGTAAGCAGAGTTGCACGTCAAAATAGTCTTAGGGGTGTCGGGGTTGAGTCAAATACCTCTTTTTTGTAATTGTTCATAAATTTCAGGTATAAGCCCATGGTTTTGTAATAGTGCACTTGTATAAATAGGCACTCATGTGATAATGTTGAGGGTATCTAATGACATGAGGATCATCTGGTATGAAGAAGATAGATCTATTTTTGGGTTTCAAGGTCAAGTCCCAGCTGTGTGTGTGGATGACCTTTGCAGCTGTGTGCGCAGAGGGTTTTTGTAAGGAAAGGAACTGCAGCGAAGTGCGCAGCTTAGAGTTTGTAAGAAAGGAACTGCGGTTAAGTGCGTAGCTAGACTTGAAGGAAAGGATCTGCAGCTGAGTGTGCAGATCATAACTGTTGTTTGTAAAGAGTTGAATAAAAGCGCAGTTTGTGGATGTAGCCCCTACACTGGAGGTGAACCACGTTATATCTTGTGTTATGGTTGCTCTTTTGTTGTTTCTGTAATGTTTTCTTTCCATGCATTGATAAGTAAATAATTGATAAAGTAAGATACTGTTAAATATTAACTTTGCTGTGAATTCCCAGTCAAAGGTTAAGCAAGAAACTATTTGTTTATCTAACTGCGAAGCTATATATGTGCATGTCAAAGCTCTATTTGGTTATAAGTAACAGTTGTTAAGGCTAAATGTACAGTAATATCCCTCTTCTGCTTGCAGAAACCTGATTCTGCGGCACCCCATAGTTGTTTCGAGTGAGACTACGACCTGTTCACAGGTTGTTGCCGAAAGGGCCAACACTGTGGGTCTTTTTGTTGGTGCAAAGTTAAGGTATAAAACCCGGGTCTGCACTTATCCCAACAAAATCTTAATAAAAGGTTATAGTTTAAATGAAAATGAATTTTTATTATTTAAAGATAAACTGTATGTACCTAATGTACCTAAGGTTAAGTTATTAATTCTAGATGAAGTCCATAAAAGAACATATTCAGGTTACCCGGGTTATCAAAAGACTATAACTATGCTAAAAAAAGAATATTTTTGGCCAAATATGAAAACTAAAGTAGCTGAATACATTGCAAGGTGTTTAGAATGTCAACATGTGAAAACCGAACACCAACACCCAGCTAGTTTGCTACAACCTTTACCTATTCTTAGCTGGAAATGGGAAGTGATTAGCTTAGATTTTATTACTGGACTGCTCATAAATTAGAATCAAAATGACTCTATTATGGCAGTGGTTGATAAGTTAAGCAAGGAAGCACATTTTATTTCTGTTAAAACTACTTACAAGGCTGCCAATATAGCTGATATCTTCCTAAAGTAGATTTTTCGATTACATGGAGTACCGAAAGTTATAATCTCAGACATAGATCCTAAGTTTACAGGAAACTTTTGGAAGTCCTTGTTTAAAGGATTAAATACAACATTGAATTTCAATACTTCCTTCCATCCTCAAACAGATGAACAAACTGAAAAAGTAAACCAAGTACTGAAGGATTTATTGAGAATGTATGTGAAAGATCAGCCAGGTAAGTGGGAAGACTATTTACATCTAGCAGAGTTTGCATATAATAATAACTATCAGTCATCAGCTAAATTTAGTCCATTTGAAATCTTATATGGAAGCAAATGCAACACTCCTATCTCTTGGAATAATCTAGTAGATAGATTGGTGTTAGGACCAGAATTGTTGAAAGAAATGGAGGAAATTGTGAAGAAAGTGCAGGGAAATTTGAAGGTGGCACAGGATCGACAAAAAAGTCAAGGAGAATTGAAAAGAACTCCAAAGGAGTTCTAGGTAGGTGAACATGTGTTCATCAAGGTAAGGCCAAAGAAAATCTCTCTAAGACTGGGGAGTTGTGCAAAGTTGGCACCATGTTACTGTGGTCCGTTTGAAATTTTATCTAGGATTGGCCAAGTAGCCTACCAACTAGCATTACCACCTAACTTGAAAGTACATAATATTTTTCATATCTCTTTTTTAAAGAAATATGTTCATGATGCTACTCATGTGGTTGATTGGAATGTTATACAGGTGGAACCAGAAGGAGAAATTCTGGGGGAACCGGACTGTATCCTCGGGAGGAAGGAAATTACACTTCGGAACTGTAGCATTGGATAGGTGAAGGTGCAATGGAAGCACCTTAGTGCTGAAGAGACCACCTGGGAACTGGAAAGTAAGATACGGGAAGCATACCCAAATCTGTTCTAGGGGACTATGGAGGATGAAGAATAAGTAACATCGAGGACGATGTTACATTTTAAGCAGGTGTGTATGTCACATACCCCAATTTTGTAAAATAATGTTATTTGTTTTAATTTGATTCTTAAGACATTATGTCAAATTTAATGCTAAGTTGAAACTGATGACTCAGCAGAGTCAAAATATGTGGAATGTAATTCTGAATATTTATTTCTTTTTATAATAAAAAAGTGGAGACTCGTCAAACTGGTGGAAGGAACTAGGTGGAGAGAAAAATACAAGTGGAAGCATCCTCAAACACTTCCTATGTTGCAGGTGGAAACTTCCCTACATTTGGGGTCATGATTGCCCAAGAAAGTGGGATCAGAGCAGGTGGCTCAATTAATCACAACTAACCCAAAAAGACCTAGGAAATCTTTTAAAATTACCCAATGTAGAGAGCTGAGGCTGCTCATATATTTTCCAGGAGAAGAATCATTCAGGTGGAATGCACTTCAAGGAATTCATTGGGAAAAAGGGAAATTGTAAGGAAGGTGTTTTGAAGGATAAACTACAGTAACTTGATCTGATATAGCATCTTAGCTGAGAAAATTTGAGTGACAAGTTCAGGACTAGAATTGAGTCTCAGGACTAGTACTTGATTATTTGCTGCACCTAGTTCCATCCAGGGAGACCAGAGCAAGCTTGAATGTCCTGAGGAGTCACTGTTTGAGTGCTCTCTAGGAGTTGGTAGGGAGGAACGACCTCCTATTGCTGTTGTCGACCAAGCTTTAAGAACAGGTTCTGCTATTTATTAATTTCTGTGTTATTATCTGTGTGTGATTGAATTATGCATTTACTGTTATGATGTAAAACTTAGAGGATAGAATATCTCATATTGTTTAGTAATGAAATTATTCTTAATGAGAAACAAACCCTACCTGTGTTTTTCCCCATCTGGAGTAATCCAGATCGTACTCTACCATAGGTGGTGTATTTAAATGAAGATAGTATGATGTAAATTTAAAATAAGATGTCAGCTTATTAGTAAAGGAAAAAGAAGCTATATTATTATATTAACAGTAATATGTTTTGGTAGATAAACAGTTCTCTATACAGCATTCATTTGAGTAATCTTATTATTTTTTTTGAAACCAAAGAAAAGAATATAATAGTTAAACTAGAGTAGGGTTAGGCTAAATAAAAATGCTTTTCAACTCTACAATTTATTTCTTTCCAGTTTAGGATAATTAACTACTGTATGTATAGCAACCAAACTGAGAGTAAGAATAGCTAAACCTTGATTTAATTCTACAGACAAACTAGTTGGTTTCAGATTTTATTTATGGTTGGTAATGTAATTAATTCATTCATTTTATTCTAGCTGAGCTTGAACAAGATCTATAGCTACTAACCTATCTTTTATAAAATTTAAACAAATACTACAAGATATTTTACAGGATAGAACATAGATAGTTTGTTATTTCTTTTATTTTATAAATACTAATGTTATAACATAAATAGGATAATATAGAATACTGAAGGGACCTCTTATATATTATTTAATACAGATAGCATAAGAATAGAACAACAAAACACTTTCTCATTTTACATCTATAAATAAGCTAAATACATAGATAATGTATATAATTATAGAAATAGTATTTGTTTGTAGGTAAAACAACACTCATATCCCAATATAATAAATATTAAGTAAATATAAATTACTTACCTTAAAAGGTGTAACTATCAGTTACATAAATACAATGGTAAGAACGTTAAATTACTTATATTCGAAGGGTTAACAAGTATAAAACAATATTTAAAAACTTTATTAGAATAGAGTAAATTAAAGAAAGATAATATAAAAACAATGTACAGATATCCTAGCAGGTAATATTTAAATAATATTACAGGGTAAAATTCAAATGCAATAATGCGCAGGAAATAAATTAATAGAATATATACAGGCTCGAATCACCGAGCTCAAATAACCAGTTATACAATATAAGTAAAAAAAATAATTTACAGTGTTATATTGTAAACCAAAGATATTTCAAAAAGAGACAATATATTCATCTTTACATCACGGAGCTAGGGTAAGAACCCTATTATCTCAAAATTACATCAGAGGTATAAAACCAAAGAGTTTAATCTCTTTTCTAAACACCTCTCGGCTTCTACAAGTCAACAGAGTATGGCTTAGAAGCCTTTCTTTCATTTACATATATATTGTAAATTTGAGCATATATATCTGTAGACAAATACGCAACTCACAAAGAAGATCTCACAATTTACTCAGCAATTGAAGAATCAAACAGTGCAAAAGGCTTGCAGCTGTGAATGCTTTCATTAATCAAAAAGTAATCCAGATGATAATTAAAATGAAGTAAAATGGCTTTAATAGCCACAAGCAATTTGAATACACATGAGGAAGTTCGAATTGATTAGACTCTACTTGACTGTAGGTAACCAATACCTTGTCTAAATCATTATCGGAGGACTCAGTGGTTAATTGACCTTGTCTAAACCATAACCGGAGTTCATCGGAGCTCTAAAACACAACTCAAGTGTTACATTCAGTGTTGACTAAGGTTAACTGACTATGGTAGGTGAGAAATGTGCCCCACATGTGTGCAGTCAAGTAAACCTAGTGCTAACTGAATGTGGAGGACTAGAACTGAATGTAACTGACTCCTAACTTAGCTTGACTAGTCATTAACTGAAGTGAACTGACCTTGGTTTGTTTCGGCACTCCCAGTGGATTCCTAAATTGTAGGGATTGGTCTAGGACGCTCCTAAACTTATGCAATCAAGTTCAATAAGTTGCAGTGAGCCTCGATTAGTGTTTCCCACACTTTAGTAACTGAAACATGTGCCCCAATTAGGTCAAGTGGACCCAATGGTGTTAATGACTATAAATAGACTGGATGGACTCCCGATTTAGACATGACTCCCAAATTAGACATATGACCAAATTTGGACAAGGGAGGATTAATAATCCTAACACCCCCATTACATCAAGTAAATAAAGTAACTGCTTAATACAAGGAGTCGGGGAAAAAACCACATGGGAAAAAATCCCTCCTTCTAGCTAAGCATATAGAATCAGGTCTCAAGTTTGAAAAACTTGAAAATATGTTGCTGCAATCTTCATCTCTGTGAGGTAGTGAAGCAGCATGCATGGTGTGTTGTGCACAGGTATTCTAGGGCCTGGCATGTAGACTTCTCCTTCTTCTCCAAAAATGATGATGGGA
Source organism: Pseudotsuga menziesii (assembly GCA_001517045.1). Lineage (NCBI taxonomy): Eukaryota > Viridiplantae > Streptophyta > Pinopsida > Pinales > Pinaceae > Pseudotsuga > Pseudotsuga menziesii. The sequence continues at coordinate 79,306 of LPNX010061211.1, forward strand.
GGAAGGAGGAATGTAACCTTTGTCTCTTGCTGAATGAAGAGGTGTATGATCATATCCATTCTTCTGAATGTAGTAAGACTGAGCCCTTGCCATATTTCATCTTACAGGAAGTCTATTGCATCTCCTTGAAGAAGGTAAAATAGTATGACATAACACAAGAGTATTTCCTTTTTGAGTGTCAGGTGAGTTTCCAGTCATCTTCCTAGCTTCCATTTTGGAAGTAGGGACTGAATCTAGATCTGAGTCACCCTGAATCTCAATGTCATAAACTGATATAGATGGATCTGCAATACTAGTAGAAGCTGTAAAAGAAGTAGATGAAATGGTTTTACCTTCCCTTGCAGGTGGCTACTGAGAGTGCACTGGTTCTGAATGAGGCATGAAATGTGAGAACTCATATGCTTTTGAAGCATGATTCGCAATACCCTTTCCTATGATGCTCCCAATAAAGATATCTGTGATCTCCATTGATTCAGGACCAAAGATCAATCGCTTTGGAGATATAGTATGGGTCATCTGATAGATAGATAACAGGTTTGAAGCCAAGGAGGGAACAAATAGCACATCTTTGAACCTTCCATGTTTAAGTTGGATAGAGCCCTTCCCTTTGGTTTGGACTTTACTATTATTGCCCATCTGAATACTAAGACCATCAAAGGACTGAAAGGAAGAGAATGATTCTCTGGATGCATCCATATGGTTGGAAGGTCCAGAATCAATGAGGAAGGCAGGTGTTGATGTGCATCAAGCCTTCAGTGCATGTATTTTCCTTTGGTATTCTTCTTCTTCTTCTTCTTCAGAGTCTTCCTTCCTTGCGCTAGCAGGTACAAAAATGTTGTGCTTTTTCAAAAGAAGAGCCATTTCATCAAGTTGTCTTCTCATACAGGAGCTTTCTGAATGGAAGCCCCTTCCACAGTAAGAGCAGAGGACCTTGCCTTTGCCATTCTTCTTGCCTCTCTTCGAACCTGAAGGTTATTTTGACTGCTTAGACTCATCTCTTTGCTTCCCTTTGCCATTCGCTACCTTATCTCCTCTTGCAGCTAGAACTAGATCTTTGCGAGATCGAATGATCCCCATTTGGATCAATTTATCATTCTCAGAAATAAGAGATTGGATGAAAGCATTAAGATTGGGCATATTTCAATTTGGAGTAGTACTCTGCATTGAGATTTGTGAGAATGGAAAGGATGAGCTGATATTCATCCTTCTTCACTTTGCATTGCTTCAATTGATATATCAGGTTCTTGAACTTTGAGAAGAATTCGTTCAGAGATTCGTAATTGGATGGATTGATTGTAATCAGATCATTTTCTAGCTGATGGATCCTCATCTCATCATGCTTATCAAATAAGGAAGCAAGCTTGTCCCAAACCTCCCTGGGAGTGTCCAAGTCTTGGATGTGAAATCAAAGATCTCTAGAGACTGAGGAGAGCATGAGACCAATGACTTCATCAAGCCTATTCATGTACTTAGCTCTGTCTTTATCTGATTCTGGCTCTTCTTCTGTTTCTTCTATGAGTCTGAAGAGATGCTTGGTGCGGAGAAATTCTGTCATGTAATCCTTCCACTAGTGATAGTTGAAGGGAGTGAGAGGCTCCACTAGATGAGCCATTTTGAATGTAATAAGAAATACTGAGCTGCTGTAGTGAATGCAGTGAGAGGAAGAGGTTGCTTGTAGCGAATGCTGTAAGAAAAGCTGATAACCTGTCACACAATCAAACATACAAAGTAAGGTAAAAAATCTGCACTTTTAGAATTTCCTTTACACCTAGCATAGTTGATCAAGCAAGCTTGATCAACAATTTCCTAACTTGGGATATTAAGTGGTAAATTCTCCGCTTCTGGTGCAGTACTGGAAAGAGCAATTTGCCAAAAAAATGATCCAGCTGGAGATCTGAGGAAGAGAGGAGTCTTGTCCACCGAGGCTCTGATACCATGTAAATTTGAGCATATAGATCTGTAGACAAATACACAACTCACAAAGAATATCTCACAATTTACTTAGCAATTGAAGAATGAAACAATGCAAAAGGCTTGCAGCTGTGAATGCTTTCATTAATAAAAAAGTAATCCAGATGATAATTACAATGAAGTAAAATGGATTTAATAGCCACAAGCAATTCGAATCCACATGAGGAAGTTCAAATTCATTAGACTCTACTTGACTGTAGGTAACCAAGACCTTGTCTAAATCATTATCGGAGGACTCAGTGGTTAACTGACCTTGTCTAAACCATAACCGAAGTTCATCGGAGCTCTAAAACACAACTCAAGTGTTACATTCAGTGTTGACTAAGTTTAACTAACTGTGGTAGGTGAGAAATGTGCCCCACATGTGTGCAGTCAAGTAAACCTAGCGCTAACTGAATGTGGAGGACTAGAACTGAATGTAACTGACTCCTAACTTAGCTTGACTAGTCATTAACTGAAGTGAACTGACCTTGGTTGGTTTCAACACTCCCAATGGCTTCCTAAATTGTAGGGATTGGTCTAGGAGGATCCTAAACTTATGCAATCAAGTGCAATAAGTGGTAGTGATCCTCAATTAGTGTTCCCCACACTTTAGTAATTGAAATATGTTCCCCAATTAGGTCAAGTGGACCCAATGGTGTTAATGACTATAAATAGACTGGATGGACTCCCGATTTAGACATGACTCCCAAATTAGACATATGACCAAATTTGGACAAGGGAGGATTAATAATCCTAACATAAATACACAGTAACAAGAACAAAAACCAAAAATTACAGTCACGGCCTAAGCCAGAAGCCCCGCATAAAGCAAGAGCTTTTCTTTAACAAAAATAACGAACCAAGTAAACCCAAGTAAACCAAAACCACGAGGGTTTTGCAGGCCATGAAGACCAACCATCAAATGTAACATAAGGGAATGAACAAGAAAGAAATGCCATGGGGTATCCAAGGCTTACCCGTGAGCAAGCAGTTGCCACAGCCTCACAGCAACCACGCAGAGGGACAGGTCGACACTTGTGAACAACGAAGAATGATAATGTTAATACATTGTATCAAAAATAAACAACTATGTAATAAAAACAAGTCTGCAAAGATAACAAAAGGGTTAATAGAATTTCTTACCTCAAATTTTAACTGAAACGTGACCACCCACGAGCAGTAGAACATCTACCAATGGGAGGAGGATTAAACCCTTAATCTACTGCAAGAGAGAAAGAGATTACAACATAGTATCGGCCAACGGTGACAGAGAGAGTTGAAGCCACCAGCCAAGCAAGTATGAATGCTTGTGCCGTAATGGTTCTTCAACCAAAAACACAATATACTGTGAAACCCTATGACCTAGCAAATCTCAAACTATGAAGCCACGAATCCCACTACCAAGCCAAAGAGGTAAAGGACTTTACAGACTGACGGACTCCGAACTGAGCAAGCAATGGAAGTTAAGACCCTGGAGGAAAGCAACCAATCTAGTCTAGGTAGCGGAGGTATCCCATTACGGCTTTTCTCCCTCAGTTTCCAAAGCAATTTTATGAAGGGCGAAAGACCAGAAGCAAGTTGGGTGACTGTCACTCAAACTAGCTGCAGAAATCGGCATGAAGGTTGAAGTGTAGTGGCAGAACAACTAGAGGACGAGAACGATGGAGGGAATGACAAATTAGGGTTGTAATTTCCTTTTAACTACTTAACACTTGGTTGTGATGAGTCCACGTACTCATTTTAAATTATTTGCATGCAGTGGGTAAATCCCTATAGTCCCGCCGTGTAATTGTTGATAAGTTTGTATTCCAATCATTTTTGCTGTTTCGAGGTTCCACCATAGTCTTTACTCCCTTTTTCAACCTAGCATGCACGTTGCATGGTAAATAAAGAATCATTACTATAAAAACTATGTAATAACAATCATCAAAGGCATGGGGAATAATACGACCCATCTTTATACATTTTGGCATACATTTTCAATCAAACGATTATAACTACTGTCAAAAGAGTAAACCATAAACTCATCATGGAACATGGTCTGTTCTTTGACCCCTTGCATTTATACATTGCATCTTTTTATACATTTCAAGGTATTCGCTCAACCAACATTTATAGCTCTAACCTAAGTTTATACTATTTGTTGTTATAAAGGAAATTCATAGAATCAATTTATGGTAAATATCATTTTGCTAATGTTAACCTCAGTTGCCTTTGATTGTGTAATTATTAAACTAGTAAGGTTTTCTTTTGAACATGTTAATTCTTAAAATGTTAGGGAGCTTGACATTGAAATTTTAGTGATATATTAACCATAACTGGATAATACTTTCCAAGCAAATTGTCACGTCCCCATGCCTCCGACCGGCGAAGAGGACGCGACCAACACATCAAACACGACCGGGAAAACCACCCATGAACATAAACAGAAATCAAATGCTGAAATTGGGAGCTTAAACAGGCATCATAACAGGAATGCCAAAAATACAAGAATGCACAGATGCATAATCCTTTAATTATACAGCGGAAACAAACATACATTCCAGCATTAATCATGTTCATTATAATTCATTTGTCATCAACATAATTTGCAAAGATGAACTAACTAGCAGCACTTATCTTTCAATGAAGAACTTGCCCGCAACCAGCTATGTCGCTGCAACGTTCCACCCAACCATAGGCCATCTTGCTCATCAATCTCTCAGCAACGTTGCCACCCCCGAGCTGGGCATGATTCCTCAAGGACTAAGGGGGCAATGCAGGCTTACACATAGCCGAGGGGACACAAAACAACCAAACCAAATACCGCTGGGTTTAACAGGCCTTCAACAAGCGGCCAAGCCAGCACAGTTTGAAGACCAACCACTGCATACCAGCAACAAAACAACCCTTCACAGCCCTGTGAAGAAACAAAGACGACCAGGGATAATCCCAACAAAGGTGAGCACCGCTCGAGCCCACAAGGAAACATGGAGTTGTTCTTGGCCCTATCGTGGCCAAAACAACTCAGCCACAACACCCCAAACTAGAGTGCGTCAACAGCCACAAACATACAGTGGATGATAGCAGCAATCCACAACCCCAAGACCAGGGATTTTCAGCCAACAGATTAGCAATCCTTAGTGGCCCAAAACGAATTTGGAGACCACAGCCAATAAAACATGTGGGGAAAACAACAGCCCCAAACACACCCAGTGAGCACGGCTCACACCATGGGAAAATGACCCCAAACAGTCTGTGCGTGAGTGAAACTTGCACCAAACCACAAGATGTAAAGGAGACTTACCCGATTCCACCCTGTGGAAAATGTGAGTGACCCCAGGTAAACATCTCCCCTCCTGGCTGTGTGAGATCCAACAGATCCACTTCCTGTACATGAGGATGATCAAGACCTCCGCTCCTATGTGAGAGTACACAGCTACACTCATGCACACAGATGAACAACCAATGTGAGGAACGAACTGACCACAGAGACAACGCATGATGAGAAGGGTGTGAGGAGAACAGAAGATCGGACGCGTGAGGAGATGAACCGAACTCTGCGTGGGATTCAACAGCAGAACGCTCAGCATGAAGAGGATGAACCCGTAGGGAAAGAATGGAGTCGTGGATGGAGTTGCTTGCCTCCTTACCCACGATTCCTCCAGCAATTAATGCCCTCAACCACTCAGCCATAACTCCTCAACCACCAGCTGAAGCATTAAAGAGGTTGACAAGGTTGGGTGAGACAAGGAAAAGTGGCAAACAAACAAAGGTGGCAAAACATGGGTTTTTCCCCCATAGACTAAGGTTTGACATCCCCCACCCCTTATCCTTTGGAACCATGCCCTTTTCATTTTAACGTTGCACTGCCGTAGCTGGTTGTGGTTTCAGTTTTATTTGATGTGCGTATTTACATGATGCCACATTACAATGTGCCAAACAGCACGATATACCATCGGCAACTATACCTATTGCCGAAACATACAGACACAAATCGATGATGGGGCTTTTGCCTTGAGCTCCTCACCATGATTAATTACAATATATACATCATGCAAATATGGTTGAAACCGGGGACATTACATTCCCCTCCCCCTTGGAATAACACCATCCTTGGTGTTCCATTACATATATACAATACATATACAGTTGCACATCAAAATTTCAAAATTGCAGATCTGTCCCACGTTCAATCTTCTACGTTGAACGCTCAGGACAAAGCCCTTCGGATTCCATGGACTTTCCCTGCTGGTTCCCAACTTCTACCTGATCCTGAAGTATAGGAACTTTGCAGCTATTGACCTCATCATGTTTCCTCATTGGGCAGTCCCGGCGTAAATGATGTCCTCCGCATCTCCAGCATCTCACTGGCTGCTTCATCATTACCTGCTCAATTTCCTTTGAGTCTTCATGCCTGGACCATTTCTTATCGGATCGCTTGGACAATTGTCTCATCGTTGATCTACCTTCCTTTCCCTTGCCGATTGCTCCCAGAAGGCTCTTCACCTCCCTTTGCAAACCAATAGAGTCTTGCAAAATCTGGTGGTTCATTTCACTCTGCCTTCTCTGTATCTTGAGCATCTCCTCAAGATTCTCTTGGGTCTTGGAAATCACTTGAAGGAGACTTCCAGCTAAGTCCATCAACTTTTGATCTGCTGCCATATTCAATGTGCACCACCTGGTTTCACTTTTCTCACCTGTGAAATGCACCATTGAAATTCTATTAGACCAAGAATAATATAGGCATCAAAATCAGTTAGTTAATTACCCAATTGGCATGACCGTCAAAGTCTCATCAATGAGTCTCAACGGGCATATGAGCTCATTCATGTCCATTCCTAGGCAGGGAATTAACCATTCCATCATTCACAAATTTACTTAAGAAAATACACGCATTTTATTTCAATCATACATGCATTCAACAATCTTTTGTTTTCACAATGCATAAATACATATATATATAATCAAAAGGCAAGAGAGAGCAGTAAGAGTTTTTCCCCTCTTTATTTTGTTCCATCCTAGAACCCACACCATCACTATGGCTTTTCATGCTCTCAGCCTCTTTCACTTCACCGTGAATGCTGGACCAATCCTTCTTGGTCATGACACTTAGTGTCTTTGGTCTATTCCAGACCTCTAAACCATGGAATCTCTCCACATGGTTTGTCTCGACTGCTAGGACTCCCCCGTCCTACTAGCACCTTTTTCATTACTGCTCATTCCGAGCTTTCCAGGACAGTCACATGTCCACATGCACCTTTAGGATGCTCTCATAGTCTTCGCTTCCAGCGGTACCTACATTCAAACATTGAATAGATTCACATGTTTAGTTTATTCTCATCAGTTTTATCTTGTTCTAGAGATAAAACATCATAACCAAATCATATATACATGTATATTCATAAGCAAAGTAATCCAATACTTATCTGTATTGCACATTTCCTCGTTCGTCCACAGGATCCTGCTTCGCTTTGCAAGCCTTGGGATCTCCTATGGACTTAAATGTTAGGTCACCACGCCGGCTGCTCCACAACATCAAATAATTAATGTCCAGCCAGTACATAACCATGTCAACTGGGCTTGGAACTTTATCATGACCATTTCTAGGTCTAGGATCTACTATAGATCCTTAGGCATTCACAGCCCATCATATACTTATGTCAACAATGACACATACACTTATACCAACCATACACTTATACCAACATACACTTTTATCAACAATACACTTATATCAACCATTTACCTTTACCTTTAGCCTATCAACACAAGCAACACAAGCAATACAAGCAAACTCATCAGCGTTATTGCTCTTAAAACCGTAATCATATTCCATATCATTCACTATCAAGTATTGAGACACCAGGAGTGCGTCCACTCCCCAAAGTGTAATCAATATTGAAAACCCTTTTCATGACTCAACATTGGAAAAGTGTGCACTCTCTTCCGGTGTGTGCCATGTAGGCCCTATGCATACTCAAGCAATCGGTCATTGTGGAAATAAATCAAAACATGTTCTGCATATGGAATTTAATAATTAAACATGCATATTCATAGCAAGGGTCACATAACACTTATCCATTTGCTATTGCAGTATGCCTTTATATATGTTAGGCACCGTCAAGGAGTTGAGAAAGGCTAAATGCTAAGCTGGTGAGCTCGCTACAGAGCTAGGAACACCTACACCAAAACTAGCCTGACTTCTAAGACACCCACACACACCCAACACAAGGAATCAGTCCCTTCTCTTCTACTCAGTCCCTCAGGCCCTGCATTCCCTTTTAGTGCTATCCCGGGGTTGTGGAGAAGAAAGTCAGCCCTCTAGCTCTGTCTGTGTGGTTTCCAATCACCAGGTTTAAGCAAACCAAGCCCCCATCCCTGCTTCCTTTTTACGTTTCATATCTGCACATGTCTCACTGACATAATCCATGCCATCTCACTCATGTTACTACCGAACATGCAGTGCAGATGAGACATTTCTCAAAATGTCTAATGATGTTTCACCCGAAACCCATTTCCAAGATAAGGGAAAACCTTCCCATGAAGTTTGGCTTCTGCAGGCCATCACATATGATCTTCCTGCAGTGTGAACCCCTGACACATGCATCAAATAGCCAAACAGTCAATCATTACCTGATACTACAATCCAAATTGATCGTTCCATAACCAAGAAATGACATTAGAAATCAAATTCAATTCTATCTGCTATAGAAATTGACTTGTTCAATTGTGGGTTTCTTGTAAGCAGCACTACTATGCTCATTGTAATTTTATGCTTACTATCATAACATGAATACCCACTTAACATGTGTCCCTCCTGACACAATCTCATACAAGCCAACAATGATTAGTAGTCGTTAGCACTTTCTTAAATTCGAAATTCACAACTCAAATTTAACAACCCATTATGCATATCAATCACTTTCACAACCATGAGACTTCTTCTCATAAATGGTAGATTTTGGCATTGGTCAGGGTCTTACCTCTCACTGCCATGCTCAAAATAATCTACCTGAAACATGAATTTCAACCAACCAAACACAATCTTATGCAAGCCAACAGTGGCTAGTGGTTGTCAGCAATTCCTCAAATCCGAAATTCACAATTCGAATCCTAACAACCTCTTTCATGTGGTAGATTCTGGCATTGGTCAGGGTCTTACCTCTCACTGCCATGCTCGAATTAATCTACCTGAAACATAAGCTCTCAAACATCCAAACACAAGCTTATGCAAGCCAATAGTGACTAGTAGTTGTCAGCAATTTCTCAAATCCAAAATTCACAATTCGAATTTTAACAACCTATTATGCATATCATATGGTAGATTCTGGCATTGGTCAGGATCTTACCTCTCAATGCCATGCTCGAAGTAATCTACCTGAAACATGAGTTTCAATCAACCAATCACCTGGTAAGTCTAGATGCATATAACTTCTCATTGCTACAACCATCTCCGAAGTATTTTTCAGGATTTATAAAATTCAAATACTTCCAACTGTTAGTCACATTAATATTATCAAAGCTCATTTAATTCATGCAATCATTATCATGTTAACATTTTCAAGGCATATTCACATCAGTCATGCAATAAAATAGAATGTTTAGATACTCCTTACTTCACAGGCATATCATTCATACCACCTTGCTCTTCAATAGAGCATTTCTGGCAGCCAATTGATCATGACTATCCTGCATTCATAACAGCCTTCGAAACAGTTCCAGAATTATCATTAATTCATCATTTCAGCTGTTATTTATTCATAATGTCACATGCATTCATCTCAATGCATTCACGCAATGCATCACAACATTTGCACCTTTACTTAGGCAATCAGTCACTCACACCCTTCATATGCATACATTCAATGCATAACAACAAGATTCATAAATTCTTCTTAATGCATGTCCATTCAACGCTACCTTGCATTGATTCAGGAATACTATGCATTCAACCATACCATGGCCTAACCATGACTACCTCATATAGGATGCATTACTATAGTCAATATCATTAGCATGTATAGGCATGACACCTTTCTACATTCCAATATTCACATGGTATGAGGTCTCTTACCTGGACCAATCCATGGAATTTGTCATAAGCAGCTCTTACCTGCATGGGTCTTACTTACACTCTTGACATGACCAATTTGGTTGGTCCTTTGCAGGAGATTGCAGAATTTGCTCACCAACTTTTGTTATGGACTTGTTGCTTTATCCCTTTCTCCAAAGGGTTGCTAGTCACATTTTTCAGCATCCGCAACATATTCATCCGGGTCCATGTCATCATTGGTGTTTCCAATAATGCCAACATCAAAAAAATGATTATCATTAGTGGTTCATTATACATATATATATTTCCCAATATTTTTACCAATCATGCGATCTCCTATGCATGCAATTACATATCCTCATGCATTTCAAGCATAAAATTAGGAAATGTAGTTCGAATCAGCAAGATAGGGTTTAATGAAAACTTCCCTTTTCAAATCCCTCATCTTCTCATGGAATTCCTTTTCCACACAGCAGCTGGTTGACTTCATAGTCCTTGCTGCCCCTGGGCATGCAATCGTCCATATTTTTTTTTCATTTGATAACAGCAGCCATCATTATCACTTTGCTGCTTCATGCTCAGATTCCGGTCACTTATCCTTGTTCTCCACTAGATAAGCTTTCCAACGCCTATTCACACGCGTCATTCCGTCCTCGGATGTGAAAACCACACCACTTCTAAAATGAAGACTTTCACCAATCTCGGCACTTTCATTACACTACTGCAAAGTAGAATTTTCACATTCTTCCAATGATCTCAGAGCCATTTTGGCAGCTGCATTTTCGGCATCCCTTTTGTCCTTTGTGAAATCCCTCTGATTCAAACTCTTGCCCAAAACACAGGATTTTCCTTCTCATAAGAACGACTGTCTCAAGGGACGATGGGGGTTAAGGGGGCTTGACCATTTTTCTCTTTTTCATCCCTAAAATTCACTGAAAAATAGCTCAAAATTTCACTGAGAAACAGTTGAAATCGGCTCCCGGAACCATTGTTCCTTCCTCCAAATCGGCTCCTCTACCATTCTCCCTTCCGCCGAATCGGCTCCTCTACCATTCTCTCTTCCGCCGAATCGGCTCCCCGGAAGTTCCAACCTTCCGCAACGTCGGATCCTCGGAATGCGTTCTCTTCCGATTTAGCACTTACGTCGGATGTTGGAAGCATCTCCACATTGGAAGTCGGATGTCTTTAGCTTCCGCAACGGCGGACGTCTACTTCGTCAACTCTTCCGATTGGCGAACTATCTTTGAGCCTTAACCCTTTTTTACGTGTCGACGATCGGAGGTATTTATCATCGGCCGGAAAATGCCTTGGGCTTCCGCAACGTCGGACATAAAACTTCACCGATTCGTCCGCAACGGCGAATGCCCACTTCTCTAGCCCTTCCGATTGGCACTTGCAACTTGAACGTCGGATGTCGGCGGACTCTCGTAACGTCGGACGTTGGACCGCTTTCCCTTCCGATTTCTCCAACACTTAGCCAAATTTCTAACCTTCTTGCGGCGTCGACGATTGGACGACTTTCGAGTCGGATGCGGGATTGCTTCACCGTCCGCAACGGCGGACAGGAGACTTTACCAATCCTTGCACAACGGTGGAAGTTAACTTTGCCAGACCTTCCGCAACGGAGGAATTCCACTTCCTCCAATGATCCGACCGCTCAACACTTAGGCGATTTTTCTGAATTCATTGCTCACGGTTGTTTTGCTGGACATAGAGGGTAATTCTGCCCTCTATCAGCGGCTCTTTCTTGGCCCATCAAGGCCCATTTCTGCAACTCAGAGCTCTGATACCACTCTGTCACGTCCCCATGCCTCCGACCGGTGAAGAGGACGCGACCAACACATCAAACACGACCGGGAAAACCGCCCATGAACATAAACAGAAATCAAATGCTGAAATTGGGAGCTTAAACAGGAATCATAACAGGAATGCCAAAAATACAAGAATGCACAGATGCATAATCCTTTAATTATACAGCGGAAACAAACATACATTCCAGCATTAATCATGTTCATTATAATTCATTTGTCATCAACATAATTTGCAAAGATGAAGTAACCAGCAGCACTTATATTTCAATGAAGAACTTGCCCGCAACCAGCTACGTCGCTGCAACGTTCCACCCAACCATAGGCCAGCTTGCTCATCAATATCTCAGCAACGCTGCCACCACCGAGCTGGGCATGATTCCTCAAGGACTAAGGGGGCAATGCAGGCTTACACATAGCCGAGGGGACACAAAACTGCCAAACCAAATACCGTTGGGTTTAACAGGCCTTCAACAAGCGGCCAAGCTAGCACAGTCCGAAGACCAACCACTGCATACCAGCAGCAAGACAACCCTTCACAGCCCTGTGAAGAAACAAAGACGACCAGGGATAATCCCAACAAAGGTGAGCACCGCTCGAGCCCACAAGGAAACACGGAGTTGTTCTTGGCCCTATCGTGGCCAAAACAACTCAGCCACAACACCCCAAACTAGAGTGTGTCAACAGCCACAAACATATAGTGGATGATAGTAGCAATCCACAACCCCAAGACCAGGGATTTTCATCCAACAGATTAGCAATCCTCAGTGGCCCAAAACGAATTTGGAGACCACAGCCAATAAAACACGTGGGGAAAACAACAGCCCCAAACACACCCAGTGAGCACGGCTCACACCATGGGAAAACGACCCCAAACAGTCTGTGTGTGAGTGCAACTTGCACCAAACCACAAGACGTAAAGGAGACTTACCCGATTCCACCCTGTGGAAAACGTGAGTGACCCAAGGTAAACAGCTACCCTCCTGGCTGCGTGAGATCCAACAGATCCACTTCCTGTACATGAGGATGAGTAAGACCTCCGCTCCTATGTGAGAGTGCACAGCTCCACTCATGCACACGGATGAACAACCAATGTGAGGAACGAACCGACCATAGAGACAACGCGCGATGAGAAGTGCGTGAGGAGAACAGAAGATCGGACGTGTGAGGAGATGAACTGACCTCTGCGTGGGATTCAACAGCAGAATGCTCAGCGTGAAGAGGATGAACCCGTAGGGAAAGAATGGAGTCGTGGATGGAGTTGCTTGCCTCCTTACCCACGATTCCTCCAGCAATTAATGCCCTCAACCACTCAGCCATAACTCCTCAACCACCAGCTGAAGCATTAAATAGGTTGACAAGGTTGGGTGAGACAAGGAAAAGTGGTAAACAAACAAAGGTGGAAAAACATGGGTTTTTCCCCCATAGACTAAGGTTTGACATCCCCCACCCCTTATCCTTTGGAACCATGCCCTTTTCATTTTAACATTGCATTACCGTAGCTGGTTGTGGTTTCAGTTTTATTTGATGTGCGTATTTACATGATGCCACATTACAATATGCCAAACAGCACGATATACCATCGGCAACTATACCTATTGCCGAAACATATACACACAAATCGATGATGGGGCTTTTGCCTTGAGCTCCTCACCACAATTAATTACAATATATACATCATGCAAATAGGGTCGAAACCGGGGACATTACACAAATTGTGTGCAAAGGAATTTAATTCATCAACACTATTATAGTCTAATTGAAAGTAGTATGTAATGAGGATATAATCCCTTTAAAACTTCCAGCTTTGGAAGATGGATTAATAGTATAGGAACTTATTTAACTATTTCACATTACGATCACATCACAAGTAGTAACCAAAATTTATTATGACATAAAGGGTTTATGTTAACAATTTAAAATAGACCCTTAAACGTAATCACCCTACTATCCTTAGTATACATGCAAAGAAGGATTTAAGGATTTTCCCCACATGACGACTATGGTAAACATCGAATAATTAAATATGCATTATAACTATAAATCACAACTAAAAGAGAAAGCAACTGTCACCAATACTAATATAACTGAATCTCATTTTCCATGGCATCTTTAAAAAAAATAACGATTTATAGGTTTTACCTCATGAAAGCATTGAAATTGAATAGCATTTATATTCTTTTACTGAGCTATTATTTTTGCAACGAACATATATTTGTATCCGTAATGATTATTGACAAGCAGCACCAGATCTTTCTTACTTGTAAATCTGTAAGAGCAGGTAAACTTTCTGCGTTAGCTGAAAAGCTAAGTAAGCCCAGAATACCAAGACGGTTCCACCTTGTGGTCGCAAAGAAAAACAAGTCATTAAACTGAAAATGAATCATTCTATAAGATAAACATAATCAAGTAGATAATTCAGATAATGAAATCGTTAACATATAACTAATTAAAACAAGTAGCTGACTGCATTAATGAAGATTATCTGTATTTTAAAAATTTTAAATTTTTCGGAATTTTCTGGGCTTTGACATCACATACCCCAATTTTGTAAAATAATGTTATTTGTTTTAATTTGATTCCTAAGACATTATGTTAAATTTAATGCTAAGTAGAAACTAATGACTCAGCAAAGTCAAAAGATGTGGAATGTAATTCTGAATATTTTATTTTTAATAAATAAAAAGTGGAGACAACAGCTTGGGAGAGCTGTTAATAATAGTGTTACTGGTCAAACTGGTGGAAGGAACTAGGTGGAGAGAAAAATACAAGTGGCAGTGTCCTAAAACACTTCCTATGTTGGAAGTGGCAAGTTCCCTACATTTGGGGTCATGATCCCCCAATAAAGTGGGATCAGAGCAAGTGTCTCAATTAATGACAACTAACCCAAAAAGACCTAGGCAATCTTTTAAAAGTACCCAATGTAGAGAGCTGAGGCTGCTCAGATATTTTCTAAGAGAAGAATCATTTAGGAGGAATGCACTTCAAGGAATTCATTGGGGAAAAAGGGAAACTGTAAGGAAGGTGTTTGAGGGATAAACTGCAGTAACTTGATCTGATACAAATTTCTAGCTGAGAGATTTGACTGACAAGTTCAGGACTGGTATTGAGTCTCAGGACTAGTACTTGATTATTTGTTGCACCTAGTTCCATCCAGGGAGACGAGAGCAAGCTTTGGGGTCCTGAGGAGTCACTGTTTGAGCGCTCTCTAGGAGTTGGTAGGGAGGAACGGCCTCCCATTGTTGTTGTCGACCAAGCTTTAAAAACAGGTTCTGCTATCTATTAATTTCTGTGTTATTATCTGTGTGTGTTTGAATGATGCATTTACAGTTATGATGTAAAAATTAGAGGATATAATATCTTAGATTTTTTAGGAATGAAATTATTCTTGATGAGAAACAAACCCTACCTGTGTTTTTCCCCATCTGGATTAATCCAGATCGTACTCTAGCACATGTAGTGTATTTAAATGAAGATAGTATCATGTAAATTAAAAATAAAATGTTAGTTTGATTATGATAATGTTTCCTTTTATTTGTTATCAAAAGTAATAGTATTATGTACTTGGAGTAGTGTTAGACCTAGACTGTGAATGTCAAGTTATTAGAAGAGGAAAGGAAGTTATATCATTTTACTAACAATAGCATGTTTTGGTAGATAAAAACAGTTCTCTATATAGCACTCATTTCAGTAATCTGTATATTTATTTTGAAATCAAAAGGAATAATATAATAGTTAAAATGTGTAGTGTTAGGTTAAATAAGTTGTTTTTCAGCTCTACAGTTTATTTCTCTTCCTATTGCAGAATAAATAACTACTGTAATATCAGCGACTAAACTTCGAGTAAGATAGAAAAACCATTGATTTAATTCTAACGACAAACTTGTTGGTTTCATATTTATTTATGACTGATAATGTAAGTAACTCATTCATCTTTTCTAAATAAAATTAAGTAATATCTACATCTACTAACTTGTCTAAAGGATTTTAAACAAAACTACTAATTATTTAAAAGAAAGGAATATAATTATTTTGTTATTACCTTTATTTATAAATTTTAGTGTTATAATCTAAATAGATAATATAGCTACAAGAGGAATCTTTTTATAAATGATTTAATATAGAAAGTATAAGAATATAACAACAAAATAATTCCTCATTATACATCTATAAATAAACTAAAAGAAAAAATAATGTATATAATTATAGGAACAACATTTTGTTTGTAGGTAAAATAACCCTCATATCCCATTATAATAAATAACAAGTAATTATAATTTATGTACTTGAAAGATGTAACTATCAGTTACATAAGTACGACTATAAAAACATGAAATTTCTTATATTCTAAGGGTTATACAGTGATAAACAATATTTAAAAACTTGATTAGAATAGAGTAAATTAAATATAATAACCTGCAAAAATCAAATTAACAGAACATAAACATGCTCGATTCACCGAGCTTAAATTACCATATATACAATATAAGTAAAACGAATAATTTACAGTATTATATTGTATATAAAAGACATTTCAAAAGAGACAGTATATATAGCTTTACATAACGGAGTTAGGGTAAAAACCCTATAATATCAAAATTACATTAGAGGTATTAAACCAAGAGTTTAAGCTCCTTTCTAAATGCCTCTCGGCTTCTAGAAGTCAACAGAGTATGGCTTCTTCATCCTTTCTTTCATTTATACTTATATACACAAGTAACTATAACAAAATCAAAATTTACAGTCACGACCTAAGCCAGAAAGCCCCGCATAAAGAAAGGGTTTTAACATTAATGAAAAACAACGAACAAAGTAAACCCAGGTAAACCAAAACCATGAGTGTTTTGCAAGCCACGACGACCAACCGTCAAATGTCCCATAAGGGAATGAACAAGGACGAATTTCCATGGGGTATCCAGGGCTTACCCGTGAGCAATGCTTGTTCCAGCCCTGCACCAACCACGCAGAAGGAAATGTTGACACCTGTGTAACATCAAACATTAAAATTGTTAATATCTTGCTGTATATAAGCTAGAACGTATTAAAACAAGAAACAAAGTTATCAGTATTTGCTTCTTACCTTAAATCTTCACAGAAACGTAACCACCCACAAATAGCAGTGCAACTACCAATGTGAGGAGGAGCTAAACCTTCATCTGCCACAGGGAAGTTGATGATTACTAACACAGTATCTACCAACGACGACTGAGAGTTGAAGCAACCGGCCAAGCAAGTGTAAACGCTTGGGCCGCCACCGTTCTTCAAACAAAAATACATATGCTACAAAACCCTATGCCCCAGCAACTCTGAAAAAGAAAGACCTCGATTCTCATTACCAAGCCAAGGAGGAAGGAAAATTTTTACAGTCAGAAGATTCGGGATTGAACTAGCCGCGATGGTGAAACCCTGGAGAAAGAACAACTAACCTACGCCCAAGCAACAAACAATTTTGTGACAACACTTCTCTTTTGACAATTTGGGGTGAACTCACGAGGTGCAGACAAGAACACAGAAGCAGAGTGGCTGGAGGCTCGAAGGCGACGGAGGGAATGTCAAAGCTAGGGTTTGAGACTGCCTTTTTAACCTCACATCACATGGCTACGATGAGTCCACATCGACAAACTAATTATTTGCATGCAGTGGGTAAAAACTATATAGTTCCAACGAGCAATCATCCAAATGATTTTCTCATCCAAATCATGCGATGGGTGAAGATTTACAAGGTTCGTTATTACCGAATGTCAACCCATCCTTCACACTGTAAAATTAAACCAAAGAAACCTTAGAACAAAGGGTAGGATTATATCATAGCGTGGATCTATACCAATGCACGACCTAGAACATTATACATGTAAAAGAGGCATATAATAAAAGTTTATAAAACTTAGATCAAGGTTAAACCATAGTTTCATTATGGCGCGCTCCGTTTCATGAACCTTTTCTCTATTCTTTGCAAAGTAGTCTTTCAACAAACTATAATAATTATGGCAAGGGTTAAGCCACTTATCATTTAACAAAAGATTCATCAACATAAAAGTTATGCCTTAAAGCTCATCAAGGGCGGGGTCAATATTACTACCCATTATTATACTAATATGATATTCATTCTTTCAATGGTTATAAATCCAGTAAGGATATGTCTTTTAATAACTATAAATGGAAATTCATAGAACCTATTCTTGATAAGATACCCATCTTGTGAGATTAGCTCTAGTTTTGTATTTAAGTATTTGTTGTATAAACCATTAAGTTTGTAGACAAAAGAAATATTAAACATTATAGCATTTCTCAGGTTTGACATCATATAACTTTTGATGATATAATAACCATATCTGGACATTATCTTCCAATTAAGTTATGTGTAAGAGAACTCAGTGCATCAACACTAACTTAACTCTTTTGAGAGTAGCATGTAATAATGTTATAATTATTTTAAACTTCAAAACTTTAGAAGTTGGAATTTTTGTATGAAAACTCATTTATCAATGTGCATTACTTATCCCAAGGAGTAACCAAATCTATCATGACGTAAATAGTATATATTCACAATTAAAGATAGACCTTTAACGTAATAACCCGGCCAACCTTAGTCTGCATGCAAAGAAATATTTAAGACGTTTACACACACAACGACTATGGTAAACATCGAAGAGTTTAGTACGCAAAAGGAACTATAAATTACAACTACTAGAAAGAAAGCAACTGTCACCAATACTAATAGGACTGAATCTCATTTCCACAGTGTTTTTAAAAGAATAACAATTTAATGGTTTTACCTCATAAAGCATTTGAAATTGAATAACATTTATATTCTTTTGCTGAGTTATTACTTTGCGACGAACATATATCTGTATGCGTAATTATTATTGACAAGCAGTACTGAATCTTCCTTACCTGTAAATCTGTAAGAGGAGGTAAACTTTCTGCGTTAGCTCAAAAGCTAAGTAAGCCCAGAATACCAAGACAGTTCCACCTTGTGGTCGCAAAGAAAAACCAGTCATTAAACTGAAAAAGAATTATTCTATAAAATAAACATAATCAAGTAGATAATTCAGATTATGAAGTCATTAACATATAACTTATTAAAACAATTAGTTGACTGCATTAATGAAGATTATCTGTATTTTCAAAAATTTTAAATTTTTTGGAAATTTTGGGACTTTGACAAAGACCTTGCATATCTGTCTAAACTAAACATGAACAAATTCATTAAAGAATCTTCATGCCATCCCATTCCCAACTTATGTTTATGCTTATGAAATCTAAATAAATTAATGGCAGCATCATCACCCTTTTCATCATTGAATCTTGGAAGATACGTTTGCCAATTTACCAGAGGTATTTTATTGGGATAACCAAGAATGGAAACAAGATTCATAGGAGCATACCTTGCAGCCTGAGAAGTCATCTTTATGGTGGAGAAACTGAATCAGCTCCTCAAACTTTGCAACCTCTTTTGATAGTGGAGCTTCCATAGAACATTATGAAGAATGGATCCTTCGTAGATGGAGTCGCCAGGTGAAAAGAGACATGAAATTATTGATGTATGACCATTGTTCACCATCAACAGTTAGATATAAATGCTTCATTAAAATCCATGGAATATTTGAGACCTCTCCCCGTATTTGTCTTTCTGACCACCGGTCTCCCTAGTGGAGTCACCTTCCAGAATCTTTCAGTGGAGTCGCCAGAGCAAATGATACAACATTTTTCACATGTAAGAATATCTGTTTACCCACTAAAATCCTTTATCCTTTGAATCTTTGTCGTTCTTCCTAGGGATGATCTTCAACTCATCCCCAGCAACGGAACCAGTTTGTTAGCACCGGAAATTAGCCCAAAGGTTGCGGAAATCCCACTCCCGGGTAATGGCAAAACCACTTTCGAAGAGAGAACTGGTCTTCTGCTCTTCCGAGAGGGATCTCTCTCAAAATGTTAACAATGCCAGATATATATACACAAGTGAAACTATAAATTTTTTGTAAAATTGGTTTAAACAAAACACAGCACCATAGGGCGATGGAGTGAAGATACACAACAAAAATAATCAGAACTTAAATGCAAACAATTTCAACACAGGGGCAAGGTAGCCATTCGATCACAGTCAATTTTTAATTGTTTGGTGGAAAGGAGGAACATGAACAGACCATCAACACAGAGCATTGTAAGAAATGAATTATGTATTAACTTTAGAAGAAACTTTGGTGAATACCTGAAACAACAGACGAAGCATAGCAAGTATGAATTCTGAGCTGTTATACCCTAAGTCTCAGATATGAAAGAAAACAAAATGGAAAGGAAAATTGGAATAACATTCACATAAGAAAGGAAATAATATACTATAAGTGCAAACGACACATTAATCCCTATACGAAAAACGTCGATCTCGGCTTTGCAATTATATTAAAATTCTCTTGAAAAGTACACATAACAAAATTACAATGGTTTCAACCCTTTTTATCATTCTTCAGGAGGTATATTTATATCCATTTGGATTCTCTAAACTTACATTTGGGAATCAAAATTCATTACAATCAGAAGGACATTCTCTAACAAACTCCGTACATGGCCTGCACACCATGATTCACATAAGACAAAAAATAAAATGCGGACTACTAGAAAAATAGGCTTAAATCCCCTCCTGCATATCCCAGATGTTGACAGTTGTGCAAAAAATGATTTTTTTTTTGTATTTAGCCATGTTCCCAACAAAACCCATGTCTTATTTTCCTCTGATTCAACTCGAGCTCCTCGGGATCGGATTTTGAAACTGATGACTCAGACAGTAAAACTGTAAATTTATGGAAAAATACCTTGTGAAGATATTTTAAATTATCTCAACCTATGATACCTATGTAAAATATGAAGGAGGGTTTCATATATAGGCCTGTGAGGAATACAAACCTCTCTTAGTTTCCTGAAATTCAACTCCATTTGGATGAAACAATTCTTTGAATGTGATGTATAAAACAATCCTTTAGAAAACCTCAAAATGACATGTAGAACTCACTTTGTTTATCCTAAACCATATGACCTGGGTAAAAAATAAGAGTGGTTATTGAACATGGTCTTGTTCTTAAGATAAACCTCATTCAATTTTGCAAAATTATTTATGGTTTTCCGGAAACAATTGATTGAAATAATTGACTAAAACAATTATTTAAAAATCTCGAAATTAGCTCTCTGAAGATGAATTTGATTGTCTCAATCCACAACACCTGGGTAAAACCTGAGAGAGGTTATTGTATATAGGTGTGTTTTGAAGAAATACCTTTCTCAGTTCCTAAAAAATCATCTCGGTTCAGTAGAAAAAATCGATTTAAAATAATGACAAAAAAAAGCCATTTTTGTGAAAAAACAACCATGCTCTACTGCTTTAATTCAGATACTGTGTTTGTGTGGATGTTCTTAATGTTGAATCCTTGATTTGTAGATTTAAATTTCTGGAATTTATGCACCATTCTATACTGTAGTGTAAGCTTCATTGGCTCAACCGCTTATAGTATAAAATCCGTTTCCATCCGTGCAATTTTAACAACCAATACTTCTCCCAAGCGAAAACGTTTTCACACTATTGATTTGTTGGGTGAGTTGATGCTGCAACAACACATGTTTTAACTTGATCCCAATACAAAATTTTGCTAACTGAAAATTTCACTTACCTAATGCAAGTTCACAATGTGAAAGGATCATACACTGTGGATTTTCTTCACCTTTGAATGTGATCGTCAAAAGCTATCTACCATTTAACATCATTTTGCAAATTGAAAAATTTAATTGCTCCGTGCAACTCCATAATGTGAAATTTATTTGAGCTATCAGATGAACGTGCTTTAATCTAGATCTTTGATCAATGTTTAGTTTTGCTGCAAAAGTTACGGGTTGGTGTGTGAGCCCAATTTGACTTTATGTGAGATGGGCTTTTATGCCAACACTTTTGTTTTATAATTTTTTTTTTTAATATTCTTATAAAAACAAATTTTGTTTTTATAAAAATACAAAATATTTCTTTTAAAAATTAAACTTATAATCCACCTTTATAAAACTTTGAGTTATATATAACTCTCTTATCTTCGGCACCTCTACCCCTCTTTCGCGATTTGAAGTCGTGGCTTCATCCACACAAGTATTGCGTGAAAAGTTGATCAAGGGCATAGATCTAACTCAGATCTCATCTTGACTATAGAATATTTTCAACCTTTAACACATTTCAAAATTTGGAAAGGAGGCTTTGGTCGAGCATGTCCACTCGCGCGAAATGGTTTGGAGCGATTGATCCACCTCCGATCAATCTCAGCCTTCAATTTCGAGTCCCGCTCAATGCCTTCAACACACCTGCCATTTTATTCTTTGAAGGGGTGTTCACATGAAGTTTGAGGGAATGGGACCCTCATCAAAATCATGTTAGTCCCTTAGATCAACTGTTAAAAACAGAGTGTTAACATAGTGATTATTAGCAATGAGTTTGCTCACCTGGAGCAGCTATCATCCAAATAGATCAATTGAGGGCGTGAGAAGCATAACTGTTAATCAAATCACTAGGGCACTTAGAGGCAGCCAAACCTTTACATTTTCCATGCCATCTCTCTAGAATTATCAGACAAACAAGCTCAAAAAGTTTCATCCCAAATGGACCGCTCCTCCTACAAAAACGTCACCTTCAGTCTGGAGGGTTTTTACAGTAGTAGGGGGTTGTAGCACCGAAACAAAAGAGAATTATTAGACCACCCATCTATATTTTTATGCATACAGCTATCTCTGGAGTCATTATCAGCCAAAATATCAATGGTAAGTGTTCATTTCTCTCTGAAAAACCCTAACCCTAATTCAACTATATTTTAGGTCATTTTTGTAAGGTGAATTTGCATGCATAGTTATTTTGCAAAATTGTATGAGATTGAGTGTACGAGTCAGGACTATCATATAACATTAGAGAATATCAGTATTTGGGATATTACAATAATGGCTACTATCTCAAGATCGTGGGTGGGATAATGTTGTTCATGCTCCTTTAATTTTCGTGACTCATAACTGATCGCACAATCATTCTACATGAGGAATCTTCCAAGTTCTTCCTTGCTTGCATATGTGCAAACAACAAAATCCCCATCGGGATCCACAATTTGTAGTATTGGTGCAATAGTTAGAATCTTCTTAAGCCTTTGAAAACTTTCCTTGAACTTGGTCGTCCATAAAAACTTGTTTTCCAACTTTTGTAACGTGTTCATGCGAAAAGCAATCCTTAAATATTTCTCTATTAACTTTCAGTAGTAACCCGCTAATCCAAAAAATGACCTAATGTCAATGACACAGGTGGGGGTAGGCCAATCCTTTATGGTTTTAATCATTTGTGGTTCAATGACTATCCCCTTCTCGAAAATGATGTGACCTAGGTATTGTATCTGTGGCTTGTAAAAATAACATTTACTAAACTTAGCGTAAAGCTATTGTTTTTGTAACAACCGTAGTACTATGCATAGATGCTCCTCATTTTCTTCTTTACTTTTTTAGTAAACTAATATGTCCTCTATAAATACTAATACAAAATTCTCTAGGTATTTATTGAATATATTGTCCATCATGCACATAAAATTCGCTGGTGCATTGGTTAACCCAAAAGGAATTACTACAAACTCGTAGTGGTTGTATCGCGTTCGAAAGGCCATTTTATGTATATTTTCATCGTGGATCTATACGTGATGGTATATGGACTGTCGATCGATCTTTGAAAATATCTCTACTCCTCCGATTTGTTCAAACAACTCATTGAAATCAGGGAGTGGGTAATGGTTCTTGATGGTCATTTTGTTAAGTTAGTGGTAATCGATGCACATCCACATCGTACAATCCTTTTTCTTTATGAAAAGTATAGGTGCTTCCCAAGGGGAGAAACTTGGTCAGATATAACCCTTCCCAATCAACTTCTGTAACTAGAAATTGAGCTCCACCAATTTTGGGGCGCTCATGTGGTATGGGGATTTTGAAGCTGGTACTGACCCTGGTGTCAGCTCTATGGAAAAATCTAAGTCCCGTTTTGGTGGTAATCTTAGTATTTCCTCAGGAAATACATCTGTAAAGTCCACAAGATTCAGAAAGTCCATGATGTGATGTTCTCTTTCAGCTTCTACATCTTGTATATTTACTGCAAATAGTTTGCATCCATTCCTTATACACTTCTTTGCTTGTAAGGTGGATATCTGTCTATTGAAAACCTTCTTAGGTATACCTTGAATCTTTGTCTAATTTCCTTGGTTATTTCTGCATAAGATAGACTTTTTTAGACAATTGAGCATGACATGGTGTTGTTCCAACCAGTCCATGCTGATAAGTACATTGTACGATCCTAAGGCTAAGATATTCAAATCTATTTTAGGGGGGAAATCGTTCAAGTTTACCTCACAATATTTCACTATTTCTGAAACCTTTCTTTTTGTACCCGTGGCTAATTGTACTAGCCACAATTTCTCATGTTTTACTCTGTCTAGTTTACATGTTTCAATAATATTGGGTGATACATAGCTTTGGAAAACACCGGGATCAATAAAAATTGAAATAGAAGTGTTTGAAACCTTACCTTATATTTCAACCATAGTGGACTAATGAGTTTCCTTTTCGGACATCAAGTGCTACATAGATCCTCAGTGTGCTAGCCATGTCCTCTACCATTGGGTCTTGATGTACATTGTGTAAGACTCCACTAGTTTTGTTTGGACATCATCTGGCATAATGGGGTCCTTGACATTTCCAATAACAAAGCTACACCGGGGCAACCTTGGCTCCTCCATTTGTTGTTGGTTGGTAGGAATTTGGTGTAGGCACATTTGGCTTTGTACCTTTTTTTGTTGAAGTTTTTGTTTGTTGGAAAGCTATTGTTCTATTTTATGTAGGGTGGTGGTTTGACACTAGGTCTATGGTTTTTAGAGAAGGTCCTAGACCCATCTATACTTCTATTTATGTTTTCCTACCTAATATGTCCATGCTCGTAACAAAGCCTAGATTTTTGCAAGGTAGCATCCAAAGTTTTGGGGATGTCAAACTCAATTCTCTCTCGAAAATTTGGAGGAAGACATTCCAAAAGCTATTGTATCTTCACTTTCTCGTCCTTTAAGTAAGTCATGTAATGTAACAGATCCAAAAATATGTTAATGAAGGCATCCATGGTGATGGAGCCCATCCTTATCTCATGAAATTTTTTCACTTTCCTCTCAAAGAATCTCTCAGACATGTATTTCTCTTGGAATATTCTGCGAAAGTTACTCCATCTGATTTCTTTTACTTCATCCTCTTTGGTATGCTTTAGGTCTCTCCACCATCTAGCTGCTTTTCCATTTAAATTATAGATGGCTAGATGGGATTTCATTTCACTAGAGTATTTTTGTACTAAGAAGTGTTTACTCACACCTAGAAGCCATTCTTCAGCTCTTTACCCAGTATTCATCTCTCCTTCATAGGTTGGGGCTTTTATCTTTCAAAATTCTCCTTGGAGGTTGTCATCATTTTTTTGCCTCTTTCTGCAAGGAGAAAGTGAATTATCACTGGAAAGATTGTGATAATATCTTTCGAGAAGTTCAAGTGTGCACTCTTCTTTTCCCCTTCCCTTGGGATGATGGCCCATTTGCAATGATCATTTTCTTTAGTTTTATTGGTGGGACGAGTAGGCTTTCTATGAGGGATTCCTCCTATCATGTTCCGAAGTAAATATTCATTAATTGCTTATTTCTCTTTTATTTCATTCATATTGTTATGTTTGAATATTTGGAAGTCTACTTGTAGACTTTGTATGGTTTTCATTAGAGCAAAATTTAATTCTACGACCAGTTCTTCTTCCTGTGTTGGGAAATTCAGATTTCCTTCTTGGATATTGTCTTCTCTTATATTCATGATCTAGACTGTTCTTTTAGATCCTGCAATTAAAATATTTAGTAACAATAATTTTCTATTACTTAAAAAAAAATTAAAATACATTTTTGAAGTTTTTTATCTCTGCAACGAATGTTTGGTAGCTCCCATTAGTTCTCTTAGTGTTTGAATCTGGGATTTGATACCACCTGTAATTCCTTTAAAATCAAAAAAAAATCCGTAGGCTAGTTAACTACTACATCTTAAGGACATCTTCATTTCTACAACGGAATAAAAAATTGTTTGAAGAACTGAACCTAAGTTCTGTCTGTTGCTTCCCTTATGTGTTTTTCCTTGTTGATGATGATTTCTACATATTTTTGTTCTATAATTTGATCCCTTCATAAGATTAATTTCCCTGCCTATCTTATTTACTCATATTGTCAATACTTACTTTGTTTTACGTCTTACTTTCATTTTACATGTATTTAATTTGTTTATTGGTCATTATGAAGAGGTTGACTTACCTCTATATGTGAAGGGGTGGAGTGGCAAGGTTCTGTCCCTTAAAGGTCCACTAAGAAAGGTAAGGTTCCTATGCTACGGATTTTATTTAGTTCATCATGAACTAATTCATGTTTTTATATTCTTCTGCAAGTGATTTCACCAGTGAACTTAGTCTTGTGAACATGGAAAAACACGTCCTAACATCTACAACAATTCTCACCTAAGCAAATCTATTCCTATGCTCAAAAGTCAAAAGAGGACAAAGGGTCCTAATCCTAGACTATACCTTATATCTATAGGAAGAACGGGTTATAGTATATATATGCAAGCATGTTTGTAACAAATGTGCGGGTGAAGGTTTAAAACCTTGTTTATAAAACTTCTATTTTCAAATATTAAAGTGGAGGAGTTTATGTTATGGCATATGTTATGCCATTGAAACTATGGCTAAATCCTAGCAAGTCACAATAGTTGAGGGTTTAAGCTTAAGGTGATGGGGTTTCATATGATGGTGGGAAGTGTGAAGCCACACTATGCAATTGTGGGTTTTGATTTCCATGGAGGTGGTGGCCAGGTTGGCAAATTGAATGCACCTTGGTTTTTGTAGGTTGTTTTCCTTAAGCTCTTAGTTAGGTTTTTGAAGTCATTCTTTTGGTCTTTGTTGTTGTTTGGAGGGAGGTTTCACTCTCGAGGTGGGAGCTATGCATCCATTCAATGCAACTAGAATACCTTGAGCTCATTAGCAGGTATGCATGGTTCGTATGGTCTCACCTTTACATTTTTGGTTCGATTACAGTTGATTCAGCATACTTCTGATCCCATTTTTTTTTTTGTGCAAGTGAGCAGAGAGTGGGTACTCTATTTTTTGGAAGGAAGATATATTGGGTTTCCCATGCAACCAATTGTTGGTAAGCCCCATGAATGGAAATGGGCTTACACCCATATGTTACACTTTCTTTGTTTTATCATTGTTGGATACATTTACCATCATACACACTGTTTTTGGTCAAATTGGCCTAGTTAAACCACTATCCTAAGTATAATTGACATTAATTGACATCAGTGGAGCATTAATTTCCATCATCCAGTCACACCCACGCCTACCTACAGTCAAGGAGGCTAACTTAGCCTTCTCCTATAGTCAAGGAGGCTAACTAGAGAACTCCGAGGGTGATCTGAGTGATATTAATGCACCTAATTTCTAAATGGTGGTTACAATCAGTTCAACCAGTTAGTAAAGGAACCTCCTCTCATTAAATATATTATTTAATGATTATTTATTATTATTTAATGATATGGAGTCAACAAGGAACCTCTACCAACTTATGATGATATGTTCAGCTTCAATTAACCTCATCAGGGTTCATTGAAGTCATGGAGCACTAGCACTTGATGGTTGGCTTGCTATGACATGTGTTTGATCTCCTTCAGTTGAGATTTAGTCATTTATTTCACTCTGATTTTAGTTAGGGTTTGGTGAGTGAATTAGGGTTTTGGTCAACTGGTTAACTGAGTGTGAACCAATGGTTGAGAGTCAGTTAAGCTAGACTCACTCAATGAATTCGAATTTTCTCTGTAACTATTCGAATTCCTCATGGATTCAAGCTATTGCTTGACATTGGTATTGTAACCATTTCATTGTTTATTGAATATATAGAGAGGAAATCATTCTGGTTCCGATTAACACCATTTCATGAGTATTTGTTCATTATTCTTTGATGAGATTGATTCTTTGTTCCTAGATCAATGTGCAAGAATAATATGGTATCAGAGCATACGGTGGACCAAAGATCTATCTCTCAAAAACAAGATTTTTGATAGATTTCTCCATGAAATTTGAGCAATAGCTCAAAAATCCAGCACTACACCAGAAGCCAAGGCTTACCACTCAATATCCCAAGTAAAGAACTTGTTGATCAAGCTTGCTTGATTGACTATGCTGGGTTTGATGAAAGCTTAGAATGTGTAGGCTATCTTAACTTATAGTGCCCCTTTTGTTTTGATTTTCAGGTTTTAACAGGTACAACTTCTAATGGACTCATCAATCCCTCTTCTCACCCCATTCACAAGCTATTCAGAATGGAAGTTGAAGATGATTGCATCTATGAAGAGATGAAGTCTCTATGAGGTGTCTATTGTACTTGGAAAAGAGTCTTATGAGAGTGAGAATTACTGGCTAAATAATGGTGATAGAGCTTTTGGAGCAATATGTCTGGCTCTTTCCCCTAGCTTGTACTACCTTAATGGTTTTGCTGAATACCCAAAGGATCTCTGGAAAAAATTGGACAAAACCTTTGGCAAGCACAATGAGGATCATAATAGTACTTTCGAGATCACATACATCACCACAATATTTCTTTACTCAAAATTCCTGGCCTCTAATCGCTCTGATGAATTTGTTCAAGATGAAGATGAAGCAGAATATTCTACACATTCAATTCAAATTGAAGAAAGTCTCCATGTAGTGACTCCTTCTCTTGATGCTCCAAAAGTTCATGACATCTCTGATATATCATCTCCTCATATTTATGAAATAGAAGAAGACATTCTAATATCTGATATTGAATAAAAATACTGCTGCACTTCCATGCAAACATTCATCAGTGATTTTCCTTTGAATTCTGTGCAAAATTTACCAGTAATTGCTTCCGAAAGTGAAGAGAAATTTGATTTTTCTCCCTCTAATGTTGCTTCTGGTGTGCAAATATTTAAAAAAATGGATATTTTGGAATAAATATCACATTATAAGAGTGACACATTCTCTCCCCATGATCTATATCTTCTAGCAAAATCCTACAGGATTGCATGCACCAAAATTCAGAATTTTGAAGAAAACGACAACTGTGCATCCATCGTCTCGGTTAACCATAATTTTGGATCCGATATGAACCTTATTGGATATGATATGATATTACTTGGATATTATCTAATATTTATTGGTTCAAAATTTTATATTCATAAACCTTCAGTACTGCTTGTAGTTGTTCTCATAAACGGTGTGAAGAAACAAGTACTGCAAGTCTCCTACAAAACTGTTGCTGGGGATTTGATTTCATTTCATACTTTTGGATCTGTTGTGAACTTATTTATATCTGATTTAAATTATGATCTGATATTATTTTGTTCGTATTTTAAAATCCAATAGCTTTCAATCATGCTTGTAGTTTCTCTCACCACTTCTGGTGTGAAAAATCAAGTACCGCAGTTCTTCTTCAATTTTGCTGATGGGGATTTGGTGTTAGTTTCCTCTTATGAGGTTGCTGATATTTTATTTTGTGATTCATTAGCTATTTAAAAATCTATATCAGATTATGGAGCTCAATCATTCGCTATCCAAAGTTCTAGGGATTCTCTACCTTTGGTCACATGCTCATCTCCTCACAGAACAAGTAAAGAGGAAGACATTCTGCATCTGCTTGGACACTTGATCCTAATATTTGGGGATTATTTTACCACTCATGGTTTGATGTTGAAAGCTGAAAAATATCAGTTTCTTGAGTGTACCACACATGGTTCAAATCCTCAAGAACCTTTGCTCTCTCTTCAGATGATTTCAGCTACTCTACATGGGTCCAGTTTTCACAGTGCAACTATTTATATTTTTGATTCAGTTGAGTGCATTGTTCTTCTTCCAAAGTGGAAGATTCCTCCAGACATATTCCTTTAGTTTGGATTCAGAGGTTGACATGCACAGTCTTAGGATGTTGTTGCATAGAAGAACTAATTCTTGATTTACTTCTTAGCTTGAGGGGAGGTATTTTTCCCATGAGGTTTTCCCCATTTCCTTGGTTATATTAAGCAGTTACTTTATTGTACAGGGTTACCTATGGCCTTTGTTTCTGGGGACCTAGAATTTTTATGCATCTATGTTTTCGAACTCTTCCTGAGTATAGCTTAAAGGGGGGTGTTGGAGACATTTACCATCATACACACTCGTTTTGGTCAAATTGTCTTAGTTAAACCACTATCCTAAGTATAATTGACATTAATTAAAATCAGTGGTGCATTAATTGACATCATCCAGTCACACCCATGCCTACCTACAGTCAAGGAGGCTAACTTAGCCTTCTCCTACAGTCAAGGAGGTTAACTGGAGCACTTCGGGGGTGATCTGAGTGATATTAATACACCTAAATGCTAACTGGTGGTTACAATCAATTCAACCAGTCAGTAAAGTTGCCTCCTCTCATTAAATATATTATTTAATGATTATTTTATTGATTATTTATTATTATTTAATGATATGGAGTCAACGGGGTGCCTCCACCAACTTTTGATGATCAGTTTAGCTTCAATTAACCTCACCGGGGTTCATTGAAGTCATGGATCACTAGCACTTGATGCTTGTCTTGCTATGACATGTGTTTGATCTCCTTCAGCTCAGATTCAACCATTTATTGCACTCTAAATTCAGTTAGGGTTTGGTGAGTAAATTAGGGTTTTGGTCAAGTGGTTAACTGAGTGTGAACCAATGGTTGAGAGTCAGTTAAGATACAATCACTCACTGAATTAGAATTGTCTCCTTAGGTATTCAAATTCCTCATGGATTAAAGTTATTTCTTGACATTGGTAATGTAACCATTTCATTGTTTATTGAATATACAGAGAGGAAACCATTCTAGTTCCGATTAACACCATTTCATGAGTATTTGTTGATTATTCTTTGATGAGATTGATTCTTTGTTCCTAGATCAATGTGCAAGAATAATATGGTATCAAATCATACAGTGGATTAAAGATATATCTCTCAAAAACAAGCTTTTTGACAGATTTCTCGATGAAATTTGAGCAATAGCTCAAAAATCCAGCACTGCACTAGAAGCCAAGGCTTACCACTCAATATCCCAAGTAAACAAATTGTTGATCAAGCTTGCTTGATTGACTATGATGGGTGTGATGAAAGCCTAGAATGTGTATGATTTTCGACCTTACGGTGCCCCTATTGTTTTGATTTGCAGGTTTTAACAGGTACAACTTCGAATGGACTCATCAATCCCTCTTCTCACCCCATTCACAAGCTATTCGGAATGGAAGTTGAAGATGCTTGCATCTCTGAAGAGACGATGTCTCTATGAGGTGTCTATTGGACTTGGAAAAGAGTCTTATGAGAATGAGAATGACTGGCTAAATGAAGGTGATAGAGATTTTGGAGCAATATGTCTGGCCCTTTCTCCTAGCTTGTACTACCTTAATGGTTTTGCTGAATACCCAAAGTATCTCTGGACAAAACTGGACAAAACCTTTGGCAAGCACAATGAGGATCATAATAGTACTTTGGAGATCGCATCCAGCACCACAAGAGTTCTTTACTCAAAATTATCAGCCTCTAATCTCTCTGATGAAGTTGTTCAAGATGAAGATGAAGCAAAATCTTCTACACATTCAATTCGAATTGAAGAAAGTCTCCATGCAGTGACTCCTTCTCCTGATGCTCCGAAAGTTCATGAGATATCTGATATCTCATATCCTCATATTGATGAAATAGAACAAGACATTTGAATATCTGATATTCAATAAAAATACTGCTGCACTTCCATGCAAACATTCACTGGTGATTTTCCTTTGAATTCTGTGCAAAATTTACCAGTAATTACTTCCAAAAGTGAAGAGAAATTTGATTTTTTCCCTCTAATGTTGCTTCTCATGTGCAAATATTTAGAAAATTGGATATTTTGGAAGAAATATCATATTATAAGAGTGACACATTCACTCCCCATGATCTACATCTTCCAGCAAAATCTTGTAGGATTGCATGCACCAAAATTCAGAATTTTGAAGAAAAAGACAACTGTGCATCCACCATCTCGGTTGACCATAATTTTGGATCTGATATGAACCTTATTGGATCTGATATAATATTATTTGGATCTGATCTGATATTTCTTGGTTAAAAATTTTATATTCATAAACTTTCATTACTGCTTGTAGCTATTCTCATCAACGGTGTGAAGAAACATGTATCGCAAGTCTGCTACAAAACTGCTGCCGGGGATTTGATTTCATTTCATAGTTTTGGATCTATTGTAAACTTATTTATATCTGATTTACATTCTTATATGATATTATTTTTTTCATATTTTAAAATCCAAGAGCTTTCACTCATGCTTGTAGCTGCTCTCACCACTTCTGGTGTGAAAAATCAAGTACCGCAGTTCTTCTTCAATTTTGCTGACGGGGATTTGGTGTTAGTTTCCTCTTATGAGGTTGCCAACATTTTATTTTGTGATTCATTAGCTTGGAAATCCAACAACGTGATGCGTTTGGGGATGGAATTTGTTTAGTTTTAATAAATGGCCGACAACCAATCCTTTACATGATTCAATTGTTGGGTGGTTTGAATAATGTTTATACGGTTTTGATATTTAATATAATGATTTGGAAGAAAACATGGATAGGCTCTCAACCTTCACACCTTTGTTAATTTTGATATTTGCTTTATAAATTTCCTTTACATCGTTTATTATAATTTTCTGTTTGGTTTAATGGTAATAGATTTATGAGTAATTTATGTTTTGGAATGATTTGTTTGATGGAAATATACAATATACCAACACTGTGATTTATTTTTAGGGTTTTGATTTGGTAAATTAAGAGATTTGATCTATGGTTTGATTGTTTATAAATATGTTTTGTAATTGGCTTAGTTTAATATGTGACCTAGGTTGTAACTTAGTTTGCATTTTTTTAAGTTTTAACTAGAAGCTAGGGTTTTATTCTAGGTTGTTACAAACTATAACATAAATTATTGAACTAAATAAATATAAATATTAAATTTGTTTACCCTAGAATTCTATCTAGAATTTAAAATCTGAGTTTTACTTTAAACAACAAATATAACTTGAAACATATGAACAACTGGGAAGTAAAATTTGCAACTCTTAAATCTAGAGCATAAATACTATAAGTAAAATCTGTAAACATGATTTATAGAACTTTTTGAAAGGGAAGAAGCCTCATACCTTTAACTATTCAATTTTTTTAATGGCGCAAACCCTTGTTATAGCTGATTTTACCACTCCAGGTGAATCACACTTGTATGGCCTTCCCCTGTCCCTCTGTAGACTCTTTAGACCCCTTGGACCATTTTTTTTCCTTTGATGTTTCCTTGACCATCCCTAAAAACATGTGAAAATTAGTACACATGACTTTTAAACCCCTAATCGCGTGTATACATAGGTTTGACACCTAAAACTATATACATCAGGATGTGTGCATAATCCAAATCCTTTTGGAGTTTTCCTTGACATGGATCCAACTCACTTGACTCTTGGCCTTCCCTATGCCTTGAGTTCGCTCGGATTCAACCTTTCATTACCCCTTTGAAAATCTATAGAAGGAAATCTATGGTACATTGAAATGATATGAGAGAACTGAGAGAAAAGAAACTATAGTCCATTGTTGCCAGAACTTGTGCTTGAGTCTGCATCCCTTTGTCCCTTGGAGCACTTTTGTGTTCTTCCCAAGCTTTCCTTTTGCTCATGAGCTTGCTATCGAGAGATGGAGGATTGAGGCAGTGGAGGCCCAGGTGGGGGATTCAATTTCTCCGATTCGCAGACGTGCCGAAAGAGGTTGTATCCATTGTAATCTCTAATTTTATATTAATAGAAATATATTTTCCTGTCCAATAATGTATGTTTGAATGAATATTTTATCGATGGATGTTTTCAAATGCCTATACATTGTTGATTATATATGCTAGAATATATCTAACACCAATATATATAGTATGCTTGTATTGTTTACATGTTGTTGAGGAAGTAATTTATCAATTCAAGCTGAAGTTGGAAAGCTCAATGAGGATCTACTTCAACCGTCCGGAATAAGGTACGAGGTCTGATCCTTTAGTGTTAGATATTTAATTTCTATTTCATATTGGAAAGAATTGATTTGTGGGGTCAAGATGTATGTTGTGGTACCCCAAGCCATAGGAATTTATCTCCGTAACAACCATGGACACTTAAACACACAAAATTTATAAAATCTAGTTACCTCTAACATTAGATTTGTTAACCAAATAACTTGGGAACTACCACGTTCCTCCCAACCATGATCCAGAATGGTTCCTGGGTCTAATCTGGATCCACCCGAGTTGGTTCAAATATGCAAGTAGTCTAGAACTCCTAAACATGAGGTTTATCTTATTTGGAATATCAGGTTTAGTATAAGCCTTCCCTTGGCTTGGGTATTTATAGTCAATCTTTAGGAAAAAGGGAGGTTGTTTTAAAACTCCAGTTAGATCAAAAATCCATTATTTTCTTGAAAATAATATTTAATTTATTTGTGTGGATTTAATATATATCTTGCTTGACTTAGGAACTTTTTTACTAGTTCCTAATTTGACTCTTTAGGATTAAATATTTATTTAATCATTTTAATAAATCATAATTACATAGACTCGTTATTCATTATATATAGTTATTATTATTTCTTTATATTTAATATAAATATTTATTCTTTTATTCATATTACATATGAAATATAAATATTATTGTTTAACATTTAATTATGCATCACGTAACATTATCTCATTTACCTGATGCTTTTATTAGCTTTATACTATTTCTTTTATCAAGGCCTTTAGGTAGGGTTGGTCGACTAAGTTAGGAATCTATAAAATTCCTTGCATCTTGGATTACCATGTGTATCATGGTTTTTCTTCAGTACTTGATGATAAGTAGAAATTAAAATTTTTATTTAATCAACTTTAAAAACAAGATAAGGTCAATTCTTCTTAGAGTTGTTCTCACTCAACACAACTTAATTTATGTAACTCCTAGTGCTATTTAGAGCCCAAGATCAATGCTAAAAATAGGTAGTTACACTTAGTGCAATTTCAGAGCCTCTTTATCAACACTAATGCTAGGATGTACCTGTATAATACACCTAGGGATACAATGGAAAAGGATCCGATGCTCCAAAGTTTATGCTCAACATCAATTTGGAATGCTCCAAGGCTTATTCCCAACACTTCCAATTCTTATAATTCATGTGTTCCATAGATTTATGATCAATAAAAATCTCATAACTCGTGTGCCAGAGCTTGTGCTCAACACAAAATCTAATTACTCATGTGCTCCATAGGTTGCGCTCAACACAAAATCTCATTACACATGTGCTTTAGGGTTTTTTTACAACACATTATAGAACTCAATCATGCATTCAGTATTCTGCACATTTTATCACAATAATAATCTTAGTACATGCATTAAGGTAAAACACATAATACATCAGTATATTGTGCTACAACCATTGTCCATGTTCATCTAGGTCCATGCCCAATATATATATCACATACATGATAATAAAAACATATGCAATGGCTTACAACCAATATATATAACTAATCAACATAAATCATGTTCAGTGGAGCCTTCGCCCAATATACAACCATAAACATCAAAGTAACTCATGTGGAATGGGACTCATGGCCATCATAGTTAAGGTCAAAATTCTAGATATTACATACCTACCCACTTAGAACAACATTGTCTCGGTGTTCTAGGGACTAGGAATGAAGTCATGAAACAAGGTGGGGTAAGCCTCTCTCATGGAGGATTCATTCTCCCAAGTGGAATCATCGGCCCCAAAGTGATTCCATTGCACTTTCAGTTGTGTTATGGTGTGATTTTAGAGCTGCATTTCTCTTTTGTCCAAAAAATGAAGGGGTTCGGGTACAAAATCCCCTTCAGGTTCCACCTATAACAAGGACCAATCAATAACATATTTAGTATCATATACATATTTCTTCAATAAAGAGGCATGGAAAAAATTATGAACCCTTATATGAGCAGGTATATCTAATTCATATGCCAATGTCCCCTTCTTGTCCAATATTTAAAAGAGTCCGCGAAATCTTGGTGCCAAATTTCTGCATCTTTCCAAGCTCAATGAGAAGCTCTTCACTTTTAGTTTTAAGTGAAATGTTTGTTGATATGATAATACTTATCCTTTATTTTCTTATCAGCATAAATATTCTGGCGATCATTCGCTTCTTTAAGGTTCTGTTTTACCTTGGTGACTAGTTTCTCTAGGTCCTTTAGTAAGTGTGGCCCTAACATGAGCTGGTCCATTGGGATATCCCATGTAATTGGTGTTACAAACTTCCATCGATAGAGTACCTTGAGGGGAATCATCTTGGCTGAGGTCTGGTATCCATTGTTATACGCAAATTCTGCGAGGTGCAGATAATCCTCCCACTTGGTGGGATTGTTCGTAACATATGTTCTAAGCATGTCTTCCAAAATTTAGTTTACCTGTTGTATCTTCGCATTTGTTTGCGGGTGGTAAGAAGTACTAATGTTTAACTATGTCTCTAAAATAGATAATAAATATCTCCAAAGGTTACCTAAAAACTTCTTGTGTCGATCTGAGATGATTGCCTTGGGTATCCCATGCAATCTGAATATCTTCTTTAAGAAAATGTCAGCAATGTTAACTTCATTATAGGTTGACTTAACTTGGATAAAGTGTGGTTCTTTGGATAAATTTTCAACCACTACAAATATGAAATCATTTTTGTTTTTACTCTTTGTTAGTCCCATAATAAAATCCATACTAATAACCTCCCACTTCCATTCCGGAATGGGTAATAGTTGTAGTAGTTTTGAAGGATGTTGGTGCACATCTTTGACTAGCTGACACTCATGAAATTTTGTAATGAATAATGCTATGTCGGGCTTTAACTTTGTCCAGAAAAAATGTTTATTTACTGTTAATATCTTCTTTTGATTTCCTGCATTCCTTGAGTAGGGTTTCCAGTGGAATTTCATTAGGATGCTGGACCTGATGTCCCCTCTCTCCAGAACATACAATCTCTCCTTGGACAACAATAATCTGTTCTTGTCTACCTTATACTCTTTTTGTTGTTGAAATAGCCTATCCTCTTGGATATTTTTTAGGAATTCAACATAGAAATGGTCAACTCTATTTTCTGTCATGATCCTATCGTGAAAATTTGAATCGGTTTGTCTTAAAGTTACCTCATCTAACATATGTTCTCATTGACTTAAAGCATCGACAATTTTATTCTCCTTTCTCTTTCTATTATTTAATTCGAAATGGTACTCCCTAAGGAAGTCTAACCATCTGGCCAGCCTGGCATTTAAATCTGGCTAGTTGAAGAAGCACTTCAGACTCATGTTGACTCTTTTCAAAAGAAACTTCTTCCCCATGAGGTAGTTCCTCCACATATTCAACGTAGGGGTAGGCCAAAAATTACCTAATGTCACTAACACAGGTATGGGTAGGCCAATTCGCTCTGGATTTAATCTTTTCTGGGTCAACAAATATCCCCTTCTCATAAATGATGTGACCTAGGTATTGTATCTTTGGTTTGTAAAAATCACATTTACTAAACATAATTAAAGCTAGTATTCTTGTAACACCCATAGTACTACGTGAAGATGCTCCTTGTGTTCTTCTTTACTTTTTGAGTAAACTAATATGTCGTCTATAAAGACCAATAAAAACCTATCTAGGTATTTAATAAAGATATTGTTCATCGAGCACATAAAATTTGTTGGTGCATTGTTTAACCCAAAAAGAATTACTACAAAATCATAGTGGCTGTATCACGTTCGAAAGGTCGTTTTATGTATATCTTCATCGCGGATCCGTACTTGATGGTATCCATACCACAAGTCTATCTTTGAAAAAAAATTTGCTCCTTGGACTTTATTGAACAAGTCATTGATCCTAGGGAGTGATTAAGGGTTCTTGATGGTCATTTTGTTAAGTTTGTAGTAATCGATGCACATCTGCATCGTATCATCCTTCTTCTTTATGAAAAGTATAGGTTCTCCCCAAGGGGGCACACTCAGTCGGATATAACCCTTCTCAACCAAATCCTATAACTGCAACTTGAGATCCAACAATTATGGTGTGCTCATGCAGTATGGGTATTTTGAAGCCGATTCCTACTCTGGTGTCATCTCTATGGAAAAATATAAGTCTTGTTTTGGTGGTAATCTTGATATTTCCTTAGGAAATACATATGTAAAGTCCATGAGAACTAGAAATTCCTCGATGTGATGTTCTCTTTGACATTCTACATCCTAGATGTTTACTACAAAAAGTTTGCATTCCTTCCTTATACAATTCTTCACTTGTAAGGTGGATATTTATCTAATGGAAACCTTCTTAGGTATACCTTGAATCTTTGTCAGATTTCCTTGGTTATTCGTGCATAATATTGACTTGTTTAGACAATCGAGCATGACATGGTGTTGTTCAAACCAGTCCATGTCGATAAGTACATTGTACGATCCTAAGGGTAAGCTCTTCAAATCTATTTTAGTGATAAAACTATTCAATTTTACCTCACAATCTCTCACTATTTCTGAAGCCTTTCTTTTTGTAGTCATGGATAATTGTACTAGCCACAGTTTCTCATGTTTTACTTTTTCTATTTTACATGTTTCAATAATCTTGGGTGATACATAGCTTCAACAAGCAACCAGATCAATCAAAATTGAAATAGAAGTGTTTGAAACCTTACCTTCTATTTTGACCATAGTGGTCTGATGGTCTGCTTGTTGGCCATCAAGTGCTACATAGATCCTTGGTGTGCTAGCCATGTCCTCTACCGTTGGGTCCTCCTGTATACTATGTAAGACTCCACTAGTCTTATTTGGAAAATATATGGCATAGTGGGGTCCTTGGAATTTCCAACAACTAACCTGCAGTGGGGAAACCTTGGCTCCTTCGTTTTCCACTGGTCGGTTGGAATTTGGTGCAGGAACATTTGGCTTTGTACCTGTTTTGTTGAAGATTCTGTTGGATGGAAAAATTTTGTTCTATTTTCTGTAGAGTGGTGGTTTAAAACAAGGTATACGGTTCTTTGACAAGGTCCTAGATGTATCGCGACTTGTGTTTATATTTTCCTGCCTAAGTTGTCCATTCTCTTAACAAATCCTAGTTTTGTGGAAGGTAGTGTCCAAAGTTTTGGGCACGTCAAACTCAATTCTCTCTCAAAAATTGGGAGGAAGACATCACAAAAACTATTGTATCTTCACTTTTTCATCCTTTATGTAAGGCATGTAATGTAATAGATCCAAAAATATTCTAATGAAAAAATCCATGGTCATGGAGCCCATCCTGAACTCATGAAATTATTTCACTTTCCTGTCAAATAATCTCTCAGACATGTATTTCTCTTGAAATATTATGCGAATGTTACTCCATCTGAACTCTTTTACTTCATTATCTTTGGTATGCTTTAGGTCTCTCCATCATGTAGCTTCTTTTCCATTTAAATTATAGATGACTAGACGAGATTTCATTTCACCGGAGTAGTTGTGTACTCAAAATTATTTACTCATACCTAGAAGCCATTCTTAAACTCTTTCCCCAGTACTCATCTCTCCTCCATAGGTTGGGGATTTTATCTTTTGAATTTATCCTTAGAGGTTGTCATCATTTTTATGCCTCTTTCTGCAAGGAGAAAGTGAATTATCACTGGAAATACTGTGATAATCTCTTTCTGGAAGTTTAGGTGTGTTCTCTTCTTTTCCCCCTTCCCTTGGGTTGTTGGCCTGTTTGTGATGATGATTTTCTTTAGTTTTATTGGTGGAATGGGTAAGTTGTCCATGTGGAATTCCTCCTGTCATGTTCCAGAGTAAAGCTTCATTGATTGTGTGGCACTCTTTTCTTTCATTCATGTTTTCATCTTTGAAGCTTTGGAAGTGTTCTTGCATACTATATATGGTTTTCATTAAATAATAATTTAATTCTACCACCAATTCTTCTTCCCTTTTTGGGGAATTCAGATTTCCTTGTCAGTTGTTGTCTTCTTTTGTATTCATGATCTAGACTGTTCTTTTAGATCCTGAAATTAAAATATTTAGTAACAACAATTTTCTATTAGTTAAAACAAAATTTTCAAATACATTTTTGAAGTGTTTTATGTCTGCAACAAATGTTTGTTAGCACCCATTAGGTCTCTTAGTGTTTGAAACTCCTCTCTAATACTACTTGTAATTCCCCCCCCACCCAAAAAAAAAGCAATTCCGTAAGCCAATTAATTGTTAGATCTTAAGGATATCTTCATTTCTACTACAAAATAAAAACTTGTTTGGAGAACTGGACCTAATTTCTGTCTGTTACTTTCCTTGGTTGTTTTTCCTGGGTGATGATGATGTAAACATATTTTTTTTCTATACTTTGATGTGTTCATAAGATTACATTCCATGTCTATCTTATTTACTGATGTTCTCGATACTCATTAGAGGAAATTTCAACTCAAAATGGGCCTTTTAACTTTAACTCAAATTCCATGTCATCATGTGTTAGCCAATGAAATTGCTTTAAATTTGAAATACTGTATAGGTCTTAAACACTTTTTTAATATAAATTTGTGGATATGTATCATAAAAAAAACTACTTTTTTTGTTTGTATTTTTGACATATCTACCCATTTTTTTACTCAAATTTCGATTGGGAGAGCTCGTTGGATGCAGAATTAAATTCCACATCCAAAGTGTACCCACTTGGCATACTTTTTATGGACCCCACTACCCAAAAAACAAGAAATATCTGAAAAAGCATGATGATGACATCATCATCACATTTTTTTCAGGTATTTCTTGTTTTTGGGGTAGCAGGGTCCATCAAAAGTATCCCAAGTGGGTACTCGTTGGATGCAGAATTTAATTCCGCATCCAATGAGCTCTCCCAATTGAAATTTGAGTAAAAACACAGGAAGATATGTCGAAAATACAAACAAAAAAAATAGAATTTTCTTTTCTTCCTCCAAAATTAATGAATATTATTTTATTATTTTAACTATTATTTTATTAATTTTTTTTAGGAGGCCCATTTTGAGGTGAAATTTTCTCTAATGTGCTTTGTTTTATGTCTTACTTTCATTTTATCTGTATTTAATTTGTTTATTGCTCATTATAAAGAGGCTGAATTACCTCTATATGTCAAGGGGTGGAGTGGCAGGGTTTTGTCCCTTAAAGGTCCAATCAGAAAGGTAAGGTTCCTATGCAACAAGGTTTACTTAGATCATCATGAACTAATGCATGTTTTTATATTCTTCTGCATTTGATTTCACTGATGAACTTAGTCTTGTGAACGTGGCAAAAACAACGTCCTCACATCTATAGCAATTCTCACCTAAATAAAGATATTCCTATCCTCAAAAGTTAAAATACGAAAAAGTGTCCTAGTCCTATACTATACCTTATATATATGGTAAGAAGGGGTTATAATATATATATGCAAGCATGTGTGTAACAAATGTGGGGGTGATGGTTTAAAACCTTGTTTATAAAACTTCTATGGTCAAACCTGAAAGTGGAGTTTATGTTATGGCATATGTTATGCCATCGAAACTATGGCTAAATCATAGCAATTCACAATAGTGGAGGGTTTAAAACTAGGTTGATGGGTTTTAATAGGATGGTCAGAAGTGTGAAGCCAAACTATGCAATTATGGGTTTTGATTTGCATGGAGGTGGTGGCCAGGTTGGTGCATTGAATGCACCTTGGTTTTTCGCAGGTTGTTTGCCTTAAGTGCTTCGTTAAAATTTTGAATTCATTCTTTGGTTTTCATTGTGGTTTTGAGGGAGGTTTCATGCTCTAGGTGGAAATGCATCGCAACTAGACTACCTTGAGATCATTAGAAGGTACACATGGTTCGTATGGTTGCAGCTTTGCGTTTTTGGTTTGGTTACAGTTGATTTGGAATACTTGTGATCCCATTTCATTTTTTTATGTAGGTGAGTAGAGAGTGGGTACTCTACATTTTGTAAGGTAGATTTGTTGGGTTTCCCACACCACCAATTCCTGGTAAGCCCCTCGAATGGCAAGGGGCATGTACCCATACGTTACACTTTCTTTGTTTTATCAAAGGACTTCGAAACTTGGTCTGGGGGGGTGTATGGTTTAAGCTATTCATTGTTTGGTTGGATGTTAGGGTTTATTTGTATCATTTTTGGAATTATATCAATGTGACTGTGTAAATTTTTTGTATGGATCTGTAATTGTAAATTTGATATTGTTTTCTGGTTGAGAATATATTGTGCTCTGTGTGGTTGGTTTACTATTTCCTATGAAATGGATTTGGGTTTTTAAATGACTCTTAATGGGATTTTAGTTGGTGTCTTTTAAATAGCTCTGTCAACTTGTAATGTGTTTATTTAATTTAATAGTGCCATTGCTTTGCAATGGCACATGCATTGACAAGGATTGATAAAGGATGTGAATGGTGAAAATATATGGTTTTAATGCATGCATTTTGGTTGATGATAAGGTAGCTATGTTTTTTTATTGGTTGGTTGTCTTTCTAAAGGAAGTTGTAAACTCATGGCCTAGCATTGGCATTTGCAATGTAGTCTCTGTAAATGTAGTTTAATTTTTAAGGGACAATTAGTGTCTATGTATGTAATTTTCTACGAAATACTGTAGCTCTTTTATGTAGTTTATGTGTGGCGTTTTAATAAATTACGACATCCTATAAAGGTTTAGACCCTGCGTAAATAATGCAACCTATAATGTGTTGAGTATTTTCATTTTGTACATATAGGATTCGATCTTGGGTTTGTACATACTGTGACTATTTTTAAAGGTTGTAATACTTTGTTTGTTAATATGGTTGTATGTGGTGATTATCATGATTTAATTTCTTGGGAATCCAACAACGCGATGCGTTTGGGGATGGACTCTATTTAGTTTTAATAAATGGTCAGCAACCAATCCTTTATAGGATTCAATTGCCGGGTAGTTTGAATAATGTTTATAAGGTTTTGATATTTAATAGAATGATTTGTAAGATAACGTGGATAGGCTCTCGGGCTTCACACCTTTG
Source organism: Pseudotsuga menziesii (assembly GCA_001517045.1). Taxonomy (NCBI): domain Eukaryota; kingdom Viridiplantae; phylum Streptophyta; class Pinopsida; order Pinales; family Pinaceae; genus Pseudotsuga; species Pseudotsuga menziesii. The sequence goes on from LPNX010061211.1 coordinate 122,258, forward strand.
GTAATTTTGATAGCTTTTTAATAAATTTGGTTTACAACGTTTATTATAATTTTCTGTTTGCTTTAATGGTAATATATTTATGAGTAATTTATGTTCTGAAATGATGTGTTTGCTAGCAACATGCAATCTTCCAGAACTGTGATTTATATTTAGGGTTTTGAGTTGGTAAATTAAGAGATTCGATCTTTGGTTAGATTGTTTATAAATATGTTTTGTAATTGGTTTAGTTTAATATGTGACCTAAGTTGTAACTTAGTGTGTAGTTTTTAAGTTTTAACTAGCAGCTAGGGTTTTATTCTAGGTTACAAACTCTAACATAAATTCCTGAACGAAATAAATTTAAATCTTAAAGCTGTTTACCCTAGAATTCTGTCTAGAATTTAAAATCTGAGTTTTACTTTAAACAACAAATATAACCTAAAACATATGAACAATTGGGAAGTAAAATTTGCATAAAATTAATAAAAACTATGTTAAAATTAATTAATTAATTTTGTTGGAAGAAAAGAAAAAAACTACTTTTTATTTGTATTTTCGACATATCTCCCTTTTTTTTGCTCAAATTTTGATCGGGATAGCTCGTTGGATGTGCAATTAAATTCTTCATCCAAGGAGTATGGACTCTGGATACTTTTGACGGACCTTACTACCCCAAAAACAAGAAATACCTAGAAAAATGTGATGTTTTTAAAGGTATTTCTTATTTTTGGGGTAGTGGGGTCCATCAAAAGTATGCCGAGTGGGTACTCGTTGGATGCATAATTTAATTCCACATCCAACGTTCTCTCGTGATAGAAATTTGAGCAAAAACACGGGGAGACATGTAAAAAATACAAACAAAAAAAGTAGTTTTTTTTAATGATACCTATCCCCAAATTTATATTAAAAAAGTGTTTAAGACCTATACGGTATTTCAAATTTAAAGCAATTTCATTGGCTAAAACATTATGACATGGAATTTGAATTAGAGTTAAAAGGCCCATTTTGAGTTGAAATTTCCTCTAATGAGGGTAATTATCATGACGTTGGTGGTGGACAGGGTGGCGGAGTAAATTTTCCTCGGGATGGGAAAACTCAAACCATATTCTTGGTCTTTCGTGGATGGAAAGAATCATTTGTCACTGCTGTGGGTATGCTCTATTCGGATCTCGACTTTTGTCACTGCGTGAAGGATTGGTTCGCTCTACGACTTGGGAAGGTATGCTCTCCATTTGGTTTGTAGAATTATAATCTTTGTTGTTTTCAAGTGGAGGATTAGCATACTTCTAATGGGGCTCTACTTATTTTTTCAGGTGACAGGGCTTCCATTCATGGGTCGTGGTGTCTACCAGGATATGTATGATACGCTTCACAGGTAAGCCCTATAAAAACAAAATTGAACTGTTACCTCTCCGTATAGATTTTTTTAGCAGAGCTTTGAGCTTGATGTTGTAATGGTTAATGATTTGGTTAATGGTTTTGACTGTGTAATTCTTCAGTGTTAATGGGAATATAGGGATGTATATATACATTTTAGTTTTGGGATGGTTTTGATATGTATAAATGGAGACTCTGTGTTTCATCCATTAGATAATGTGTTATTATATTACATGAGTGTCTACATTTTTTTACTTGTAAATTGTAGAAGGTTCACTTGTATGTATTCGTAGTTGGGGTTTAGCATTGGCACTGCCAATAGATTTGGCAAGTTGTGTCCATATGTGTTTTTATGCCTTTAACTTAAACATTTGATTTGTTATGTTAATGGAGGTTCTGTGTATTGGTTTTAAACAAATAGTTTAACGTATTGTCATGCCATTGCTTGCAATGAGACCTTTGTTGGTTCGCGACTGTGTATTTTCTTACTGGAAAATATTATTAATGGTGATTTATGATGTTATTTACTTTTTTGTGATTTAGTGTGGATATGGCTGTAAGCTTAGCTCACTGTTGCGAAAATGTAAATGTCATGGTTGTGATAGCGTAGGCAGTAAAGTTTTTACTTGGATTATTTTAATGGGTTTCTTACCTCTCATCCGTGAACCTGGGTAAATGAAATGATTCATGTATATTTTGTTTAAATTATGTGGAACATTGACAGGGCAATGGTTTCGACTATGGTAAATGCGGATTTTTGGTTTCAAGCATGATAGATACAATTTCGACCCTTGGGTGAAAAACATAGCCCATGTAAAGGATTAATTGATATACCTTGTGCATTCTAGCTCTGTTAGCATATTTTTTTAAATGGTTTTAAGTGTTGGTGTTTTTACAAATCGTATCCTACAGGATTCGATTCTCAGAATAATTCTGATATGATGTTGCTTTTGTATTTAAACACGAGCCCACAAGATTCGATCCTGGGCTGCGTGGGTTTGTGGTGTTAATGTTATAAGCGTGGATTTTTTTTTGGCAGAAATGCCAACAAGATATTCGATACTGAAACCCTTAAATGGATACATTATTTTAGTATTGGGTTTGTATTAAGTTAAGGTTACTCTTTATCTTGATATTAGATAGTATTATATTGTTTATACTGATTGTGCCTACAAGCCTTGAAGGATCTCGATGGCTGGCATATGATGTGGGTAGGGTTATAAAGTGGAAATTATTTGTTTGGAGTTGGTTTATGATATTTGGTAGGTTTTAAAATAGATTAACTATGTTTATCTTATGTTTTGTTATAATGTATAAATTTTTAGTGGTGATATTTAAGTTATAATTGTATGCATAGTGTTTATGCTAAGGTTATAGATAATAGTTTTGATGGTGATAATTAATACAAGGCTGCTAACAATATGAAATTTTTCAGCAGAGAAAAGATATAAAGTTAGTTTTTAAATAGTTATTGGTTGATAAGGTTCCTTAGTTAGGGTTAATAAGATTTAGGTACCGAGTCTCTAATATTATTTTTATGTTTTGAACTTCAAATAATAAACAAGAAATATAACTTACTTAAAATTCTAGACTCTCTTTAAATAAATTCCTCTGCTAGAGAAGACTGAAATTAAACTGTAAACGATGAAATAAAATACAGGAAATAATAGAGACCAAATCCTCCTATTGATAAAACTAAAGCTTATAGTCTATCATTAAAAATATGAATAAGATATATTTTCCTAACTAGAATATCATGTTTAGTAGATAAAATAACCTAGACTCTGTTACAAGAAATACATATGTTAGGGAAGACTGAATTTAACCTGTAGGTGAAGAAATAAATAATGCAGGAAATAACCTAGCTATAGCAGACATATACTAATTGTCCGTTTAGAATTTAATCTCCTCATTTAATAATAAAACCTATGTAAATTGAAAGGGAAATGTCAAGCACCACATACTTGCAAGTTGAAGCTATTTTAATGGCCAAAACTCTTGCACACTCAAATACCCAACATTAACAGGTACATAGACATATCTGACCTCTGTTCAGATAACCGAATAACTTGGGAACTACCACATTCCACCAAACCATGACTTGGAACCATTCGTGGTTTAAATCTGGATCCCCCCCCCTTGAGCTATTTACAACATGCAAGTAGCTTAGAGCTCCTAAGGTGAGGCTTCTCTATCTGGCATATCAGGTTTTGTATCACTTTCCCTTTTCCTCTCAGGAAAAATGTTATCCAAGAATTCTCTTGAAAGTAATAAGGAATAATTATGGAATAATCAAAATATCCGCAAGCATCTCTTTGGCTTGGGTATTTATAGACAGAATTTTTCAATAAAAGGGGCAGTTAAATTGAAAATCATTTGATTTCTTGAAATAAACATTTTTACTTAATTTAGATCATTTTAATATTTATTTAAATTTAACTTAGGAACTTTTGACTAGTTCGTATTTTTAGTCTTGTAGGTATTTAATATAATTATCATTAGTTAATAATAATAATAATAATAATAATAATATGTAGAGCCTTTCATTATTTATTCATAGTTACTAGTATTATTACTATGCTTACTCTTTTACACATATTATATATAAACTATATATTATATAGCATTTGTTAACATTTTTACTTGTAGGCATCATATGGCATGATCCCTAATCAAAAGACACTTTTATTTTTAGCTTATAGCCACTTCTTTATTAAGGCTTTCAGGTAGGGGTTAGGTCCACTAGGTTAGGTATCTCTAAACCTTCTTGCATGTTGGATTTCCTCGTATAACATCGTAGTTATTCAGTACTTTAATGAGATACATAAATTCCAAATTTCATTTAATCACTTAAAAATAAGTAAGCTGAGATAAATGTTTTATTAGAGTCGTTTTCACTCAACATATTAATTTTCCAGTAACTCCTAGAACTTATCTAGAGGCTAGACTCAACAGTAAAAAATATAGGGAGTTACAAACTTAGTGAAATTCCAAAGCTCCTCACTCAACACTAATTCTAGGATGTATTTGTAGGATACACCTAGGTATACAATGGTTAAGGATCCGATGTTCCAGATATTATGCTCAACATCAACTTTAAAGGATCCAAAGCTTATTCCCAACACTTCCAATTTTTATCTTTTCATGTGCTTCAGAGCTTCATGCTCAACAAAAACATCAAATACTAATGTGTCACATGCCCCAATTTTGTAAAATAATGTTATCTCATTTTGATTTTATTCCAAGACATTATGTTAAATTTAATGTTAAGTTGAAACTGATGACTCGACAAGGTCAATGATGTGGAATGCAATTCTGAATATTTAATTTTAAATAAATAAAACTGGAGACAACAACTTGGGAGAGCTGTTAAGAAGAGTGTTACTGGTCAAGTTGGTGGAGGGAGCTAGCTGGAGAGTAAAAAGACAAGTGGCAACATCCTCAAACACTTCCTATGTTGCAAGTGGAAACCTCCCTACATTTGGGGTCATGATCCCCCAAGAAAGTGGGATCAGAGCAGGTGGCTCAATTAATGACAATTAACCCAAAAAGACCTAGGAAATATTAATAAAAAATACCCAATGTAGAGAGCTAAGGTTGCTCATTCTAGGAGAAGAATCATTCAGGTGAATGCACTTCAAGGAATTCACTAGGAAGGGAAATTTTGAGGAAGGTGTTTGAGGGGTAAACTGTAGGAAGGTGATCTAGTACAGCTTTGCAACTGAAAGATCTTACTGTAGTATGTAGAGTTGGTATTAAGTCTCAAGACTAGTACTTTTTTGTTTGCTCCACCTAGTTCCAGCTAAGGAGACCAGAACATGCTGGGGGGTCCTGAGAAGTCGTTGTTTGAGCGATCTCCAGGAGTTGGTAGGGAGGAACGACCTCCCATTGCTATTTTCATCCAGCTTTAAAAATAGGTTCCATTATCTTTTAATTTTTGTGTTATAGTTTATATCAGTGTGAACAAATAATGAATGATTATATGTTATGCTATAAATTGTTAAGTTGAAATCTCTTAGATGTTTCAAGCTTGAATCTATACTTTGATGAAAGATAAATCCTACCTGTGTTTTTCCCCATCTAGCGTAGTCCAGATCATACTCTAACATAGGTAGTGTGTTTAAATGAATGAAGTATGATTGGAATATGAATGAATAGAACACTTATGTTTTTCTTAGTATTGAAATTTTTTCTTTGAGTAGATAGTTATTTTTATAGAAATATTATTAATCTATTCGTAGATCTATTGGTAGAACTAGACTGAGTATTTTAAATATCAGAAAAGAAACAAGAATCATCTTACTTACTAACAATAGTATGTTTAAGCATATAACTCATTCTTCTACATAGTATCTGCTTCTATAAACTGTACATTTATACTGAAATATAAGAACTAGTATTATCAATTGAAAGATACCATTTATGTTAAGAAAATATGTAAAATAATACGGTTAGTTTATCTCTTTTCCATTAGTGCTAACCAATTTACTTGCAACTATCTAAACTCTAAATAAGAACTTGATAAATATTACAGTATTCTTTTCTTACTATTAATAACTAAAGGATAGTAGTAACCTATGCTTAAGTTGTTATTAATAAGAAACTTTCCTTATACATTTATAGACAGTATAGATGTAAAGAGTATTGACAGGTAGGAAAGTTGTTATAATTTTTCAGTAAGCTTACATAAATAATTTTATTAAATAAACACAATTGTTATAGACCGCTCTTAGTCTTATTTATTATACAAATAAATACCAACATAAACTTAAGAGGATACATTATTCATAGATAATAATATTATTAATACAAATATTACTATTATTAACAATAAACAGAGATGTTTATAAATTAATATCTCTTAAAAACAAACTGAAGAAAAATGTGGAACAACAATCGAATTAACAAAATAAAAATATAGGAATTAACACTCTGCAAAAGTTAAATAGGATAAACCCCAACTCATTTTCTTAGCGTAATCTATTTGTATTTTTATATACTGTAGTAATCTAGGTTAAACATAAGTTAGTTCTTTTAAAAACTACCAAAGAACCAACTAAAAATATTATGCACGAAAGTGAAACACATTACTAATCAACATATACAAAACGTGTTTATAAAGAAACCATGCCCTTTCTTTTACTAAGAGCATACATCTATAGAAATAAATGTGAGGGTTAAAACCCTTAAAATTATTACATTTACAAGTATCGAAATATTAAAACCAAATTTACATAAATTATGTAACCATTAATAACCAATTTAATATAATTACTTACAATCCTTTGAAGGACAAATAATAATCTACTTACTGTCCTTTAAGGACAAATAGAAAAACTATATAATTATTATAACAAGAATAATTTATATCAAAACGATGGTTTTTACAAGTCAAACCCTAATCTATAATTCCAATCAGACAAGCAAGAATTAAGTTATGGCTGTAAGTATCAGCCTTAAGTTTTTATTTATAAACCCTTATAGAGTACTCAAATAGAGTATAAAATTCATTACATTCAAGAAGTGTAAAACCCTAACTTTTTACACAGAGTGTAATGTAAAACATTGTTAAACCAAACACGTCTACTGACAACACTGTCATTACAAAAAATACAAACTTTAACCCAACCATAAAGCCAAAACTTCACTAATTACAGTGCTCAGATAAACCGAGACTACCCTAGAAAGGGTTTGATTCTATGCAGTACAACAATAGCCTGTAGAAACATTAACACAACAACATAACTCATGGCAAGTCGAGGGAGGGTTTTCCAAAACCATGGGCGATACTGTCAACCACCCTAACACTAGTAGAGTGAAAAATCCAACATTTGGACCACAGGGCTTACCCGAAAATGAACCACGAGCCACAGTCTTTGTATGGGTCTGTCTATTTATCATTGTACAAGAATTACATCAATGAGCACCTACAAGCAAGGTAACAAACCACTGTTAGTTAAATATACGATTACAAACTACTGTAACAACAAAGTAAGCTTGACGATGAAGTAATTGAACTCAATGTATTATTTACCTGATAGAAGAGAACAACGAGCAGCCTCAACGAAGCACTGTCACCTACAGGCTGTGCAAGCGAAGACCCAACATCCTGCAAGATAAATACCTCACACATTGGCAAGCCACAAGAATAGTAATAGGTAGTTGAAGTATACTGTAAGCTATGGAGACAATGAAAGTAGAACTACACAGACATCAAGTCACGAGTAGTAGTAACCTCCACAAGTCACAGATCGAGAGCCAATCTAGTCGGAATGGCTTCTAAAACCATGCACTAATGACAAACATAGCTGGAACCAAGGCACAAGACAACCAGAATGAGGAAGAATGACGACCGCCATGGAAGACAAGCAAAGAAACCCTAGAGCCAGTGAAAACTGCGGGATAGAAATGATAATGGTTAGGTTTCGGCAGCATTTTATATTTCCCATGCGTGGATAGGAAACGATCACTTAGCAAACAAATCAAACCATGCAAATAGGGTCATGTCCTATAGTGCCCACGTAAAACAATAATCCAATTATTTAATCATTGTAGCATGGAGTAAAACTATAATATTAAACCAATATTTTTCCACCCAAATCACTAATCATTTGCACACTATCTTATGTTAGTATAATGACAAGATTATCAACATGAGGGTTACGTTGACCTAGTGTTTGGTGACACTTAAACCTTTGTTAAAGCTCGATAATCACTCTTGCATAAGGCTCATTTCCACTATAATCCTAATGATATTATTTTTACAATATCACATTTGCATTTTGAATGGTTGCATATTTCTCCTCTAAACATTGTTTTATTAATCGATAGAAATCAAATAATTCATGTATTATTTATAGATCAATGTTTTAGGTATTCACTATAGTTAAGAGATCAAATGTGTATATGGGAGAGTTTATGTTAGATATTAAACAACTATTGTTTCCCTAGCAACAAAAGATAAACTATAGTTTATACTTAGTAAATCTTTTGTAATAACAATGTTACAAGTCATAATTTTATAAATGCCATAATGTACTAATGCAAAGGATTAAAAACTCTAGTTTAACATACGTTCATAATCACAAAATAATTATAGACTGAATGTCTATTGAACAATTAGATTATGCATATCTATAAAACTCACATAAACTAATCAGAACTTTGAAGTAGTACAAAACCAATGGTAAGAACATTATTATGAGGATTCTGTTACATAGTTCAAGAAACAATACTTTGATGGATTTTGGGTTATGATTCAACTTGTTTCTTATTCTCATTTTACTATGTCTAGTGGATAGTAAAGAATTTATAAAACTAAACATGATACTAAATTAGGAATGACCCTATTGAATCCAGATATTACTAGAACCATAGGGTTAGACATGGAAATAAAATATAGGTAACCATGATCTCTTGTAGGAAGGCATGATGGTTTGTAGTTTGCACAATCAAAGTTATATTGTCCAAAGGATAACAAGCTGTAGGTTATCTTACAGAAGCAAAATGTGGGTCAATGATTACACAGACAAGATAGTATACTATTGTATAAATGTTGACAAAAAAAATCATTATAACATTACAGATTACATAGACTATAGTAGAAATACTTTGTAACTGAAATTGTAAAGCTTAAAGTCGCAAACATATCTTACTTTCTTTACTTACTTCTGTACATGACTACTAGAAGAACTAAAGGAAGCCAAATGGTTTTACCTTACAGGAGTTGTCTATAGTTTAGCACCTTAATTACTAAGCTTTTAAATTGCAAATAAAATACTGCGGACACTTTAAAGAAATTTTAATATGTACTTTTTGATCATACCTATAAACCTGTAAAATTCAATATTTATCTGCGTTAGCACGATTGCTATGTAAGCCCTGGATTCAAAAGTAGATTCCACCTACTTGAAATGAAAAGACTCATCAGTAAACTAAAATATAACAACACACAAGAAGACTTTAATCTTGTTAGAAAAATGAACTGTTAAGTTATTATAATTAAGATTTAGTGAAACTAATTTCTTGACTATTTCTTTTATTTACAAATCGATAGATGTTAGTAGACTGGAAGGTTTAGCATTTATTGTTATCTCAAATTTTTAAAATTTTGTGAAAATTTGGGGGTTTTGACATAATGTGCTCCAGAGCTCCTCGCTCAATAAAAAACATCTCATTAATTAGGTGCTTCAAGGTCTATGCCCAACACATGAAATTGTATATATATAAAATATGCAATTGTCTTACTCCTAATATATCAAACAAATCATCATGTTCATGTGCAGTGAAGTCTTATGCCCAATATACCAAATAAAACATCAAAGTAATATAATAATAAATGGGGCTTATTCCCATAAGTGTTAGGTCAAAATTCAGGATATTACATCCCTCCCGGCATAGAACAACATTGTCCCTAGTGTTCTAGGGACTCAGAATGAAATCATGAAACAAGGAAGGGTAATCCTTTCTCATGGTGGCTTCATTCTCCCAAGTAGCCTCGTCAGCCTCGAAGTGCTTCCATTGGACAATGGTGTGCTTCTTGAGCTGCACCTCTCTCTTGTCTAGTATATGAAGGGATTTAGGTGAAAAATCCCCTTTAGGTTCCACCTATAATAAGGACCAATCAATCACATGTTTAGTATCATAAACATATTTCTTCAATAAAGATGCATGGAAAATATTATGGATTCTTATGTGAGCAGGTAAAGCTAGTTCATATGTCACTGGACCTCTCTTGGCCAGTATCTCAAAGGGTGCATAAAATCTAGGTGGTAACTTACCACACCTCCCCAAGCTCAACAAGCTTCATTTCACTTTTACTTTCAAGTACACATGGTCACCTATCTAATAATCTTTATCTTTTCTTTTCTTATGTGCGTAACTCTTCTGACTGCATTATGCTTCTTTAAGGTTTAGCTGGACCTTTGTAACCAATTATTTCAATTCCTTTAGTAATTTAGGCCGTAACATGAGATGATCCACCGGGCTATCCCAAGTAACCGTCAATAGAGTAACTCAAAGGGAATCATCTTGGTGGAGGTCTGGTATCCGTTGTTATATGCAATATGTAGGTAATATTCCTGCTCAGTGGTGTTTTTCATGACATACATCCTAAGCATTTCCTCTACAATATGTTTTACCTATTCTATCTTCCCGTCTATATGTGGGTGGTAAGCAATACTAAGTTAACTCCGTCTCTAATTTGAAGAATAAGGATCTCCAAAAGTTCCTAGTAAACTTAGTATCTTGATCTGAGATGATTGCCTTGGGTATCCCATGCAATCTAAATATCACTTTTAAGAATATGTCGGCAATGTGTACTACCTTGTAGGTTGACTTCACTGGAATGAAATGTGCTTCTTTTGACAATTTTTAAACTACTACAAAGATAGAATCATATTTATTCTTACTCTTAGGTAAACCCATGATAAAATTCATACTATTTAATGTTATAGCTGATTTCACCACTCATGGTGAATCACACTTTGTATGGACTTCCCCTATCCTGCTGCAGACTCCTTAGACCCCATGGACCATTTTTTGTCCTTTGATGTTTCCTTGGTCATCTCTAAAAACATGTGAAAAATGATACACACGAATTTTAAAACTATAAGCTCGTATACACGCAGGTTTGATCACTAAAACTGCGTACATCGGGATGTGTACATAATCCAAATCCTTTTTGAGTTTTCCTTGACATGGATCCAACTCATTTGACTCCTGGCCTTTCCTATGCCTTGAGATCGCTTAGATTCGACCTTTCATTACCCTTTTGAAAAGCTATATAAGGAACCCCTTCGTACATTGAAGGCAATAAGAGAGAATTGAGAGTAAAGAAACTATAGTCCATTGTTGTCGAACTTATGCTTGAGTCTGCATCCCTTTGTCCCTTGGAGCACTAGTGTGTTCTTCCCAAGCTTGCCTTTTGCTTGTGAGCTTGCTATCGAGAGACGGAGGATCATTAGAGGAATTTTGGGGTCTAAAATGGGCCTCCTAAGCAAAATAATAAAAATAATAGTTAAAATAATAAAATAATATTGATTAATTTTAGAGGAAGAAAGAAAAAAACTACTTTTTGTGTTCGTATTTTCGACATATCTCACTGTGTTTTTACTCAAATTTTGATTGGGAGAGCTCGTTGGATGCGGAATTTGATTCCTCATCCAACGAGTACCCACACTGCATACTTTTGATGGACCCCTCTACCACAAAAACAAGAAATACCTAAAACAATGTGATGATGATGTCATCATCACATTTTTTTTAGGTATTTCTTGTTTTTGTGGTAGAGGGGTCCATCAAAAGTATGCAATGTGGGTACTCGTTGGATGCGGAATCAAATTCCGCATCCAATGAGCTCTCCCGATCGAAATTTGAGTAAAAACACAATGAGATATGTCGAAAATACAAACAAAAAAAGTAATTTTTTTTAATGACAAATATGTCAATTCAACCATTATGGTTGACTTATTTTATTGAAATTCTATTGGTTCTTGAATTCCAACTCACAAAAACTTATTTTGGCATGTTTTCTTATAAGGCCCATTTTAGACCCCAAATTTCCTCTAATGTAAGGTGGTGGAGGCCCAAGTGGGGGATTCAGTTTCTCCGGTTCGCAGACGTACCGACAGAGGTTGTATCTTGTAATCTCTGATCTATATTAAAAGAAACATCTTTTCCTGTCCAATAATGTGTGTTTGAAAGAATATTTTATCCATTGGATTATGTAAAATGCTTATACATTATTGATTATATATGCTAGAATATATATAACACCATGATATATAGAATGCTTGTATTGTTTACTTATTTTTGAGGAAGTAATCTATCAATTCAAGATGAAGTTGGAAAGCTCAACGAGGATCTACTTCAACTGTTCGGAATAAGGTATGAGGTCTGATCCTTTAGTGTTAGACATTTAATTTCTATTGCATGTTGGAAAGGATTGATTTCTAGAGTCAAGCTATCTGTTGTGGTACCCCAAGCCATAGGAATTTCTCTCCATAACAATATTCTCCGACAAGAAACCAAAAGTCAGCCATCTCAAAATTTTCGGCTATCCTGTGTACATACACATTCCAAGAGAGAAGAAAAGAAAATTAGATCCTTCAGGAAAGAAGGGTATATTTGTGGGATACTCTGAAAGCTCGAAGGCTTACAGAATATATTTCCTAGGATTCAAGAAGATTGACATCAGCAGGGATGTGACATTTGATGAAGACACAACTTACAACAAATCCAAAAATAGACCTACTAAAGAACCTAAACAAGCAGAAGCTCCCAGAATTTATGATACCACCATGAATGAAGAAAAGCAAGAAGAAGATCAAGAATTTGAAGAACCACAAATACTTGTAGATCCACCTCCAGATAAGAATCCTCACAAGAGGAAACCTACATGGGTACAGGAAATTATCCAAGGTGCAGAAAGATATGGGGCTCCAGAAGAGAATCATAGAGAAAGAAAGATAACTAGATCCTGCTCTTGGTATGTAGCATTACTATGTGATTTCATCGATAAAGAACCTTCCAATTATGAAGAAGTGGCAGAATGGAAAGAATGGAAGGATGCCATGATCGAAGAGTATCAATCGATCATGAAGAATGATGTTTGGGACGTTGTCACAAGACGAGAAGGGAAGTCAGTTGTAACTTCCAAATGGATCTACAAGATCAAGGATGCTGCAAACGGTAGCATAGAGAAATATAAGGCAAGATCCATGGCTCGTGGTTTCTCACAGAAAGAAGGAATAGACTATGAAGAAACCTTTGCACCTGTAGCTAGACAAACTTCCATTAGATCATTACATGCTGTGGCTACAGTAATGAAATGGAAGATACACCAAATGGATGTTAAGACTACTTTCTTGAATGGTGTAGTGGAAGAGGTGTCATGTCCCCATGCCTCAGACCGGCGTAGAGGACGCGACTACTAGCTTTATCAGACCGGGCTAACCGCCCATGAACATGTACAGGATTAAAAAGTGCTGGAAACAGAACGCTTAAACGTATGCATTGAACTTAATTAAGCACATATGAGAAATTATCATGCACAGATGCAATTGTCTATTAGACACAGCGGAAACATCATACATTCCAACAAGCATTCTGTTCAACATGTTCATTTCATTTCCATTAACATAATTTACAGTTGCAGAAGTAAAATGGACAGAGCACTTATCTTATGAAGAACTTCTTCTGCAACCAGCTACGTCGCTGCAACGTTCCACCCAACCATAGGCCAGTGTGCTCCTTAATCTCTCAGTAGCGCTGCCACCCCCGAGCTGGGCATGATTCTCCAAGGAATAAGGGAACTAGCAGGCTTACACATATCCAGGATACACAAAACACATAGCCAAGCCAACAAAGTTGGGTTTATCAGGCCATTAAGGAGCTGATGAAGGAAATTTGCTAAGCTGGTGAGCTCATTACAGAGCCAAGAAAACCTACACTAGAACTATCCTGACCTCTAAGACACCCATCCACAACCAACATAAGGAATCAGTCCCTTCTCTGCTACACAGTCCCTCAGGCCCTGCATTCCCTTCCAGTGCTATTCAGGGGTGATGGAGAAGAAGGCCAGCCCTCTAGCTCTGTCTGTGTGGTTTCCAGCCACCAGGTTTATCAAGAAAATCTAAGCCAACATCTCTACTCCTCTCACAGTCCAAAGACCAACCATTGCACTCCGGAAATTAATTTAGCTATTACAGCTTAAACAGGGAGAAACAAATCTCAAGTGACATACAACAATTCCCAAACGCAATAGCAACACACTTACAGCAGGGGAAAATCAACAGCCCGTTCAAGGTAATTGAGCCACGGGAAGACTCACAAAGCCCATGCTGGGAACGAAATTATAGACTCCCGGCCTGGGCGTGAGTAACAATCAACGCAGAACCCACAATTCGACCCATGGGGAAAGGATACGGCCACACTGTGCACAGATCCACAGAAGAAAACCACGTGGGTAAAACCTAGGAAATTCCTGTGCGTGAGGAACAATTCGACCCAATGAGGAAAGGACAGACAATGAAGGCCCTGCATGAGGAAGAACAAATCTGTTTTTGTCCGTGGATGCACACAACAACAGGAAGGACGCAAATTTGCAGTTCGTGGGTGTTCAGCAAACTCGTGGAGCCAAGAAAATGTCTACGTGAGACCAAAAACGCCAAGAACCTTGCGTGAGGATGAACATCAATGGGGAGGACGTGAATTGCAAGTACTAAGTGTTTTTTCAACTCGTGGGGAGGAAGAAGAGTCTACGTGAAGGATGAGGACGAATTGAATGAAGGGCATAGGCTAGGACTGACAGTCCTGCCACCCCACACCCCAAAACAATAACTGCCATAACTCCTCCCAGATGCCAACAGAAATTATTAACTGAAGTGGTTGGAATAAGAAAAAGGAAGAAGACACATGGGTTTTTCCCTAAATGGCCCAAGGTTTAACAATTTTCCCCCACACCTTATCCTTGAGAAAATCATGCCCCATTCGATTTAGTTGCTGCAACCGTAGCTGGTTGTGTTCATTTTTATTATAGATGCATATTTACATGATGACCAACATAATATATGCCACATGCCCCGATATTCAATCGGTGACAATTTAAATCCAGAACATAGCATAACCGATCAATGGTGGGGCCTTGGCCTTTAGCTCCACACCATGATCATTTACAATATATACATCATATACATCTAATGTGACGGGGTTAAAACTAGGAACTTACAAGAGGAAGTGTATGTGGAGCACCCACTCAGTTTTGAGACACATGATAGGGAGTCTCATGTGTGCAAATTGAAGAAATTCCTATACGACTTGAAACAGGCACCCAGGACATGGTACGGCAGAATTGACAACTTTCTATCCAGTTTGGGCTTTTATAAGAGTAAAGCAGATTCCAACCTTTACTATAGGGTAGAATATGTAAACCCAGTGATGCTCTTACTATATGTAGATGATCTGTTTGTAACACGTATGGATGGGTTGATTGCTGATACAAAGAGGAAGCTTGCTACCGAGTTCGGAATGAAGGACTTGGGTATGATGCATTATTTTCTAAGCATGGAGGTGTGGCAGAATGCAGATGGAATATTCCTTGGACAAGGGAAGTATGAAGTAGAGATCCTGAAGAGGTTTGGGATGATGGACTGTAAGGCTATGGCCACACCTATGGCATCAAACATGAAGCTATTGAGTGATGGTTTATCAAATTTGGTTGATGCTATGATGTATCGTCAAATGATTGGGTCCTTGATGTACCTGATGAACATGAGACTAGATATTTTATTTGTTATGAACACCTTGATCCAATTCCTGACATATCCGATAAATGTTCACTTGATTGCTACAAAGCATATTCTAAGGTACCTAAGGGTTACAGTTGATTATGGGCTCAAGTACAAGGCGAATCAGAAGATTAACCTAGAGGGTTATGTTGATTTAGATTGGGCAGGAAATTCCATCGATAGGAAGAGGACTTCAGGATGTTGTTTCAGTATGGGATGAGGTGTGATCTCTTGGTTTAGGAGAAAGCAATCCTGTGTGGCACTGAGTATAGCTGAAGCAGAGTATGTCACATCTTGTTTAGCTAGTTGTGAGGCAGTATGGCTGAGGAAGCTACTATTTGATTTATTTGATCTGAAGATGGATGCTACTTGTATACATTGTGACAATGAGAGTTGTGTGAAGTTGTTAGAGAATCTAGTGTTCTATGACATGTCAAAGCATATCGAGATCAAGTATCACTATATCAAGGATATGGTGCAGAGGGGAGCAATGAAGCTCCAGCATGTTGTGACGGACGATCAGATAGATGATGTGTTGACAAATCCATTGGCGATAATGAATTTTGAGTACTTTAGGGAGAAGCTTGGTGTTCTCTAGATCGAGGTCCCTTCCAAGGGGAAGTGACGAGTCCGGAAGCCATTATGACGAGTACGTCAGATATAAGGGCTAAGCCATTCTATCATGGTGAGAGGATTGGTTCCTTCCATGTTAGATATGAGTGCTAAGCCATTTTTATATGACTATAGGATTGGTTCCTACATGATTAGATATAAGGGCTACTGCCATTCTGGGAATGGAGCTTCCTAGTGAGTTACCAGGAATGCTTGGTATGGGACTGAGGGCCTTTGTGAGACGATTGTAAGGTGTAGTCTTACATGATCAGATATGAGTGCTTTCCATTCTGATGAGTATGTCAGATGTAAGGGAAACTTTCATTCTCTGGGAGAATGGAGGCACTTGGCCAGTTACCGGGTAACTCAGTATGGGACTGGGGGCCATTCTGATGAAATTGCAGGATTGGTTCCTACAAGATTAGATGTGAGTGCATGCCTTTCTGATGAGTAGGTCAGATGTAAGTGTTGTTCCTTTTTGATGAGTAGTTTAGATGTAAGTGCTGATCCTTTCTAACGAATAGGTCAGATGTAAGTGTTGAGCCTTTTCACAGATGATAGTATTTGTGTCCTATCATGCTAGTGAATGTGAGTGCTCGGCCTTTTTGATGAGTAGGTCAGATGTAAGTGCCGAGCGTTCCTTTTTGATGAGTAGGTCAGATCTAAGTGCTGGAAAGACCATTCTAAATTAGTGTCAAATATAAGCACTGAAGAAGACCTACATGGTGGCTAGGCCTACAACCATCCTGAAAATGGGATGGCTTTGTAAAACTTCCTATGACGAGAAGAATCATGAGATAGCACATATGATGATGACTCAGTGATGATCTAGATCGAGCTATGATTCAGATCCAGTTATGATGTCTTCGAGATGATCCAGATCGAGTGATGATCCAAATCCAGCAGTGATGATCTAGATCCAATGATGATCCAAATCCAGTGTGATGATCGATATCTAGTGATGATGATCCAAATCAAGTGATGATCCAGATCAAGTGATGATCTAGATCCAGATGAAGATGACTTGAAGATGAAGATGACGAGAACTTGATGATGACCCAGATGATACAAAGAAGAAGACTTGTGTTGAAAAACCATGTCGAGAGAATACCTTCCTATTTAAGAGGGAGTGTTGATGAATATGTGAATTTCGAATGTATTCACTTATATTTCTTATGTATTGTAGCCCGATGTTTATTTTGGGATGTATTTGTAATGTAATTGAGTTATTTCATGCCCTGATGTTTCGATCGGGAGAATCTATAATGTAAACAAGTTGTGTCAAGTTATTGTGGGTAACCCTCCTATTGTCTAAGGGTTAAAGTCCTCACATTTCTGGGGCACTAGGGTTATTAGAATCTCCTAGAGAGGTCGGCCCTAGTAGGGTTTTAGTCATGTCGGGAAGTAGTATAAATAGAGAGCTAGCCTCTCTATTTAGTACACACTCACTCACACTCAGTTGTAGTGCATAACTAAGGAAGAGAAAGACACTAGGGAAAAGAAGAAAGAGGTTACTGCTGTCGGGAGATCATCTTACTGTTTTGGGGTTTTACTTTTGGTGTTGATTCTATATCTGGGAATTTGTGAGGTTTTCTCTATTTATGGTTTCCCCAAGGAAAAACATTGTGTTCATTGTCTCTTATGTTTGATTGTTGTACTTGTTATTCTCTCAGTTAAAGATCCTAACATAATGCTAGTTTGAATGATAAAAACTAACAAAGGTGAGGTGTCATTCTTTGTGGTTTTAATGCAGTCTCCTGCTTCCCATTGAAAATATTTTTTTGGTTGTTCTATACCTATGACTATTAGAGAGGAAATGTCTATACTCATCAAACACCTCCTTTCTTAATCTTTTTGAGCGACGAGATTTTATCTTAGGACCACAAACTAGACATTCAAATTTACGCTTTGTCTAATGACCTACAATATATATATATTGAATGTATATGTCAATTATAATTATATATTAACTATATTAACTACTTCATATAATTAAATGCAATTAAAGTGGAACTTAAAACTACAAACCACAAAATTGGGTTAACCCAGGGGAATCATGTATTTTCCATACAACCATTGCATGGAATTGAAATTTCCTTTTCTGTATTGGTATAGATATGTCATACATAGTGATTCCATTCCATAACTTCAGTAGCTTATCTATAAGCAGTTTGATATATACATTCATATCTTTGACTTGGAACTTGCCTAATTGATTTGAAGTACATATAAAATATATATATATGAGAACCATTAAGATATATAAACCATGCATAAGAGTAAAATAAAAAATTTACAAATGAAATTAGGAAATATAATATGAAAAATGAGATGCCACAACTACATTAGAAATAAAATAGTTGTAGACAGGAAATACCTGGAATAATCATCGACAACATTATGTGCTCCGTATTTATTGACAACCATGGAGGAATGTTATTGTTGATAACAAAAATAGGCCACACTGTGTAAATGGATTTCATATGTGAAATGGATTAACACCATCTGGTGCCAAAGAAACCCTAAGATTACTTGGTTCTTCTTTAAAGTGAGGCCACTTTTCCTCCATATCCCTAAAAGCAAAACCATTTGAAGGCATTTGGATAATATCATATTGACTTATATTCTTGGCATTGTAATCGATAAATTGCGCTATACTATTGCACCTGAATAGTCATTTCAAATGGGGAATTATGGGAATATAACGAAGAACCTTGTGAGGCACCCTTTTTTTACTCGATCTATTCAATATCTACTTATATGAAATTCTAGACATTCTGTTGCAAATTCATGCTGATTATAATATATAACATGGCCATCGGGGCATGCATGAATTGCTTGATAATGCATTCCAATATATTTCATGATAAAAGATAAATATCGATATGTGCAAGGTAAAATATTTGATGGTGGTAACAAAAATCCAGCTATCAAGCTACATCAAAAAAATAGATATATAGTTAATGTAATATATAAATAATATTAACGAAACACACTTCACCCATATGATGATCAATAATGATTTAACAATACAATTATTAGAGGAATACATATAAACTTTATCATGATGGTATATATGTGATGGATTATTTTACATACCTTAGCATCTGTGTGATTGATAGGTTTGAAATACCATTCATAACCTTCAATTTCATTATCAACAATACAACAGATAGAAGACTTGTTTTGGAGCCTTCATAAAGGGGTTGATTTCCCTTATCGAGAAGAGGTATATCGTGAACATCATCAAATTCATCAATATTTTCATTATCATCGCCATCATCAGCATCTATTCTAACATTAAATGAATCATGGATCAATGTATTTCTACCATTGTCTTCAACTACGTTATCAGTATGATCATCTTGTTCAATATGATCATTCATTGTTCTCCATTAAACATAGACACTCCATGGTCCTAATCCAGAACTTTTTCTGAAATCACTTCCTTTGGAAGATATGTTGTAGGGTGTATTTATTGTATAAATACATGAAAACATTAATATATATAATTTAATATAGGAAATACTAAATTAATACATACATTTACCAAAGAAAAGAATATAAAAAAAATTATAATTCTAAAACTACAAATGGATGATATTCATTCCCCCCTTCAGCATGTCCGTGTTCCCTACAATGTTTTGTGGTTGTTGAAATCAATATTCTTCTCCTCTTAAATCCCCTGCATTGAGTACATGTAAAATAACATTTGCCATCACCCCTTCATTTCACTACATCCCATTGTCTAGCAAGCAATTTTCGTTTGTGTTCATTTGGATCAGGAATATTTCCATTTGACATTTTGTCACAAACTTCATGAATGAATACTATAGACAATATTAAAAAATCAAGTTCCACACATCACAATTTTCTCAAACGAAGGTTTGTCAAATAAGAAAAATTTTCCCGCAACCACCCACTGAAGAATAAAAAAATTCCTCAAACTGTTCGTTGAGGAATAAATATTTCCGCAAACCGTCCATTGACTCTATAGAAAACATGTCAGATTGTCTAAAAATGTTTATATTTATAATATGTCAGTCATCAAATATTCGATGATATGAACCTAGTTACCATTGGAAATATGGGATTAAACGATTTGAAATATGTATTTATATTATTTCCAAAAATAGCCCAATGACATTGAGAATAAGACAACTCATCCTCCAAGTGTCATTTCAAATTTGACACACTGTCGTCACAAATTCGACGACATAGTGTTGCAAAGTGTCGTCTATAAAACTATGCTAAGGACATCAAAACATGATGATACTTAAAGAAATCAGAAAGTACAGTACTTTTTTATCATTGCAAAGAAATGATATTTTGGATATCATCAGTTTCTGTCATTGGATTTTGGGTTCAAATCCTGTTGTGTCTGCAGCCTCAAGAGGTCCATCTAATGCGATGAACGTCCTTTCCATGACCTCGCTTGTGCCAGAAGTATTCTCTAATACAATGAATGTCCCTACCGCAATTGTTGGAGCCTTTTCGATATAAAAATCTAGGGAAATGCAGGAATGTGGAGCTATGTTCTCTAACCAATAACACACACTAATAGACAATCTTTTGAAACCAATGACCATCACATACCTTCTCTAGAACTCTTGAAAACCTCACCAGACTATCATTCAACCACCTTAGTTTCTCTTCCACATTTAGTCAGTCTTTGTCTCTCAATGGATTTAAGAAATTGCATTTAGAAATATATGGAAGGTTGTATCCGACGATGGCCCTACCAGTACCTTCACACACTTCGTCATTGATTAGTATGATGGAACATGCATAGGAACATGGGTTTGAGATCCGGTGTTCTTTCCGGGAATCCGTTCATGCCATCCTTTCTAATACAATGCTATACTATTGGCTGCAAAAAAGATCTCCGGCATCGGTTCACGTTATCTCCCATTTGGCTCATGTTGGGTCCCAAAATGCCCCTTTTTAACCACATCGATTATACCTTGTTTTTCTTGTCTTACTTCATTTTTCACACCAAACAAATGTTCTTTCCTCACTTTAGCCCTGAATTTTCACAGGTATGATTAATTATTATTCCATCTTATTAATGCTTATGATTGCTATAATCGGGAATTTTCTTCTTGAATTATGCTAACAAATTATGATTTTACAAAGATAGTGAAAGTCGTGAGAGAATCTAGGTGTATCACTCTGAGCGGTCCAAAGACAAGATGAGCACTGACTGCCAATTGTGACCTACCAATTTCATTTCTACACGTGGATCCAACCAAGGGTCATCATTCGACATGGGTTTCGTCAGACTTAGCTGCAACAATGCACCTCTACTTAAATTTAGTTGCAGTCATTAGGGCATCTCTTGAATTGGTTTTGTTATTCATTTACTCGCTGGGGAAACATAATTTCCTATATTCCCTATTTTTTGTTTAATTCCACCCACATCTATAACAATGCATGTAAGAGGGAAACCTGAAGATCGTAGATCTTCATGGCTGCCCTATATTAGTGGGTGAGGGTTACCATTGTTGATGTATAAGTATTGGGAGTCATTTGGAGCTAGGGTTTGGAAAATATCATATTTTTTTGTGTGAGCTGTAACAAAGATTGTATTTTCATTCCACTGTTTTAATATAAGGAGTAGGATTCTTCATTATTCTATGTTTTAATTTGTGTTCGTTCCAGCATCTCTATTCAAAGGCTGCACTCGCCTTCTCATAGGGATCATCGAGTTAATTATATGTTTTTTTAATTACTTGTGTGGTGTGGAAGTTACATTAGACACATTTGTTTCAGTAGTTGCAACAGTAATGTTCAATCATTGTGTTTCCTTGAATATTCAATACTTTCATTTCCTTTAAGTTGCAGTAGTGTGGTGTGACTGTCGACTATGTAGGTTAATTTCCTTTATGCATGTTTTTGATTGCTGTAATAGTCAAGCTCTTCCTTAGTTCCTTTAAATTACTTGTCTTGCTCAAGTTTGCTAATTCAAGTAGACTATAGCTTAGAGCTATTGATTCAATTCCTGTTATTTCTTATTCCTATATTAAGGTTGGATTAAACTAGTCACAATGGATTTGCATATAGTCTGGTAAATTAGTATTTAACTTTCTACAAAAGTAAGTCTAGATAGTTATTTCATGAATCATTCATTGATGGATTGAATTTGTGAGAATTGATTGCAATTTTGAATTCTTATATAGGTAGTTTAGATCAGTTTAAATATGGAAGGAGTTTGACTAAATAGATAAGTAGGACCGTTTATTCAATTCATTAACTACTTAGTGTCTAAGCATAGGAAGTGTGAATTATATTTCAAATAAAAAGACTTCCCTGGGTTGACAATTTATATTGAGAATTCTACATGATGGTTTGAATTAAATAGCATATAGAGTGACCAACATTTTGGCCCTACTGCCAGGGAAGGTAATTATTAGACACCATAGTAGTTGGATCTATTCATTTTTATTCAGTCTTTAAGTTTTCATGTTTTGGGTTGCATGAATACTAGGAGAGTAAAATGTGAAATTCCCAAAACCCCTAGAACTCCCAAGAATACTAACATTGAAAGTGTTCGAGGCTATGGCAACGATCTAGCATTAGCAAGAAGAACATTCATTGACGATTTGGTTGCCAGATCCAATTCCTCTACTAGTTCTCTCCATCAAGGTTCCTCCATCAGAAGAAGCCCAATTACCCCCAGGGTGGAAGCATTAGTTTCCACAGTGGAGAACACAAGAGGAGCTACGACACCCTCAGGTGTCCCTGCAGAGGAAGATAGAGTCAACACTATGGGAGAAGCTGATCAAGATGTGATTTATCACATTAATGGGAAGGAGGTGACAAAGGAGGAGTGGTCATAGTTTCATCAGAAATGGGATGATCAGAGCAAGCAGAGACAGGAGAGAGCACAGGAAAATATGAATAACAGACATGAACTGAAAGATCATGAAGAAGAGATGGGGGAGAACCATCACAATGATGGTGATTCCTTGCAGGAGGGGACAATTGATACACTCCAATTCCCCCTTCGATATCCATATAGACAAGCCCCCATGAAAAACATATCACCATCAGTATTACCTCGTTTTCATGGAAAGGCCACAGAGGATCCATATGAATTCCTCTTCGATTTTGACGTCCTATGTCCCAGCTACGACTACACATCCAGCAAGTAGATGTTAAATTTTTTTCTTGCTACTTTGAAGTATGATGCACTACATTGGTTTATGAGCCTCGATGGTGAAACTTTCACCACTTGGGATCAAGTGAAACCGGTGTTCCTAGAAAAATACGAGTACTGCAACACTAAAGATAAAAGAGAAGAGTTGTTCAATATGGTACAAAAGGATGAAAAAATTTTGGAATATTTTGTTGAGAGGCTCATGTACAATGTGAAAAGGGCTGGACAAACTAATATGGGGTTAGATGTACTCAAGATAGTCCTACTTCATGGGATCAGGGAAGACTACCTAGGTATGTTGAACCTGATGGGAAAGGGGAATATCTGAAAGGAATCATTTGAAAAAATTATTGAATTATGTAGAAGGTATTCCAGAGGATCCTCTAGGACAAACAAATGGGACAAATTGGAAAGAGATGCCTTCGATAGAACAAAAAATTCATCCAATGGAGAAGCCACCCGAGAAGAAATAAGAAACCTTCTCGAGAACTTCAAAACAGAGATGATGAAATCCATATTCTCATAAATAGATGTCCTAAGGACGAAGCAGAAACAAGCAGTAGAAGGTCTAACACTCGATGTATTCTACCCCAGATGTAGGAAGTAGCATCCCCTGAAGTAGTTCCCACTCGACAAGGTAGAAGTGTGCCAGCTCTGTGAATTGAACCATGATACAAAGTATTTCCCCTCACTATCTCAAGTGAAGGCAGTTCTGTAGGCATCAACTCTAGACATTGAACCAACCTACTTCATTGCCCAGAAAAAACCTTAGAAACCTCAAAACCAAGGTATGAGTCTAGAATCATTTCCATTTTTGAATAATATGAATAATTGGAATAATATGCATCACATAAATACACAATTCCCTTCACCTTATTCCAACCATCAATGGCATCCTTCTCAACCTCCTATGCATAATTTCAACTCTTGGACTCCTTGGACACAATCACCAAACTAATGGAATTCTTAGTCTTCTGGGTCGAGGAACTCCCATCAAGGAAACTAGTTTCCCCATAACCAATATCCTCAATAGTTTCCACATCAATAGTTTCCTCACCAACAATACCCTCATCCATACTAGCAATATCAACAGTCACAACTGCGACTCTAGAACAATGATGCACCGAATATTCCTATATGATTGCAGCTTCCTGCTTAACCTAACCCCAACCCAAATAATAAATAATTCCACTAGTTTGATACCACCAACATGCCCACTTACTCCATCACTCCAGTTCCCTGTAACAACATACGCTTACGATTAGGGAGGGTATTGGATCCTTTAGTCATAAAGGATGTTCCATCCCTTGTGTCTGAAGAAGGAATGAAACAATAATACTCATCTCACACAACAATCCCTATTATTGAGGATGTTGAAATTCCTACTGAGACACCAGCTAAAACACACAAAGAAATAGCTATCAAAATTCAGCCTACACAACTGATTAGAGAACCACCATATCCTGAAAGACTGACACTACAGAAAGAAATGGAACAACCCTAGTTTAACCTCTTAGGAGAGTTGAAAATTTTATATGTCAAAATTCCCCTGTTGCAGGCCCTCCATGATGTGCCTATTTACGCCAAAATAGTCCAGGACCTGTGTTTAAGAAAAACAAGTAGAAAATTGAGGGATCCTCTCACTGTCCATGTCATAGGGAAACTATTTGAACTGATAATGGGGAAAAATATCTTGCATAAATATTATGATCCTGGGAACCCTATTGTTATCTCCCAAAATAATTTATTTTGATAGTATGAAGAATTTAACTCATGTAATGAAGGATATGAACATCACTGACAGTTTGAAATCCTTTGTTTTTTATTTGGGTAAAACTTTCACAAGTTATAGATTTCGGTGGCTTAGGTGAAGCTCAAAACATCTCATTAGCCACTGAAAAGGGTTTTCTTTAGTAGATTAAGAAGGAGTGCAACATATACACTAACCACCGAAAGAACAACAAAATTCCCCCCTCGTGTTTTTCACTACAGTTACAAGCTTGGGGAAATTACGCAAGTGCAATAAGAGCTCCAAAAACTGAAATTATATATGAAATGAGTCATTCAAAGACTTCTATTTATCGGTTCCAGACACTTCTACGGAAAGACATGGATCGATGTTGGATACATGTGATGGAAACGGTTTCTTACTCGATGAATCTTATTCTGGTGTATGATGAAATACAAAGCTCTCCCAAACTTTTTATTTTTGATAGTAGGTCGTAGGTCTAATCCTCTATGACATTGACATTTCAGAGATTTAGTCCTCTATGTCATCGCCACTATGGATAATCTAGTGGTTTGAAGTTCCAATGCACTAGTGGCTTGAGGTTTCGATCACCAATCATTAGTGGTTAGAGGTTCCAATTGCGACGTTAGTGGTTTGAGACGCCGACACTGCAGTGGTTTTTTGGTACAAATCTTCAATGAGATAGTGGCTAGAGCCTCTGATCGGTGATCGCGAAACTAGTGGTTTAAATCACCGACACTGCGGCAACATTCAGGCTTGGGGTGGATGAGGTTAGTGGCTAGAGCTTCTGATCACCGATGGGTTAGAGGCCAGAGCTTCTGATCACTGATGTAGAAACCTTTGCAAAGTTGTGGTTTAAAGTTCCGACAATATGGCAGCATTCCGGTTTAAAGCACTGATGCATTCAAGTTAGAGCTTCTGATCACCGACGGGTTAGAGGTCAGAGCTTCCGATCACCGATGTAGAAACCATCATGAAGTTTGTGGTTTAAAACACCGACACTATGGAAGCATTCATATTTGGGGTGCCAACGGGTTAGTAGTCAAAGCCTTCGATCACCAACCACTGCGACAGGGTAGAAAAATCTGGCGGATTAAGCAAGAAAGATCACGTCAGTTAACCATCGAAACATTGGATTTTGGTGGCAAATTTATAGGGGACCAGCAGTAGTGATCACTAGAAAATACTTTAGTTATTCAATGTTCACTCAGTGAACTAGGTCTTTGTCATAGTTCGACAATAGTTAGCTAGGGTTTGAAACCCTAATTTGAAAAACTATCACTTTTGAGTATTTTTGTGAAAACAGATCGAAGTTTCAAGATATGTCATTTTTGTAGAAGGCTATAAATCCCATGATCGATTTTATAATAAAGGTTCAACTTTGGGGATTTATAAGCCGACAATGCTTTCACACTTCTCATTTTAGTTGTTCATGATATAAGCTCTTTTGTTGTGATCTGTTCAGCCACCATCTCTTACTTTACTGTATTTATGCCTAAAGGTGTATTTAGGTCATTTTTAGATTGATTAAAAAGCTGATAGCTATCATCCTATTGGTTTTTTATTGTGATTTGATTGATAAATACCATCCTCATTAAGATTTAGCCATTTATATGCATGTGTTTTTTTTGTAAGTCTACCATCCTGGTGTGTTCTCCATCCCTGCACCCTATTGTCAAACTTCTAAGCAATCGTAACTAAAAACCTTGTAAATGAGTGAGTTTTATGCATGCCTTAAGAGTGAAAAGGTTATATAGGTCAACCGACTTGATCCATATCAGAAAACCCTAAAAACATTGTAAGTTTCCAGGCATCCTAGAGCTACAACCTAGAGGAGTTTCTCGGAGTGATAACAAATTGACACCATTGTCGGGGAAAGGATATTGAAGCTCAGCTTCCATGGGAGACGACATAGATCCATGCTTTGATGATAGACAAAGATTGGAAATTATTATGTTTGTAATAATCTATCTAGCGACTCCATTGATATAAGGTGGCTTAAAGAAGACCAAGTACCAGAGCAAACACAAAGAGGCCACCAGCAACACCAGTTTCACATCTAGAAGAAATTTTGAGGAAAGCTAGGGCTTTACTAAGACAGACTAGCAGTGCTACAAAAAAATATACATTAGGTATTTCAAGAAATCTTTTTGCTATGATTTCTTCTACTGAAATTCTTAATTCTCAAGAATTTTTAGATACATCAAAAAAATCTAGGGGTTGTGCATCTTCAAGCACTCCAGCTTGTGAAGATCCAATCCCTGGTGACTCCACTGGGATAAGTATACCACCGCCTTCTCAGCAAGTATATCCATCATTGTTTCCGTCCACAACCCCGTCCATACCTAATTCCAGTATGGCTACCCCTCAATTGACCAAGATGGAAAGGATCCTGGTAGCTAGGTATGCACCCCTAATTTTGCCAAATCCTCTCCAAGCCATGCCTAGTGGGGATTATCTCAAGTATATGCATAAGTTTACAGGGGAAGGGGATTTCACTACTGAAGAACATCTAGAGGCTTTTACAACTTTGCTGAAAATATTAAAATCGAACAAGAAGATGTATGGACTAGGGTTTTTGTGCAAATCCTAGATGGCCAGGCTAAAAAGTGGTTTAAGGAACTTCCTGCTAGGTCAGTGGCAGGCATAGAGACCCTAGATGGCATTTTCCTAAAGCATTGGGGAGAGAGGAGAGACCAGCTCTACTATATCACAAAATTCAACAACTTGAAAAGAAAAAATGGGGAGTCTATCTCAAACTTTACCAAGAGATTCAAGAACATGTTGCTACGGAGAGAAATTCCTATGGCTTGGGGTACCAGAACAAACATATTGACTCCAGAAATCAATCCTTTCCAATATGCAATAGAAATTAAATATCTAACACTAAAGGATCAGACCTCATACCTTATTTCGGATGGTTGAAGTAGATTTCCATTGAGCTTTCCAACTTCATCTTGAATTGATAGATTACTTCCTCAACAACAAGTAAAAAATACAAGCATACTCTATATATTGGTGTTAGACCTATTCTAGCATATATAATCAACAGTGTATAAGCATTTGAAAACATCCATGGATAAAATATTCCTTCAAACACACATTATTGGATAGGAAAAGATATTTCTATTAATATAAAATCAGATATTACAATAGATATAACCTCTATCGGCACATCTGCAAATTGGAGAAACTGAATCCTCCACTTGGGCCCCCACCACCTCAATCCTCCATCTCTCGATAGCAAGCTCAAAATCAAAACGCAAGCTTGGGAAGAACACAAAAGTGCTCCAAGGGACAAAGGGATGTAGACTCAAGCATAAGTTCCGCCAACAATGGACTATAGTTTCTTTGCTCTCAATTCTCTCATACCATAGAGTTGCTTATATATATTTTCAAAGGGGTAATGAAAGGTCGAATCTGAGCAATCTCAAGGCATAGGGAAGGCCAGGAGTCAAGTGAGTCGGATCCATGTCAAGGAAAAATCCAAAAGTATTTGGATTATGTACACATCCCGATGTACGCGGTTTTAGAGGTCAAACCCACGTATATACGCGATTAAGGGTTTAAAAGTTGCGTGTATCATTTTTCACATGTTTTTAGGGATGGTCAAGGAAACATCAAAGGACAAAAATTGGTCCAAGGGGTCTAACGAGTCTGCAGAGGGACAAGGGAAGGCCATACAAGTGTGATTAACCTGGAGTGGTAAAATCAGCTATAACAGATGCCCCCTAATGTGTGAGGTCAGAGGGGTCATATGATGGCCGAAATACATTATAAGTCCATCCCAAAAATGGAGTGATGAAGAATCACAAATGGAAGACCAACCACCCAATCAGAATAGTACAATAATGCAAATCTACACATGACTGCAAATACATATAGCAGTCCCGAATACATAAGAGTACAATGGCCATGAATAGGCATGATACAAGATATCACATAAATGGTCATCACCACGTACAATATACATAGATCAGAATATCCATGATGAAGAGATACAAAGGATCATGATCTCCATAATGGCTGAAGATATACAATGGATCAAGATCTCCATAACAGCTAGAAATGTCTGACATATACTGGAATCAAGTCACGAGAGCTGAAATCTCACATTAGAGGAAATTTCAACTCAAAATGGGCCTCCTAAAATGAACTAATAAAATAATAGTTAAAATAATAAAATAATATTTATTAATTTTGGAGGAAGAAAAGAAAAACACTACTTGTTTGTTTGTATTTTTGACATATCTCCCTGTGTTTTTACTCAAATTTCGATCGGGAGAACTTGTTGGATGGGGAATTAAATTCCGCATCCAACAAGTACCCACTCGGCATACTTTTGACGGACCCCGCTACCCCAAAAACAAGAAATACCTGAAAAAATGGAATGATGACATCATCATTTCGTTTTTCAGGTATTTCTTGTTTTTGGGGTAGTGGGGTCCTTCAAAAGTATGCCAAGTGGGTACTCGTTGGATGCGGAATTTAATTCCCCATCCAACGAGCTCTCCCGATCGAAATTTGATTAAAAACACAGGGAGATATGTCAAAAATACAAACAAAAAAAGTAGTTTTTTTTATGATACCTATCCCCAAATTTATATTAAAAAAGTGTTTAAGACCTATACGGTATTTCAAATTTAAAGCAATTTCATTGGCTAACACATGATGACATGGAATTTGAATAAAAGTTAAAAGGCCCATTTTGAGTTGAAATTTCCTCTAATGTGAACATTGGCACGATCAAGGAGGTATCATATAAGAGATGCCACCAATATGGAAGGTCTTCTACACAAACCACTACAAGTACATGTCCTACTATGTGGATAGAGGTGTCGAGGTCAAACATAGTAGTCCATCGTCTGATTACTAGTCATTGATGTATACCATTAACAGACGCGAGATCACCCACCGATAATGAAAATGGGAATCAAGGTACTAGACTACAAACTAACAAGTGTGAATAAATGTGTTGAGGTTGAACACTTGAAAGGATCCATTGATTAGGGGACATTGATGTATTCCCGAAGACTGTCGATGGTGAGAGAACATGTAACTGATGACTGCAAGTCTCAAGGCACTCAAAATCAATCTAGATTCCAATCCCAGAATAAATGATCTGAAGTCGATGGGATGAAATATGCTAGAATGAGGGAATTAAGGCATCCCCCATCATCCAACACAAGGTACTCAGCAATGCTATATAATGTGGAAGGACTTGATCATAAGGTGCACGAACCAATAAATGTACCGGGAATGGTCGACATGCAACATCAATATAACTGAGGAATGGCTGACTCAGATTTCAAGTTCCTTTGAACAAGAGCATAACGGTGAATGGTGACTAAATAAAGGTAGCATAGACTTGATATACAAACTAGGACATCTCTGCGACACAAGAGGCATCGACAGAGGCTCCATAGGGACTAGAAGCTTAACCAGTCGGTGGAGATAAACTCAAATAAATGAGTAAAAATCCTAAGGTCAAACTATAAACCCAACCAATGTATGTGATATACAGTGCTTTGTTTGAAGGCGACACGAATCAACAACGGCCAAAGATAACATCTTTCCTTATTCTGCTTTTTGGTTTTTTTATTTTTTTTTGGAATTTTTCAAATATTTAAAAAGCTTGAAAAAGAATAAAACTGCTTTATAGTTATAGAATAGGAGGAGACGAGTTTCATAGGGGGAAAAAAATAGTTCCAAGCAATGGAACATACCTATGCTCAATGCAAGGACACGTGTAGGATAGCGACACTCGGGGGAAAATCCCCTCCCAGTAAAAATAGAGAATCAAGCTACAAAGGATATATAAAATGGCTCTGAATGGCTAGACATGAGACAAGCTTGGGCTATATGGCTGAAACTCAATGTCAGGGAAGCTAGCATAAGGCTCAATGAGGTAGGAAAAGGTCATGATAATGCAATTACAACTTGACATATACAAGGGAGTCCCAGAGAAACAGTCAGCATAAAGTTCAAGAGGAGTATGAGGCTCTTTCTCAAGGACATGGCGGGACTAAAAGGGACTCCCGAACCTAAAAGAGGACTCACAGCATGGGTACCAAATGCAAAGGGGAGCTAACTAGGACACCCATGTATAGGAATACTCTACCATTCACATAGTACCACTTCTAACAACAGCATGAAGGTTCCGTGATACCATGGAATGGGTTCATACCTAAGGTTAAGATGGAATGGTCATAAGGCAATGCATAAGTGTAAGTGGATGTGATATCCTAACCTATATGCTAGTTTAGACATGATACCTATGATAGGCATGAACGGGTCGAAACCTCGGAGAGAGTGTAAAAACATTGGAACCCACATGACAACCATATTAGTCCAAAACAACCCAAAATATTCAATAAAGAATCCAAGCTATAGGACATAGGGAGGAATGATCATGACAACTGCACCCAAAGGAAACAATGTGGTGAATGATGGGACATAAAAATCAAAGTAAGGTGTAGACCCAAAGTTCACAAATCTACTACCACCCCCATGAGGGTGACCACCGGTCTAAAGACCGAGCGAAAGGTAAAATACTCCACAAATGGATTAGGGGATGGAATATGACCATTCCCAAATCTATGAGCACGGTAAGGGGTTGTGATGCCCCCATGTCTGACACCAAGGTCTGTACTAGGACAAAGGATGGGTGATAGAATACCAGGCATGCCAAAAATAAAAGGACCCGAACTCAAGAGAGCATAAATATACTCAAGTAACCGCGATCCCAAAGGCCAACTAGCGCAAAAAGAGCACACTCCTAAAAGAATATATAGCCAAAATACAAGCAAACCAAGGGGAGGATATGTGAGCTGCTGAATGCGGTAGGTATGTCTCGCCTAGGAGAGGCTCAAAACTCCCATACACTACAAGCAGAGGTACGTAACCAATTATAGTGGCCCTCAGCTTTAACACATAAAGCGACTGCGCTGTCCGACCTCTACTTGGCCAGGACACCCATAGAATAGCCTCTACAAGTACCCCCTGTGATACCCTAGGTAAAGCCACTGAGGTCACTTCAATATAATCAATGCTCAGGTGGACAGTCGCAGGCGGGATTGACCATATGGGTAGGGTAGCAAAGACTGAAACTCTTGAAAGAGCCCCTAGATACGAATACAATCCTGGAAATATCTCCAGTGCTACTCAGCTATGCCTAGGGGTCATCCCAATCAATAACCGCTCACACTGCCTTGTGCTTAACTCCCTTTTGAGAAGAAGATCCTGAGAAACACCAATTATACCAAGGAATTTCACACTCTCACCTGGACAAACACATACATGTTGTTTTTTAGTGGTCTTGGAGAATTAACTCACAATGAACTATTCCAATACCCTAAAACCTAATCTTGCCGGTGAACCCTATCAAATAAAATAGTGTAGTTCATTTTAATTAAGCGTTGATTTTATTTGGTTGTAATTACTCAAAGGGAAATGGCTGTGCAACTAATGAAGTTATGACTAAGCAGAGAAGTAAATATGCACACCATAACAAACAATGCTAACAGCAATCTTTGTCAAATGAAAAATAGGGTATGCCACTACATGAGATGCATAAATATATATACTCCTTTCCAAATGTCAATGCAATCCTTCCTATATGAAAACCTAAACACAACTCTCATCCAAGCAATCCAATGCAAGTACCTCCTCAAATCCATATCTAAGATGCAACTAAGAGTGCAACTACTTTGTACTTTTCAATATAAAAGAATGAAAAATGCAATAAAAATCATCTAAAACTCTCAGTATTTGCAGCTCTCAGTCTTTGCAGCAAGTATAAAATACGCCCAGCAAGACACTGAGACAAAAAAGAGTAATGCACTAATGGAAAAACAAAAAGGATAAATGACTAAAACTACTTTCAAAGAAAAATAAATGAAAAAGTGGTCTCTGGTCACAAAATAAGCATCCAATAGACAACACCAGACCCAAGGAAGACGCAACCACACTCACAACCCACCCAGCAACTTCCCACAACATCAAACTCACCTAAAGGGAGGATATACGCAATTGTTTAAAGAACAACTGTGTATATACGTGACTTTTGGCCAAAAACATGTGTGTATATGCAAATTTTGGCCAAAAACTTGTGTGTATATGCGACTTTTGGCCAAAAATCCGCGTATGTACGTGACTTTTGGCAAAAAACCTGCGTATATAGAGAAGGCAGTGGTAAAAATCAGGCCAAGGGTCAAACCAATAAAGGGGAGTGTCCATTGATGAACATGCTATAAAATGAAACACAGAAACAAGGAGAAACAGAAAGCAAGTCAAGAATATCAAGTCCATTGTGCCGATAAAAACCCCCAAAGGCAAAATGACTAGGAACTCCCCAGTGGAGTCGCCAATTATGTTACAGAGAGAAATTCCTATGGCTTGGGGTACCAAAATAGACAACTTGACTCGAGAAATCAATCCTTTCTAATATGCAATAGAAATTAAATATCTAACACTAAAGGATCATACCTTGTACCTTATTACGGATGATTGAAGTAGATCCCCATTGAGCTTTCCAACTTCAGCTTGAATTGATAGATTACTTCCTCAACAACAAGTAAACAATACAAGCATACTATATATATTGGTCTTAGATCTATTCTAGCATATATAATCAACAATTTATAAGCATTTGAAAACATCCACGGATAAAATATTCATTCAACCAGACATTATTAGATAGGAAAAGATATTTCTATTAATATAAAATCAGAGATTACAATAGATACAACCTCTATCAGCATGTCTGCGAATCAGAGAAACTGAATACCCCACTTGGGCCTTCACCACCCAAATCCTCCATCTCTTGATAGCAAGCTCACAAGCAAAAGGTGTTGGCTGTCTGGGCAGACCCGGGTTTACTATCATTTAACCCACAACACCCCTAGCTCACTAGCCCTTTTGGCAATAGACCATGACGCAGCCTGAAGTCTCACCCGAGGTGATTCTAATGGGTTGGCTAAGACTCAAGTGTCTTGGACCAGGTTCTGTGCACCCTACTTGCTACTCGCAGCTCTTCTAGCCGCACAACCCTTATCTCTATGCGTCGGGCAATCCTCCTGCTTGGGCTACGTGGTCTTTTCCCTACTCATGCAACTTCCTCTTACCCTCAATATGTCCAACCTTACCGCATCGCCGCGTACCGCGCGACACGCAACTCCTGCCCAACGCTAAGTCCTCAACCTACGGTATCGCGCACCGCAGCTCCTCTGTCGGTGCGGTATCTCCTTCTTGCAATAACCTTCTCCCGCGGCTCAGCGCACTTAGCGTTGTTCGTGTCAATGTGTGAGACTCAACAACCAAGACTATTTATACTATGACTAAATGACTGTTTAAGGCAAGTATAAAAGGACCCGCATACAACGTGCTAAGGATTTCAACTTATGTTATCTTTCTATAGTGTTGAAACTGAATAACTCATTCATACATTAAACTGTAAACAAAGTGAATAACATAGTTGATAGATGCAGGAAAGTAAACACAACACACAAGTCAATCACAGAACACAGGGTTTTAACGTCGTTCACCTCCAGGATGGAAGTTACGTCCACAGAACTGTGTTTATATTATAGCTCAAGAGAAGGCAAACATAGTTCTGCTGCACCTCACTTGCAGCTCAAGATTTTCTCTCTTAGATCTTTCTTCTCTACCTCTATATTGCACCTCTTACAATATACTCTTCCCTCTCTGTCGATCCCTGCGGATCGTTACATGCATGCTCTATGAGCCAGCTACTGGTTACACGAAGATTGCTACCACTAATAACAGAACCAGAGCTTGGCTTTTACAACAGTCTATCTTATCCTTATTATCTATCTCAATCACAACTGTCTAACCATTTACCTAACCCTTTACAATACAAAATTACATCCTTTTATAGGTAGCCCAAAGGTCCTGCCTTTACAACACTGTGGGCCTGTCCCAACAGTAACCCAAACCCTAATTAGTGACAGCCAGCGTATCTGTACTTGAGGTAGCCGCTTTCCGTCACACGACAGCTCTCTATGGTATTCCATGCTTCCCGGCATTGATCATGGGTACTGTGCACCGCTTCCTATCACCACAGCTTCCTGCAGTCTTCCATGCTTTCCAGCGCTGACCATGGGTACCGGCACTGCTTCCTGTCACCACAGCTTCCTGCAATCTTCCATGCTTCCCAGCGCTGACCATGGGTACCGTCGCTGCTTCCTATTTGTCCTTCGTCTTCAATGCCTCGGCCTCGTTGCTTCTTTTCCTTTATGAGGGTAGTTGATCCCTCTTGTCTTCCGCCGCTTCCTTCAATGCAGTGGGTGAGCTCTCTCATCTCAGCCGCTCAGGTACCGTCACCTTTCTTGACTTCTCTATCTTAAAAGTTGTGGTTTCCGGCTCTGCTCTGCAGCTCAAAACCTATTACGGCGTCGTAGCTCCACTTCTTCTACTTCCGCCAAAACTGTCTGTCTGCCAAAAATAGCAGCTTCTTCTGTAGCTGCGGGACCCTACTCCAACAGTCCCCTAACACTTACTTGTGGCTTACCCTCGAACCACTACCAGCGGGCTTCTCCTGCTGTAGTTTCTCCTTCGCCTCCTGCAAAGTGCATTGTAACTTGTCGCGAAGTACTGCAACTTCATTCTTCATCACCTTGACACGCTGTCGTGCCGAGTCAAGCAAAGCTTGATCAATATTGGAGTCTTCTGTTTTAGCTAGTTCGTGGGTCTCTCTTACTTTTCTATCTGTCATGCTCTCGCTCTTGTCGCTCCTGACAGTTTTTAAGAATATATCTTGTAGTGTTTGACAGGTCTTCCACAGATGTCCTTGCCTCTTTATCTGTGTTAGAACTTTTATCACAAGGAAAACCTGTATCTTCCAGCCTTCTCAAACATTTCATTCAGTCTGGAACCCTCTATATGAAAGAGATACAAACCATGAATTCCATTCCGAGAACAAGCCTTTGCCTGCATGATGGAGTTCTTCTTGTTGGATTTGTTGTTCTTTTTGTTTTTCTGGTTCAGCAAATCGCTCCAGGTATTCACGCTGCCTCTGATCTTTGAATTGCTGCTTCTTTGCCTCATCAATCTCATGTTCTTCTCTTAGCTCATCAGATACGGCATCTTCCTTCTCCCATTGACATCTTTTTCTCATTTTTACTTTCTTCCTGGCGGGAGATTTCTTCTCATCATTTTTTTGCTTTGCTTCCTTATCTACAGTGATCTTCTCATCTTTCTTCTTCTCTGCTTTCTTATCTTCAGTGATTGGCTCGTTGTTATTCCTCTCTACGGTGGAGATTTTGATGACATCTTTGATATTCGGTGTATGATTCTTCATCCATGGTGGCTTCCTGACCTATGATGCATCTAATTTCACAACCTTGGGTGGTGTCATCATGGTGGCTAAAAGGCCACCACATTGAAACTTTCTCAAAATGGCTTCCATGGGTTCGTCCTCGGACGGACCCCCTTGGTTGAATATCATGGCCGTACAATGGCTTTGAACTCTAGAAAGCACAACACCCTGCAACTGAATTAGCTCTGCACACGGGGAAAACTTAACAGCTTACTCTATAGCTCTCGGGCTTTGCAACTGTACTCCTCTGACGTGAAGAACTTGTGCCTTTATGCCGAAGGCAACAGCCCTGGATGCAATGGTCATCTCTGGTGAAACCCGTTGCTCATAATAATTACCTGGACAAGACCACACCCGTCATCTGATCCCCAATCAATGCTAAAATTTGATCGAATTTCCCTCGAAGCGTGTGTACAGGTGCCGGTCTCGTCGGAGATTTTACCAAATATGGAAACTTAATTATGCTACTGCCAAATCTACGGTAAGGGATACCAGTCATTTCCTCATTAACTGCCTGTCAGAGGGTGATTTGACTGGCGCTCCGTTGGTTGCAAAACTGAAGATGTGGCACAGGGAACATCGCATTACTATGCTGAATATCGCATCACCTACACAAACAAACAAGCATCTTTTTTTATTTTATTTTTTTCACAATGAACCGACCTTATGCGATTCCTCATATTTAGAAAATACCTGCTAGTGTAGACTAGTTCCCAGTGCGATGCCTCCTTTCAACTACACTGGACATCTGCACCGTAAGAAACTGGCTAAGTTAGGGCTGAGCGGTGGGGTGGCTATCACTATAGAGCTTAAGCCTACTGCCACTAATCCATGTGGGAAGAAGCTCCCCATTCAGCTGGCTGAGCTAAACGGCACCTCCCTCTGTAACTTGTTGTATCTGATATGGCCCCAGCCAATGCGTCTTGAACTTTCCTGAAAACTTAATGAATTTGCTGTCATAGAGGAGCACTAGGTCTCTGATCTGGAAAGTCTTACTTTTAATGTGTCTTTCATGCCAATCTTTTTCGCGTGCTTTCTGCACTTTCTGATGGATTCCGGCGATGAATTTGTCTTCTTCTAGGACAAGTAGTTGTGCTAGTCTTTCCTCCACTGTGTCTATATCAGTCATCCTAGTAATCTGAGCGATTCTTAAACTGGGAAGAATATACTCCATAGGCATAACAACCTCCTATCCATACACCAAGCTGAAAGGTGTGTGTCCCGTAAGTTTCTTGCATGTGGTCCTGTACGCCCATAATACAACATTAACCCTGAGGTCCCAATCATTCCTTTGGCTATTGCAGATCTTAGTAAGAGCATTTTCTAAAATCTTGTTAAAGGCCTCCACCGTACCATTATCCTGTGGGTGGTAGGGGGTGCTCTTATGGTGCTGAATCTGGAATTCTTCTGTCAAAGCCTCAATGGTGTGGTTCAAGAAATGTGTGCCTTGATCGCTCATCAGTATTACTGGACATCCAAATCTACTGATGATGTTTTCAAAAAGGAACTGTGCGGCTGTAGCAGCATCACAATTTCTTACCGCTTTGGCCTCTGCCCATCTGGTGAGGTACTCTATTCCGGTGATAATATATCTCGCACCCGTGCGCTTCCCTGTTGGGTAGATAGGACCCAAAAAATCTATAGCCCATTTGTCAAATGCGCGCAGTGTGACCTATGGTCACAGCAGCATTTCATCGTGTCGCGAGGGTTTTCCGACCCTTTGGCAGATATAGCAGCATCTGCAAAAGTCCTTGGTGTCTTTATGCAATGTAGGCCACCATAATCCTGCCTCCAGGATTTTCTGCGCAGTCGGCTTTCTTGCGAAATGACCTCCTGCGGTTCCTGAATGTGCCTCTTTTATAATAGCGTCTTTTTCATGCGGCATCACACATCTACGAAGAACTTCATCCGGTCCTAACTTGTATAGGTGTCCTGCGATCAGGGTGAAGTCTGCTAGTTTAACGACCAACTGCTTCTTTTGCTGCTTTGTAAATTCATCAGGTGCTACTCCTGTAGTGAGAAAATGAATAATATCAGCATAGTAGTCGTCTGCGATCTAGATAGAAAACAACTGTGCATCGTGCAGATTGTCTTCTAGGTTATTGGGCTCTTCTCCCAAGTCTATACGCGACAAATGATCAGGTCTAGCATTCAGTCTTCTTGGTTTCACAATGATTTCAAAATCATACTCCTGAAAGAGGAGTAACCATCTGCAGATTCTCCCCCCTAACACTAGCTTATTGACTAGGTATTTTAATGCGGAATGGTCAGTAAACATCTTGAACGAGGCTCCCAACAGATAGTGCATGAACTTCTGTAGAAAATACACCATAGCTAAGCCTTCTCTTTCTGTGGTGGTGTAGTTCTTTTCTGCTATCGATAACTTTCTACTGGAGTACGCGATAGGATGGTTAATGTCCCCTTCTCCTGGTTGTGTTAAGATGATCCCTAGTGCGATGCCTGATGCATCCACATGTACATGAAATGGCTTAGTCCAGTCTGGGAATACTAGGATGGGTGATGTAACCATGTTCTCTTTAAGTGTGTCTAGACTCTGCTGACATTCCTCATTCCATAGGAATTTTATATCTTTCTTTATTAATTTCTCCATTGGTGCTGTAATCTTTGCGTAGCCCTTCATGAACTTTTTGTAGTACCCGGTATGACCAAGTACTGTCCTCAGTTGCTTGACTGAGTTGGGTGCTGGAAGATTTACAATGATGGTGATCTTTGCGGGATCTACCATCAAGCCTTGTCTGCAAACAATATGACCCAACAAAATACCGAATGGTGCACAAAATATACATTTTTTCAAGTTTAGAGAAATCTGATACTGCCTACGTTTTGCTAACATCAGTCATAAGTCTCCTATGTGCTTGTCGATTAGTCCAAATACAGTCCAATCATCAAAATATACTTCTAGGAATTTATGGATGTATTCTTTAAATACAACAACTACTTCTCTAGAAAATATAGCTGGTACATTCTTAGTACCAAAGGGCATTACCGTATACTGGAACGAGCCCCATTCTGTTGCAAAGGTGGTCTTAGATCGATCTTCTAGATGTATTCTGATCTGATGGTATCCTGAAAAGCCATCAGTGAAGGAGTAGACCTCCTGTCCTCCCACATTATCTAGCACTTCATCTGTGAACAGTGTTGGAAATGGATCGTGAACCGATGCATCGTTGAGCTTGCGCAGATCGACATAGATCCTAATGTCTCCTTTCGTTTTCTTCTCTTGCACAACCATGGGGCTAACCCATTCGCTTTCTTCTAGTGGTTCAATGATGCCTGCTGCTAGCATCTTATCGATCTCATCCTTAACTTTTTCTTTGTAGCGCGGATTCAATCTATATGGGCACTGCTTGACTGGTCTAGCATCCTCCTTCAATGGTATCCTCATAACTCCCAGGTCTCCAACTATTCCCTTCATCTCTGTGAACTTGGTGGGAAATAGGTCCTGATAGTCATGTAACAAATCTGCGATCTGTCCGACTGTTTCATCATTCCAATAGTCTCCAATAGAGGCGAACTTAGGTGCTGCGTCTGTGCCAATATTGATCCTCTTAATCTTGATGGGTTCAGTGATTGCTGGAATTTCTAACTGTGGTCCCCCAACATCGCGAATCCCTTCTGACTCCGGAATGTTGGTGTTGTGGGGGTCTTCATCTGCCTCGTCTAGTTCTGATGTAAAGTTATAACACTCTAACACCTCTTCTAGCTGGATAGCCCACTCCGGTTGAGCTGGCACGGATATGGTACAGTCTTCAAATATCTTGCTCTTTATTACTTGTAGGGCCTGATCAACACCTGGATACCCAGATTCGAAAGCGAAGGTGAGTAGAAAGCTATCTATCATAAGTGGCCATGTCGTTGTTCCCGTGCGCAGTTCAGTCTCTGTGTACCAGTTCCGTGGAACTATATCCAAAGTGTGAATGAATCGGTGGACCCATTCATCCTCAGGAATGTCAAAACAATTCAGTTCGCATGTCTGAATATGTGACCTGGGGTCACTCTCTCCTGTGTACTTCCGCAGGACATACTCTTTTTCGACAGAAAATATGATTGCCATCAATATTTTAATATCAGCCCATGATGCAATATTCTCTTTATGCGCATACCACCATCTTGCAGGTGTGGCTCGTACTGCAAGGTCCATAGCTGCGATCCTCTGCTCGTGAGGAATCTGTTGTTCAAACTACTCAAGGAAGTCCTGGATATCTGTTAAACCATGAAATGACAGAATATCATTGATCTCTGTGCCAGTCCATCACAGTGACTTAGACAAGTACGCACACCTGCGCGCTGAAACTTCGTGAAGTCTGTTCTGCCAGTTCTCTAGACCAACATCTGAATCTGATGTGCATGAGCTATCGCATCGCTAGCTAATGTTCCCATCTTCCGTCGGATTGACATAGTTACTCTGGTTTATGGTCATCTGATAGAGATTCTCCATGTTACGTGCCTCCTCCTCTGCTCGGATAGGTTCAATATATCTAGGACCTTGGAAAGGATCCAACGGCGCGATGACCCGGATCTACGCATCCTCAAAGGTCATTTGTCTTCTCTTTAGGTCAATAACAGCCATGTTACCGATCGCCCAATCAATGCTTAGTAGCACTGGATATGGTTTACTATCGCCAATGATTTCTATAACTTCAAAGTCCGCAAAGATGCAAACTCCATCAATGTCAACTAGTACCTGCGGTAACCGACCCAGAGGTGATCCTCGCTGCCGGTTAGATAATCTTAGGTGGATAGGTGATCTAACTAACTGAGGCCGACCCATCTGTTCCCATGTCTGCTTAGTCAAAACATTTACGTCCGATCCTAGATCTAGGATTACCTCATCCATTTCAAATTCTCCCACCAGCGCTATAAGTCACATCTCTCTTCCCATTCTTGTATGTCCTGTAATATTATGAAGAGAACACTGTGTACTGCTCACGGAAGAGGATGGATGACACTGATCTATAACGCACTGAAGTTCTGTGATAGCTTGCTCATTTCTTACAATTTTTAAACAGCTCTGCAAGAAGGAATGTACACTTCCTATCATCTCCCTCATCGCATCTGCCTGATGTGGTATCCTGCGGTGTCTGTACAAGGCTATCGCCACAAGGTGTTTGCTGCGGTATGCCCCTAGATGGCAGTACCTCCGATCCTGATTGCATCGGTTCATCAAGGAAAGCCTTGGCTTCGTGAAATGTCTGTTTATTCTTCTGCAAGTCGAGTGGTGTTGATTTACTAGGAGCTCTGCGCACCCACTGCTGACATGTGTTACTTTCCATCTCCTGCGATGTCCCACTGGTAGAAACACCGCTACGAGTCATAATATTGATGCTTGGTTCTGGCTCTTTCTGCTCGGCAGCAATAAGCTGGATGTTCTGGTGTACTGCTGGCTTAGGTTCTATGATCTTAGCTAACAAGGTAGGAAACTCCTCTATGGTATGATCATAATATTTGCAGTAGTTACAAGTGGTAGTGGGGCTCTGACAGTCCCTAGCATAGTTCCCTACTACTCCGCAGTTATAACAGGTAACTGGGCCACGACCACAGCCAAAAAATTCTCCTCTTGCAAAGCCTCCTCCTCGGCCTCATCCTCTGAATCCTCCTCCTCGGCCCCCGTAAGCCGGATCAGGATGTGGTCCTGCTGCTGGACCCTGTGTTTCTGATTGGACTTTGTACACATCATGTTTTCGATCTAACATGAGATCGTAGGATCGACAATCCTGTTCATCATGTCCTACGGACTTGCAGAAGACATAGTATAGGTTCTTAGGTGTCTGTACATACTTCTGAAGCATAGTACATTGCTAAGGCTGATGTCCTCGCATCTTGCATATTTCACACCATGGCCCGTGCGCTGGTGGTAAGGGGTTAGGAGCCCCTGACGCTAAGTATTCTGCAAAGAATGGACAGTTGTCTTTTGTATGGCCTTGTGCTTTACACCGTAAGCACCATATGTCTTGCATAACCTCTTTCCCTTTCTTAAGTTCATGTATCTGTAACATGAGGTTATCCAACTAGTTCTGTAGAGTAGTCATGCTTGTGCTGGTTTCAGCTAGAGGTGAAGCCTCTAGTTTCATCTCCATCACCAACGCGTCATCCTGCGTCTGGAGTTTATGCTGCATTAGTGGCAGTCTGATGTGAGGGAGCAGCATTGCAATAAACCATTCCTTATGCTGCTCTGGCGCAAACTCAAAGCTTGCTTGGTCTATCAGGGCTTTGAATTTCTGGTCAAAGTCCCATACTGACTCTGATGGTAGCTACTTAATGTCCTTGAGCTCTATTATACACTAAGACTCGGACTTAGGTTTCTTGAACTCTTTAATCATGGCAGTCCTGACCTGGGCAAGTGTTCTGGGTGTGGCAGCATACTTCATATACCATGTTAAGGCTCGTTCTCTCAATGTGGTGACCAATTGTGCAAGTTTAATGTTATCATCATGGATTTGTTTAATGGTCCACATGGCTTCGCATAGAAACCAATGTTGTTCTGGGTCTTCTGCTCCTGTACCCTTAAAGGTAGGTAGCTTCATATCATCTCCCATTCTATTTCTCTGCGGTGGGTTCTAATGGACTGGATTACTACCACCCGGCGGTGTAGGTGAAGGCGATGTAGCGGTAGTAGGTACTGTCTATGAGCTACTGGATGAAGTACCTACGGGATGAATCTGAGTCCCTGTCTGTTTCTGCGGGGTATAGGGATGGTAAGGGATACCCCCCTCTAGTTCTTCTGTGGTACTAGGACTCTGTTGTCTAATATTGTCTGAACTGTCTTCAACTACAGGAGATCTAAAATCTACTTTATACTTCTTTCCACTACGTGTTCATCCAATGTCATCAAAATCACTTTCAAACTCTTATGACATTACTATCTCTACTTATTCATCTGAAACTAGATCCATTGTTCCTTTTTCATGTAATAGCATCTTAATGGACACGTTTAGAGATTTTAGGTACTTACCACGATATCCTTTGAAGAAGTAGCACTCGGCCTCACTGAAGCACTTTCTTTGGTCAACTACAAACTCTGTAACAAAGCCTTCTAGCACACTCGTAAGCCAGAAGTCCACTGCTCTCGTAATGGGATTATCAAGGTTCTGCACGGTCCGAATCAGCTCGGGTGTCCAAACAATGTCTCTTTTCTTCTTGAATATGTTCCTATCTGTCAACTTTGATAACCAGTCGTAATGCTCATTTCCATATGTTGCAAAGAATATCGTGTGTATATCTGAAGAGATATGTTTTTGCAACCAGTCCTCTGTGCTCAGTCTCGGACTCCGATTTTCTTTCTTAGCAAATTCCCTTAAGTTTGAGTCCAGCCACTGGTGAAACTCTTCTCTAGTAGGATGCCAACAGAACATTAGTACTCAGTTGTTCAAAACCAGCAACAGAACCATTTTTTGGGTGTCTGGGCAGACCCGGGTTTACTATCATTTAACCAACAACACCCCTAGCTCACTGGCCCTTTCGGCAACAGACCGCGATGCAGCCTGAAGTCTCACCCGAGGTGATTCTAATGGGTTGGCCAAGACTCAAGTGTCTTGGACCGGGTTCTGCGCACCCTACTTGCTACTCGCAGCTCTTCTAGCCGCACGGCCTATATCTCTATGTGTCGCGCAATCCTCCTGCTTGTGCTGCGTGGTATTTTCCCTACTCGTGCAACTTCCTCTTGCCCTCAATATCTCCAACCTTACCACATCGTCATGCACCGTGCGGCATGCAGCTCCTGTGCAACGCTAAGTGCTCAACCTACGGTATCGCGCACCGCAACTCCTCTTCCGGTGCGGTATCGCCTTCTTGCAATAACCTTCTCCCGCGGCTCAGCGCACTTAGCATTGTTCGTGTCGACCTACGAGACTCAACAACCAAGACTGTTTATACTGTGACTAAATGACTATTTAAGGCAAGTATAAAAGGACCCGCATACAACGTGCTAAGGATTTCAACTTATGTTATCTTTCTATAGTGTTGAAACTGAATAACTCATTCATACATTAAACTGTAAACAAAGTGAATAACATAACTGATAGATGCAGGAAAGTAAACACAACACACAAGTCAATCACAGAACACAGGGTTTTAACATGGTTCACCTCCAGGATGGAAGTTACGTCCACAGAACTGTGTTTCTATTATAGCTCAAGGGAAGGCAAACACAGTTCTGTTGCACCTCACTTGCAGCTCAAGATCTTCTCTCTTAGATCTTTCTTCTCTACCTCTATATTGCACCTCTTACAATATACTCTTCCCTCTCTGTCGATCCCTGCGGATCGTTACATGCATGCTCT
This sequence comes from Pseudotsuga menziesii, assembly GCA_001517045.1. Taxonomy (NCBI): domain Eukaryota; kingdom Viridiplantae; phylum Streptophyta; class Pinopsida; order Pinales; family Pinaceae; genus Pseudotsuga; species Pseudotsuga menziesii. The sequence continues at coordinate 167,061 of LPNX010061211.1, forward strand.
ATGAGCCAGCTAGTGGTTACACGAATATTGCTACTGCTAATAATAGAACCAGAGCTTGGCTTTTACAACAGTTTATCTTATCCTTATTATCTATCTCAATCACAACTGTCTAACGATCTAGCTAACCCTTTACAATACAAAATTACATCCTTTTATAGGTAGCCCGAAGGTCTTGCCTTTACAACACTGTGGGCCTGTCCCAACAGTAATCCAAACCCTAATTAGTGACAGTCGACGTATCTGTACTTGAGGTAGCCGCTTTCCGTCACACCACAGCTCTCTGTGGTCTTCCATGCTTCCCGGCACTGATCATGGGTACTGTGCACCGCTTCCTGTCACCACAGCTTCCTGCAGTCTTCCATGCTTCCCAGCACTGACCATGGGTACCGGCACTGCTTCCTGTCACCACAGCTTCCTGCAGTCTTCCATGCTTCCCAGCACTGACCATGGGTACCGGCGCTGCTTCCTATCTGTCCTTCATCTTCAATGCCTCGGCCTCATTGCTTCTTTTCCTTTATGAGGGTAGCTGAGCCCTCTTGTCTTCCACCACTGCCTTCAATGCAATGGGTGAGCTCTCTCGTCTCGGACGCTCAGGTACCGTCACCTTTATTGACTTCTCTATCTTAAAAGTCGTGGTTTCCGGCTCTGCTCTGCAGCTGGAAACTTGTTACGGTGTCGTAGCTCCACTTCTTCTACTTTTGCCAAAACTGTCTGTCCGCCAAAAATAGCAGCTTCTTCTGTAGCTGCAGGACCCTACTCCAACAAAAGGAAAGCTTTGGAAGAACACAAAAGTGCTCCAAGGGACAAAGGGATGCAGACTCAAGCATAAGTTCCACCAACAATGGACTATAGTTTCTTTGCTCTCAATTCTCTCATATGCCTTCAATGTACCATAGAGTTCCTTAGATAGCTTTTCAAAGGGGTAATGAAATGTCGAATCCAAGCGATCTCAAGGCATAGGTAAGGCCAAGATTCAAGTGAGTCGGATACATGTCAAGGAAAACTCCAAAAGTATTTGGATTATGCGCACATCCCGATGTACACAGTTTTAGGGGTCAAACCTACGTATATACGCGATTAAGGGTTTAAAATTTGCAAGTATCATTTTTCACATGTTTTTAGGGATGGTCAAGGAAACATCGAAGGACAAAAAATGGTCCAAGGGGTCTAAGGAGTCTGTAGAGGGATAGGGGAATTCCATACATGTGTGATTCACCTGGAGTGGTAAAATCAGCTATAACACATGTACAGCAAGACCCCCACTGAGATTAATCCCACCGGTACCTCAGCTAGGATAACTTATGCAAATTCCTTTGACTCTTACTTCTTCCTACTTCTCAGAGAAAGAAGGTCTGCCTACTTATCACTCATGCAAGATGCTAGCCTGGAGGTAGATTCAAACATTCTAGCATCTCAGAAGGTCAAAGGGAAGATAGACAGGAAAAAGCATCCAACAGACTATAGTGGGGTTTCTGCATCAGAGAACAAGATTGACAAAATGACAAAAAATTTAGATAACTTGACTACTAAAATGTCTAAATTGAAGGACCAAGGACATCTGCCAGTGAGGGGTAAAGGGCCAAGTGACTTTGCTCCCCAAAACCCAAAGTTTGTTCCTTATAGAAGAGGAAACACCCCAGTTCATATTCTCAGAAGGGAGAGAGATCAAGGGGAAGACCAGAGGATACGAGCTCCATTTCAAAATGTTGTATTAAAAGAAGAGACAGAATTCATTGAAGAAGAAGGAGACGCTGAAGACAATATCCATTGCATGGAGGATGAGGTGTGACACAGGCAGAATATGAGAAATCCCTGATTAATGAGCATATCACTAAAGAGGCTGTCTATCAGGATGATGGTCAGGGAGGTTACAAACTAAGGTCTAGGTTGGTTTCTCCCCTCAAGAAGAATGTTGTACCTGTCAAGCATCCTATTGCACTAGCTAGAAATGTTTCTATTTCACCGAAGAAGGTGGCTATCCCATCCAAAGCATTTTGGAAAACAGCACCTTTAGCAACACCTAATCAAGTCCAACTCAAACCTACAGCTCATGAGGTAAGGTTTCGAGATAGGCTACATTATTGTTTCAACCTTGAGTCTAAAATTCAAAAATTGATAATCCCTTTCCCTTTAATTGAGCTAATGAAGAATGATGCATTCAAAACCTCCATTATAAATTCCCTTCAACCCAAGGCGCACATTGACACTGACTTTGTGAACCTACCAGATGACAAGCCTCTTGTAACCCTAGGCCCCATGATCGAATACCTAAAGGACTCATGCCCACCATTCTACATATCCTTCAATATACATGATAAAATCCTCCATAACTGCCTGCTGGATTTAGGGGCCTCTCACAACCTAATACCAAAAGCTGTGAAGGATGAGCTTGACCTCATCATCACTAAGACCTACCATGATTTATTCTCCTTTGACTCCAGGAAGGTCAAGTGCTTGGGCCACATCAAAGACCTTGATGTGAACCTAACTTAGCTACCTTCGAAAAGTTCCATGATGGACATTGTAGTGGCTGATATCCCTCCAAAATTTGGCCTCCTTCTATCTCATTCATGGAGCAAAAGACTGGGTGGAACCCTTCAGATGGATCTCACATATTCCACGATCCCCATGTTTGGAGTGGAGACTAAGAGGCTGTATAGGGAAAATCAGCTAGCATACATTATAAGCAAGGAGAGCCACTCATTGAATCACCCCATCTATGCAGTGGACACTGATTTTGTGTCTTGCATTTTGCAAATAGATGATACTGAGTAGACATCACTTCAGCTCACTAAGCCCACCTATCAGCAGCTTGAATAAGTAACAACATCAATCTGGACCATGTATTTTGATGGGGCTAGCACTCAAAGCTCAGCAGGTGTAGGTTTAGTATTGATCTCCCCATCTAAGGAAAACATTCACCTGTCTTATAAGCTTGATTTTAAAACCAGTATCAACATAGAAAAATATGAATCCTTGCTACTAGGAGTTAAAGCTACCAAGGAGATGGGGATCATGTGCATTAAGATTTTTGTAGATGTGGATCTCATAATATAGCAGTTCAACAACACTTTTCAGACAAAAAATATCAGACTGAAGGCCTACAGGGATGAGGTATGGAAACTCAGAGACTCATTTATGTTTTTTTAGTTTTCATATATTCCTAGGGATTTGAATCACCTCACTAATTCCCTAGCTGTCTCTACAAGTGTTTTTGTTCCTCCTTTCCCCCCCAAGTTCAGCTATGATGTTCATGTCAAGTACAGACCCTCTTTTCCAGACAATATAAAATTCTGGAGGGTGTTCGAGAATGATGATGAGCTTAGTAAATTCGTTTAGTTAGTAGATGAATTCTCTGACATACATAGACCAATAAAACCTAAACATGGAGGAATCCAAACAAATCATGCTAAAAGTTAAAGTGGCTGAGCAGAACATTGTCCAATTGCCCAGCAACTACATACCTCGAGGTCTAGTACCATTGGAAGAACTATTTGATCACAATGACATGCCTTTCAATCCTACCAAAAGGGAGCTAGATCCTACTATCCAAGAGCAAAACATAGGCAACCAAAGCCATCCAAAACTGATAAAGCTATCCACTGGGATAACTGCTGGTCAGAATTTTTAATTTTGCAGCTTGATAAAAGAGTTTGCTAATGGCTTTTCATGGGAGTATAGTGACCTAAAAGCACATGACACCAACATAATCGAGCATAGGATTCCTTTGGAGAAGGACACCATTCCTTTCAAATAGAAGCTGAAACCCATCAACCCTCTCCTATTACCAGTGATTGAAAAGGAGATCCACAAGTTCCTCAAAGCCAAGATGATAATCCCCCTCAGGTACTCTAAGTGGATTGCAAACCTAGTAGTGGTAATAAAGAAAAATGGAGAAATTAGGTTGTGTGTGGATTTTAGAAACTTGAACAAGTGTTCCAAGAAAGACAACTATCCACTGCCCAAGGTGGAACACTTGCTGCAGAAAGTCTCAGGGGCCAAGGTCATGTCCTTCCTTGATGGATTCCTTGGATACAAACAAGTTGTTGTACACCCGGATTACCAAGAGAAGACTGCTTTTACCATCGCCTGGGGCACCTTCATGTATGCTAAAATGCCATTTGGGCTAATGAATGTTGGGGCCCTTTTTCAAGGAGCCATGGACCTAGCTTTTGTAGGGCTAAAAGATAATTTTGTGCTGATATATTTGGATGAACTAACAGTTTACTCTCATAGCCATCATGACCACTTGCATCATTTAAGGAACGTATTTCTGAAGTGCAGAAGGTATGGAATATCTATGAACCCCAAGAAGTCCCAATTTGCACTCAATTAAGGAAAGCTCCTAGGCCACATAGTCTCAGCTGAAGGTGTAAAGATCGATCTGGTAAGGGTGGAAGCAATCCAAAAGATGTCAATAACAAGGTCAAAAAGAGACATTCAATCCTTTTAAGGAAAGATAAACTTTGTCAGGAGGTTCATTCCTAATTTCTCCGAGTTGGTAAAGCACATAACAATCATGTTAAAAAAGGATGTGGAAATAAGGTGGACTAACCAGGAAAGAAACTCTTTTGAAGACATTAAGAAATCCATCATGGAGGTCCCAACCCTAATTAGTCTCGACTACACCAAGGGTTTTTACATTTTCTCTTTTGCATCTTATGATACACTGGGAGCTGTACTATTACAAAAGAATGATGAAGGTCTTGATCATCCAATTGCATTCTTCAGCAAAACCTTGAGAGATGCTAAGCTGAAGTATGACCCAATTGAGAAGCAGGCTTATGCTCTCATAAAATCATTGAAGAATTTCAGAATCTACATTCTCCATGCAAAGGTCATTGCATATGTGGCTTCAGCTACTGTGAAGGATGTTTTGACTCAGCCTGACATTGATGGGAAGGGAGCTAAGTGGATTTCCAAACTCATTGTGTTTGATGTGGAGGTGAAACCCACCAAACTGGTAAAGGGATTAGGTATGGCCAAAATCATGGCCAAAGAAAACTGTGAACTGATGGGAATAAATTTCACATGTGTCAAATCAACAAAGGTGAAAATTGTGGTAGCAGTAGAAATAGAAGTAAATCAAGATCAGATTGGCATTCCATCAGTAGCTGAAAACATCGCTTCATGTGAGTGGTACTTCGGTGTCATTAAATTTTTGAAAAAATTAGAAGTATCTCCTGATCTCACTCTTAACAAGGCACGAGCTCTTAAGCTTAAATCTATTAAAATTTGCAGAATTGACAAAATGTTTTACTGGAGAGATCATTCTGGATTTCTGCTAAGGTGTCTAGATAAAGAGGAAGCAGAGAAGGTCATGCATCATTTTCATTCCAGCACATGTGAAGGCCACTACTATTGGAAAACCACAGCCCATAAGATATTAAGAGCAGGACACTATTGGACAGCCCTCTTTAGTAATGTATGCACTTATGTAAGGACTTGTGACCAATGCCAATGATTTATAGGGAAGCAGCAGCTAAAATCCTTTCCCCTTAGGCCTATTACAATGAATGGGCCTTTCCAGCAATGGGGTTTGGATTTCATAGGTGAAATAAATCCATCTTCAAATGGATAGCATAAATGGATCTTATTACCCACTGACTACTTTACAAAATGGATAGAAGAAGTACCTACCAAGAATGCCACTCATCAAGTCATAATGAGATTTTTATATGAGAATATCTTTAGTAGGTTTGGCTGCCCAGTAAGGTTAGTAAATGATAATGCACCAGATTTTAAGGCTGGGGAATTAGTTAAAATGTGTGAATCAATGGGTATTCAATTGGTGCACTCCACATCCTATTATCCCCAAGGAAATGACCTGGATGAGTCATCCAACAAAATCCTAGTCATAATCATCAGGAAATTGCTGAAGACAAATCAAAAAAGCTGGGATTCAAAGCTTAATTTTGCCTTACTGGCTGATAGGGTAACATACAAAAGATCCAGTGGGACTTCTCCATTCAAACTAGTTTATGGAACTGAGGCCATCTTTCCTATCTAGCTCATCCTTCCGGTGGAAAAGTTCTTTCAAGAAGAGGAGGATGAACCAAATGGTATGGTAAGAAGGATGATGAATTTCGTAGAATTACAACAAATAAGGGAGCAAGTTGTAGGAAAATTAAAAGCTCATCAACAAAGGATAAAGGGCATGTTCAACAAAAGAGAAAAAGTAGACAACTTTCAGGTCAGAGATTGGGTCCTCAAGTGGGATGCTATCGAACAAGACAAGGGAATGTTAGAAGTTCATCATTAACCTAGCATTATATTAGGATATTTACTAAGAGAATAACAAGCACATAAATCAAACAAAAGAGACAATGAACACAGTTTTTATCCTCAGGGAAACCATAAATGGTGAAAACCCCACAACTTCCTCAAAGATAGAATCAGCACCAAAAGAAAAACCCAAAACAGTAAGTGATCTCCCGACAGAGGTAACCTTCTTTCTCTCTAGCCCCAATGCCTCCTCCTTCCTCAAATATGCACTACGCTTGAGTGTGTATGAGTTGTGTGATAAATAGAGATTCCAACTCTCTATTTATACTAATCCCGACATGATTAAAAACCTACTAGGGCCGACCTCACTAGGAGAGTCTAATAACCCTAGTGCCCCGAAACTGCGGGGACTTTAACCCTTAGACAATAGGAGGTTTACCCACAATGACTTGACATGACTTATTTACATGATATACCTTCCTGATAGGAACATCGGGGCATGACATAACTCAAGTACATCCTAAAATAAACATCATGTTACAATGTATAAAAAATATAAGTGAAATACATTCCGAAGTTACATATACATCAACAGGGAAAACATAGAAAATTTGACTCTTTGTGGATTGGATTTTTTGTTATAGATCAAGTGTATGAGAATAACACCTTTAAATTATAGAATCTAGAAGGTGAAGAGGTATTTGATGGCCCAGTGAATGGGTAGTTCTTGAAACTCTATTTTATTTTAGGCTCTGAGGCCTTATTATTGTAAATTAGTAGATAGTAGGTTGTTTTGATTTCAGAATAAACTTCAAGCCCGATGGAACACTAGAAGATAGCTTAAATTATTCTTTTTTAGGAAAGGCATTTTGGTTTGGGGTTCTTGGGACCTCACTGAGAGGTTCCCATCCCCAAGTAGGAGCCATATGTTATCTCCCAAAATAATTTATTTTAATAGTATGAAGAATTTAACTCATGCAATGAAGGATATGAATATCACTGATAGTTTGAAAGCCTCTGTTTTTTATTTGGGTAAATATTTCACAAGTTATATCTTTCAATGGCTTAGGCGAGGCTCAGAACATCTCATTAGCCACCAAAAAGTGTTGTCTTCAGTAGATTAAGAAGGAGTGCAACATATGCACTAACCAACGAAAGAGCAACAAAATTTCCCCATCGTGTTTTTCACTGCAGTGACAAGCTTGGGAAAATTACGCAGGTGCAATAAGAGCTCCAAAAAAAGAAATTATATATGAAATGAGTCATTTAAAGACTTATATTTATCAGTTCCAGACACTTCTGCAGCAAGACACAGATGGGCATTGGATACATGTGATGGAAAAGGTTTCTTACTCGACAAATCTTATTTTGGTGTATGATGAAATACAAAGCTCGCCTGAACTTTTTATTTTTGACAGTAGGTCATAGGTCTAATCCTCTATGATGCTGAAAATTTGGAGATTTAGTCCTTTATGTTTCCTCCACTACTAAGAATCTAGTGGTTTGAAGTTCTAATGCACTAGTGGCTTCAGGTTCCGATCGCCAATCATTAGTGGTTTGAGTTTTCGATCACGATGTTAGTTGTTTGAGACACCGACACTGTGGTATCATTTCGGTACAAAGCTCCAATGAGATAGTGGCTAGAGCCTCTGATAACCGATCGTGAAGTTAGTGGTTTAAAGTACCAACACAATGGGAGCATTCATGATTGGGGTGGTGATGAGGTTAGTGGTTAGAGCTTTCGATCGCTGATGGGTTAGAGGTTCGAGCTTCCAATCACCTATGTAGAAACCATCACGAAGTTGTGGTTTAAAATGTTGATACTACGACAGCATTAAGGTTTAAAGCGTCGATGCATTCAGGTTAGAGATTTCGATCACCGACAGGTTAGAGGTTAGAGCTTCCAATCGCCGATGTAGAAACCGTTGCGAAGTTTGTGGTTTAAAACACTGACACTATGGTAGCATTCATATTTGGGGTGCCGATGGGTTAGTAGTCAAATCCTTTGATCACTGACCACGGAAACAAGGTAGAAAATTCCAGCGGATTAAGCAAGAAAGATCACGTCAGTTAACCGTTGAAACACTGGCTTTTGGTGGCAAATTATAGGGGACCAGTAGCAGTGATCACTAGCAACTACTTTGGTTATTCAATGTTCACTCAGTGACCTAGATCTTCACCATAGTTAGACAGTAGTTAGCTAGGGTTTGAAACCGTAATTTGAAAAACTATCACTTTTGAGTATTTTTGTGAAAACAGATCGAAGTTTCAAGATCTATCATTTTTGTAGAAGGCTATAAATCTCATGATCGATTTTATAATAAAGGTTCAACTTTGGGGATTTATAAGCCGATAATGCTTTCGTGCTTCTCATTTTGCTTGTTCATGATATAAGCTCTTTTGTTGTGATCTATTTAGCCATCATCTCTTACTTTACTGTATTTATGCCTAAATGTGTATTTAGGTCATTTTCAGATTGATTAAAAAGCTAATAGCTGTCATCCTATTGGTTTGTTATTGCGATTCGATTGATAAATACCATCCTAATTAGGATTTAGACATTTATATGCATGTGTTTTGTATTTAATTCTAGCATCCTCGTGTGTTCTCCATCTTTGCACCCTATTGTCGAACTTTTGAGCAACCGTATCTAAAAGCGTTGTAAATGAGTGAGTTTTATGCATGCCTTGAGCATGAAAATGTTATATAGGTCAATTGACTTGATCCATATCAGAAAACCCTAAAAACATTGTAAGTTACCAGGCATCATCGAGCTACAACTTAGAGGAGTTTCCTGGAGTGGGAACACCTACTGTCACAGTGCACATTGGGAAAACACGGATACCAAATGTGTTGGTAGATCTAGTTGCATCTATTAATATTATGACCATAGAAATTGTACCAAGCCCTACCATTTTAGAACTAGCTGAAAGGTCCACTATCAAACCTGAGGGAATCTTGGATGACATTGTTATCTCAGAGGACTCATGAGAGTACATTTCTAACTTCTTGGTTTTACCACCCAATTCACAACTAGGGGAACCCCCGGTGATCCTAGGAAGACCCTGGTTAGCCATAGTGGATGCTTGTATCAAATGTTGGTCAAGGTTTATGACCATCTCATATGGGACCGAAACAAAAAACCTTACCTTGTAATATCCATCGTGACCTAGTCTAGAAGATAAAACTCCATTATGGATGAAGCTAGAGCAAGAGAAGGGAGTTCAGCCACTGTTAACAATAGGGAAGGCGTTGACATTCAAGGATGAAACAAAAGACAATGTGATTAATAGTTTCATTAGTGAGTCCACTTCTGTCAACAAACAAGTTTATCATATCCTGAACAGTACTTTAGGTGAATAAGAGCAAGAAAATCTCACAGAGTAGACATTATTCAGTGACACCCACATAATTCCAGTGTTGAAAAATTTGAAAAGTGTTCCAGTTGGGATAGAGCCAGGAAAAACACTAAACATCAATCCCAATCTCACTCCTGCTGAATAGGAACGCTTGATATCTCTCTTGAAAAATAATAAGGGGGGAATTTCCTGGGAGTACATGGATATGAAGGGTATCCCTTCTAATCTATGCAACCACCACATTTACATCAATAGTGACTCCCAACATGTGTGCCAATGACAACAAAGGATGAACCCCAATATTAGGGACATAGTGAAGGAGAAAATTCAAAAAATCTTCGAAGTAGAGCTTATAACTGATCTTAGATAGCAAGTGGGTTTCTCCACTCATGATAGTACCCAAGAAGAATGGGAAATAGAGAGTTTGCATATATTACAGAGAGCTAAACAAGGCAATGTAGAAATACCACTTTCCTTTGCCTTTCATTGATAAGGTACTTGACACCCTATCTAGGAAGAAGTTCTTCTCATTTCTAGATGGGTTTAGTATGTACAATCAAATCCATATTTCTCCCGAGGACCAAAAAAAGACCACTTTCACTTGTCCCTAGGGTACTTTTGCATACAGGGTACTCCCCTTCGGTTTGTGCAATGCACCAGCCACCTTTCAGAGAGATGTGATTCACATCTTTTTGGAGATGGTCAATGATAGTATGGAGATTTTCAAGGCTAAATTTACCTCATATGGTAGTGACTTTGAGGAGGTACTAAAAAACTTAGAGAAGGTTATAACGCATTGTGAGTAAACCCAACTATCTTTGACCACTAAAAAGTGCCATATGATGATTAGTGAGAGTGTAGTGCTTGGGGAATTTATCTCTGCTGATGGTATCCAGGTAGATCCATCCAAAATTAGGGTAATTGAAAATACACCCACTCCTAGAACACAGAAAGAGGTACGCAGAATTTTAGGGCATACCGATTATTATAGAAGATTCATCGAAATTTTTTCCAAAATATCTTCTCCTTTATTTACCATATTGATGAAGGATGTATAGTTTATTTGGAATGATGCATGCCAGACAATGTTTACTGAACTTAATAAGAGGATGTCTACAACTCCTATCTTAGAGGGTCCCAATTGGGCTCTTCCTGTTCACATTTATTCATATGCCTCTGACACTAACATTGGAGGAATGTTGGGAAAGTAGAATGGTCAAGCACCATATGAAATTTACTACATCAGTAAAAACTTGGCCCCTACTAAACTCAATTACACTATTATAAATAAAGAATTTTTAGCCATTGTCTACTCCATTAACAAATTCAGGCACAACATCACTGGATATCCCACTTTCATACACACTAACCACTCAGCCATCAAGTATTTAATGAACAAACCAGTTATAAATGCTAGGATAACTAGATGGATGTTACTGTTATAGGAATTTGATATTACCATTATTGAAAGACTTGGGAACGAAAATGTTGTTACTGATTTTCTATCTCGTTTTACTAATAGTGATGACATATTACTAGTTGAAGATTCTTTCCCAGTTGAACATTTATTTGCAGTTTCATCTCATTCCCATTGGTATGCAGATATTGCTAACTACTTGGCTACAGGAAAGATTTTGGCACATTTTTCAAAAAGAGAGAAAAGGAAAATTATCCAACAAAGTGCCAAGTATTGCTGGATAGATGGTCATCTTTTCTACACAGGCCCTGATCTTGAGATTAGAATGTGTGTAAGGAAGGATGAAATCTTCCATATCTTGAATTCTTGTCATCATGAGCCATGTGGGGGACATTTTGTAGATAAAAGGACAGGTCATAAGGTGTTAAGAATGGGTTATTATTGGCCAACAATTTTTAGGGATGTGAAGAAGTATGTACAGGCTTGTGACAGTTGTCAGAGAATGGGCCAACCTAATAGATTGGATGAAATTCCTCTTCAACCATAAATGGTGATTGAACTCTTTGACATATGGTCCTTAGATTTGTTTGGGCTTACCAACCCTTCCTCGAAGTAGAAAGCTTACATTTTATTTTGCATCGACTACATGACAAAATGGGTGGAGGCTGTGGCTTTGGTGAAAGCCAATGACAAGGATGTGACAAAATTCCTATACAAGGAAATATTCACTCATTCTGGAGTACCCAAGGAAATAGTCATAGATGGAGGACCATAGTTTGTGTCACACAAATTTGAAGAATTTCTATAGAACTACCATATTCACCATATGATAAATTCACTTTACCATCCCCAAGCCAATGGCCAAGTGGAAATTACCAATAAATTTATTGAAGCTATCCTTACTAAAATAGTTAGAATCCATTGCACAGACTGGGTTAAAGGATTCCAGAAGCATTGTGTACATATCGCACTACTTGGCGCAATACTACAACTTTCTCCCCCTATGACTTGGTGTATGGTAAGAGTGTTGTCTTCCCTATCGAATTCAAAATCAAGACTTTTAGGACAGCCATGGATGTAAACTTGGATGTAATAGAATCGTAGAGGAGTAGACTAAATCAATTAAATGGACTCGATGAAAAACATATAGTTGTAGTGGATCAAACAATATTGATTCAGCAACAACGATCCAACTGGCACGATCGGTTAATCAAGAAGAAATTCTTCTATGAAGGAGACTGGGCATTATTATACGATTCAATATTCAAAAGGGAATTCAAAAGTAAGTTGTGCACAAGATGGTTGGTTCCATATCAGATAGACATAGTATTTTATAATGGTACAGTCCGCCTAGTCACCATTGACAAAAACCGTACACCATTATTTGTTGATGGTCATAGGCTGCGACTATACCACAAGCCAATCTCAAGAGATGCATTTAGTACACAGGTTGAAAATAATTCGGGATACTAGTTATCGCAAGGAAGGAATATTTCTCTGCCCCTATCAATCTTTAGAAATTCACTGTGATTTCCACACAAAATAAATTTTGTAGATAAATAAATTGATGTTTTGTTGTTTTCATTTATTTTTATTTTTTTTCTTTACGTTTGATCGGTTTTCTTTGAAGAATCTATGTAGGAATTTACTTAAGGATAAGTGGTCATGACTGGGCCTCAAAACCGTGAGACCTATTGCCACCTTTCACACACCTGGGTCACATGGCATAAATTTTCAGGCCACTCGGTGTGTCCTTGGGGGCAAGTCTCGAGTCAAGGATGTCACCTTGTTCTTGACTCCTCCGTTTAGGCTCAACTCCTAACAAAGCCAAGGGGGGTAGACCCTATTAAGTTACTAAGGCTAATTACTTAGTGTGATGGTGTTAAACTGAATGAGTTACTTAGGATTTTTGAAATTAACTAGTGGAAACAAAAGATAACAAGATGCAAGATTTTAAGTAGATAAGCACAGTAATGACACTAAATATATATAGAAATGAGAGAAACAAATCACCAGTGCCTTGAATGGAGTCAACAAAGGAAATAATTTTCTTACATGTGCTTCAAATAATGTTTTGTGAATTCCTCTTGGTACATTTTAAGTCAATGTGAAATACGAGTTGATTAAAACTATGCGAAAAGAGGGGGACTCTAGATATACCCGAGAGTACTTGGAGTATGTCCAAAACTAAATAGTCATGGCTACTCGCAAGGAATCTGTGGGATGAATGGAGTCTCTGAGGATATTTTTCATAATGGACCCAAAGGTGTAACAGAGATCAGCATCCTGAGGTCACTTTTCGGGAGTTCCCCCTTCATTTGGGTATTTTTCCACCATAATGGCTTGATCTAGGTGTTGGACTTTCACTTGATGGTTTGTCAATTTGGGAGAGTGAATCCTAATTATTGTAGTCACTCAAGTGCTTTTGATGCAGCTTGACTTATTGGATGAACCACAACCAAGTGCAGAGCATACACACCGGAGTCTTGTCAATTTTAGTAAATTTTAGACAAGGTGTTCTTATTAAAAAGAAAACCCTCCAGGAACCTCTTTCGATCCAAGTGGATCTCAATCAGGAAATCAAGGAGGGGTTAATTTTATTATAGCTGATGAAACAAATGATGAAAAGGAAAACAAAGATACACAATGCCGATTTTCTAATTAGTCCTACCACGCATCTCTTTCCCCTTTCAGGTCAATAAGGAAGTAGTGGGGTAAGTATTAAGATTACTTTGAAACCTCTGATATGGAATATGGAAATGATAATAAATCAAAGTATACTACCCTGTATATTAGTACTAGGCTAGATTGAAAAGAGATGAACAAAAAGTAAAAAATTGACACAGATGCAAATCCCCCCAGGGGGGATGGTGAATAGGCTCGAAAGAGCCTATTCGAAAGGACCCTTTATTTTTATTACTAGTGATTGAAAATATCAGAAAATTGAAATTGATGCACTTTGGTCCTTCTTATATGTGATCCAAAGGCTTATAACAAGCTTGTAACAAGCTTGAATTAAAACACAGTGGTGGGGGAAGCTTCCAGGAAGCTCTGGTTCATCCAAGAGTCAGAAATTTGGCAGAGTTTCCTTCTCTTTTATGTTAGACCTGCTAAAAAATAGCGATCAATTAAAATCAAATGTGCCCAAACACACTTTAAAAGTGTTTTGGGTCACCACGCTAATTACCAAAAAAAAACTAAGCAAAAAATGTTACACAGGGGTAATCTAATTTCTGCAAAAAGGAACAAAGGAAAGAAAGATTTCCTTTGGATCTTGGCTTTCTATTTGAGCAGCCAATGAGATTTGTACTTTTATTGTAGAATTTAAATCTTTGAAGAACAAAAAAAAAACGAAGCTACCTTATGAGCAAGCTTTTAATCTATGCTTTAGCTACTTGCAAAAAGGGAACTTCCTACACCTAGATCTATCTTTATGAGCTGATATTCTTTATGAAATTATATATCTAAGCAAAAAAACTCTTATAAAATAGATCTAACAATATATATTCAATTCTTGGAACTAAATCTGATCATAAGAGGAAGAGACAGGTAACAAGAAGATTGATTTTAAAAGAAAGGAGGAAGAGAAGGGGAAAGGCTCATTGTTGGATGGATCTGCAATGGAAACTTGTTAGTGGAATATAGAGGGGAAATGTTTTCACAAATCTTTTGGATTTTTAGTGGAGTCAAACTAGATCTAGATCTCGTCTAGTCCTTGCTACCTGAAAGCTAAACACACAATCATGCACGAAACCTCATGAGATCTGGATATATATATGAAAAAGAGACAAGAATTACATGAAAATAAACTTATTAAACATGTATAATCTATATCTTCTAACGTATATTCTATGAGATATAAGAAAAACAAGTAACCTTACTTGCCCAACTATACTCCTATTGATTCAGCTGAATCGTTCAAGCCAAACAGGGTTCAGATGTAGAAATTGAGGGAAAAGCCGGCAACATCAATAGCCATAAGGAAATGATTAATCCTCACACATGGGATCATTACACCATTTGGCCTCCAAAGCTTAATTATTCCAACAATCAAAATATTACAATAGTATTACAATAGCAAGCCCTTCAATCCAACTCTAACTAGTTTGGAAGAGGCTGCTTGTGCTTGATTTATACAAAAAATAGGAGATCCAGCCTAGGGGGGTGCAAATCCCAAGGAGACAAACCAATATAGCTGAATGAGAGTCCATCAATTCCTGATCTGTGTCTAACTGAGCCTCATCTAAGTCTCACTGAGTGCAATTGTCAATCAGAGAGCTGATCTGACTGACACCTCAACATGTTGACTGAAGTATCCACCAAAGCTCATCCAGATGAGCCAACATGTGTGGAGGAGAGAGATAGGGTGAAATTCCCCATAAAGGATACTGAAGATCAACTCTGGATCTGTCCAGATCACCTCCTTTAGTCAAGGATTTGTCAGATCCAGTCAATCTGGTTCAGATCTGACTGATTTCAATCAAATCGGCTGAGAATCCACTAATATAAGATTTTGTATTTAGTCCATTATTCATCAATTTATTAACTAAAATAATTAATAAATGATTTTTTAGGGCTTTCTGACCCGAGTGATGGAAAATCACTCAAAACTAGGAAAAAGTGGGTCTATAGGTTTACTGGGTGCTCTTAGCTTGAAAATGAGCACGTACATGACTGAATCTGACTTTTGAGCCCACTTTTCTTACAAAATCAATTTTTCGAATCAAACTATTAATAAATAGCCTAAGTTTTGGAAAAATTAAATTTTAATAAAAAACACTGAAAAAAATAAAAAATTTAAAAAATGAAAAAACCTAGGGGGAGTTAGACATGTTCATATGACTCAATCATGATGTCTAGCATGTTTATACATTGACACATAGACTCTAATGACCTCAATAGGCCTAAATGCCAAGCCGACCACCCCAAATTTGGAGGTATGGAGTAAAAAACTAAGAAATTATCAGTCGTTTATTCAACAACCAATAATAACCAAGGGAAAAAACACCCTGGGCTGATCGGATTGACAAATAAAGTCTAATAGACCGAGTCTTTTACAGACACTATCATGATAGAACATTTATTACAATTCCCCCATGGGGTAAGAACATGTGATATAGTACAACAAGCACTTCCCATAAGCACTTTCGAGGGTCTTCTGAAGTCTGAACAAGTTATCCTTGTCCAGTTCACCAGGTTCACTTGATAAAAAAACACTAAGTACAACTTAGGTGGTAACATTCTTGCTCCAACTGTGAGATGTATGCTTAATCTGGTCTTTAAGGCAAGGAGAGGATACATGAATGCCCGAATCTCTGGTTTATATACCCTGTAAAAACATCTCAACTTGACAAGAAAAACCTCAGTAGCACAAGTTTTATAAGAAACCAAATGAACCGTTAAGCTGATTTATTTAAACAAAATAAATGCAACTAACTAAAAGAAGCAAAGTTTTATTATAGATAAGTACGAAATAGAAATGCAGAAAGTAAATGCTCTCTTTCAAGGAGCTTATTTTCCTACTCTAAGCATGATATAAAAAGGGTTAAGTGTAATCAGAAATCCAATGTAACCACCTAAGCATTTTGTTAACATAAAAAAAAAATTCCTTGTCTTTGGTTACCAGCCAAAGTAAGGATACCTTATTCAGAAATTGCAAACCTGCGTGATGATTCAGAATGAGCAAGATGGATGGGAGATCATAGGCATGAATAATGTCATAAAAATTATTCCCTAACTTGTATGTGCTCATGCAATTTGCTTCTATCCATGACTGGATAGGACTGATATGCCAATCAAAATGATGAGGCAAACTAACTACATCACCATACTGATCACCGAGGCTTATCAAATGATAACTTGTTGCACAAGCCCCAAGCAGCTCCAAATCACAAGGAACCTTTATATGTGAAAAAGATGGTTGAGACTGATAATCCACTGACTGCATCACATCTGGATTTTCACAATACTGTTTCTCAATGTCTTCATTACTGATACCTTTGTGTGGCTCTGCATGGTATGACTCTAAATGATCACGTGAAAATTCTGAATGCTCCTCTTCCATACTAAAGTTTTCCCAGGAATCCAGATCCGTGCTCCCCTCTATGGACATATCGTAGATTGGACTTCCACAAATTTTTTAATAGACACTCCCATTGTTGGAAATATCATGGATGGAATTATCCATAATATTTTCACAAGTTGGATTATCTATGAAATTCCAATAGTCATCACTCCCATCCATGTCATATGTGGGGGACTCTTCATCCATGGCATCATGCTTTTGCCTATCCATGTCTTCCTTGTATTCATAACAATATTATTCAGATAAAATGTTACAAGGCAATAAACTTTCCAAACCTTCATCAACATGTGGAGAATAGGGTCTAGTGTCACCACACACCATACTGATCTTATCATAAGTTTCTTTATAGGCTTCTATTATGATATCATGAAAAGGATCTTTTATCAAGGAAACCTTTTGGACATATTCAATGGGATCACTTGGTCTGTGTTTCTCAGTGGATTTATCTAGAGGGCTTTCTAGAAAGATATCAGCATTGCAACACACTTAAGAATACACCAAATCTTCAATGTCTTCAGCTATGGTGACATGAGGATAGTCTTCAACAATGTGTTCCATCATGGGATCCTCTTGAAGCTGTTCAATAGGATCATCTTGGATTTCCCTTCCTCATAATCTTGTTGTGTATTCGGAGATACCTCATATTCTTTAATAAGTTGCTTAATTACTTCCTTTATCGAATAACTATGAGAACACTCTTTGATGGGAGTATCACCAACCTCCTCTTCACTTAAATTTTGAAGAAGTGATTCCAAGTCCTCAATACTTAGTATCATGGAAAAAGGTCCATCATATGTTTCCATGTTATACTTTGTCCCAGATAGGTAGAAGGTACAGATATTTTCAAGAAACTTTTTTAAACCATTCATACTACCCCTACCATCATGCCACTGCTCTAAAAACATCCAAAGCAAGCTTGGAAAAGAAGTTATATATTTATTAGGAAGGCCTTGATAGAACCAACAACAGGCCTTACCCCAAAAAGTACTAGTAAACATTTCCATCATATTGTCTTCATGAAGAATATTGGAGTCAGCAATCAACTCAAGGAAAGATTTGACATGCCAGATGGCCGGATCACCATAATTTCCATGAAATGCCAAAAGCTAGTTATATGCATCCCCCAAACCATTACAATAGTTAGGAAAACCCGAGATGTTTGAGAAATCGATAGGCTGAAACATTACGGTTAACTGGGCACCATATTTCTCGTTTAATTCATCCATATGAAAATTAATAGTATGCATTTGATATAACAATTAAACGTTGTATTGAAAAGGTGGATGTATCAAGTGATGAGCTTTAAAGGTTTTAAAATGTCGCATGGGCTCATCTACACACAAAAAAACCTCACAAGTTTATGAGATAACAGGGTTTTATCCCTTCGATGGATTCGCCATGTGAAAAAGAAAAATAAGCATTTATAAATCTTTACACAATTTTTTTTTTTGCTTTTCTTTGTAAAAATAAAAACTGGAAAAAAGTCAGTGGAGTCACCAAATGAAAATTAAAGATCTACTCTAAGCATTCATCAAACAAAGCAAAAGCAAAAAGGAAGAAAACAAAAGTCATACTTAGGAATAAAAAGATTTATCCCCGGCAACAGTGCCAAAAAGTGTTGCCGCCTTTCACACACCTGGGTCATGTGGCATAAATCTTTAAGCCACTCGGTGTGTCCTTGGGGGAAAGTCTCGAGTCAATGCTGTCACCTTGTTCTTGACTCCTCCCTTTAGGCTCAACTCCTAATGAAGCCAAGGGGGGTAGACCCTATTAAGTTACTAAGGCTAATTACTTAGCGTGATGGTGTTAAATTGAATGAGTTACTTAGGATTTTTGAAATTAACCAGTCGAAACAAAAGATAACAAGATGTAAGATTTTAAGTAGATAAGCACAGTAATGACACTCAATATATATAGAAATGAGAGAAACAAATCACAAGTGCTTTAGATGGAGTCAACAGAGAAATAATGTGCTTGCATGTGCTTCAAATAATGTTTTACAAATGCCTCTTGGTACATTTTAAGTTAATGTGAAATATGAGTTGATTAAAATTAGGCGAGAATGGGGGGACTCCAAATATACCCAAGAGTAATTGGAGTATGTCCAAAACTAAACCATCATGGCTACCCACAAGGAATATGTGGGATGAATGGACTCTCTGAGGCTATTGTTCATAAATCACCCATAGGTGTAACAGAGATCGGCACCCCGAGGTCACTTTTCAGGAGTTCCCTCTTCCTTTGGGTATTTTGCCACCGTAATGGTTTGATCTAGGTGTTGGATTTTCACCTGATGGTTTGTCAATTTGGGAGAGTGAATCTTAATTATTATAGTATCTCAAGTGGTTTTGATGTAACTTGACTGATTGGACGAACCGCAGCCAAGTGCAGAGCATACACACCGAAGTCTTGTCAATTTTAGTAAATTTTAGACAAGTTGTTCTTATTAAAAAGAAAACCCTCCAGGAACCTGTTTCGATACAAGTGGATCTCAATTGGGGAATCAAGGAGGGGTTAATTTTATTATAGCTAATGAAACAAATGGTGAAAAGGAAAACAAACATACACAATGCCGGTTTTCTAATTAGTCCTACCACGCATCTCTTTCCCCTCTCCGATCAATCAGGAAGTCGTGGGGTAAGTATTAAGATTACTTTGAAGCCTTTGATATGGAATATGGAAATGATAATAAATCAAAATATAATACCCTACAGATTAGTACTATGCTAGATTGAAAATAGATGAACAAAAAGTAAAAACTTGACACAGACGCAAATCGCCCCAGGGGGGATGGTGAATAGGCTCGAAAGATCCTATTCGAAAGGACCCTTTATTTTTATTAGCAGCTATTTACAATATCAGAAAATTTCAATTGATGCACTTTGGTCCTTGTTATCTGGGATCAAAAGGATTCTAACAAGATTGAATTAAAACACAGTGGTGGGGGAAGCTTCCGGGTAGCTTTGGTTCGTCCAAGAGTCGGAAATTTTGCAGAGTTTCCTTATCTTTTATGTTAGACCTGCTAAAAAAAAGTGAGAAATTAAAATCAAATGTTCCCAAACACAATTTAAAAGTTTTTTGGTTCACCACGCTAATTACTAAAAAAACTAAGTAAAAAATGTTAAACAACGGTAATCTAATTTCTACAAAAAGGAACCAACGAAAGCAAGATTTCCTTGGGATCTTGTCTTGCTGTTTGGGTGGCCAATGAGATGTGCAATTTTATTGCAGAATTTAAATCTTTGAAGAACAAAAAAAAAGGAAGCTAGCTTATGACCAAGATTTAGATGTAAGCTTTAACTACTTGCAAAAAGGGAATTTCCTACACCTAGATCTATCTTTATGAACTGATATTCTTTATGAAATTATATATCTAAGTAGAAAAACTCATATGAAATAAATCTAACTATATATATTCAATTCTTGGAACTAGATCTGATCATAAAAGGAAGAGACAGGTAACCGAAAGATTGATTTTAAAAGAAAGGAGGAAGAGAAGGGGAAAGGATCGTTGTTCGATGGATCTACAATGGAAACTTGTTAGTGGAATAAAGAGGGGAAATGTATTCACAAATATTTTGAATGTATAGTGGAGTCAAACTAGATGTAGAGCTCGTCCAATCCTTGCTACCTGAAAGCTAAACACACAATCCTGCATGAAACCTCATGACATCTGGATATATATATGAAAAAGAGATAAGAATTACATGCAAATAAACTTATTAAACATGTATAATCTAGATATTCTAACATATATGCTATGAGATATAAGAAAACTAATTAGAATTACTTTCCCAACTATACTCCTATTGATTCAGCTGAATCGTTCAAGCCAGACAGGGTTCATATGTAGAAATTGAGAGAAAATATGGCAACATCAATAGCCGTAAGACAATGCTTAATCCACACACATGAGAGAATTACACCATTTGGCCTCAAAAGATTCTTTATTCCGACAATAAAAATATTACAATAGTATTACAATAGCAAGCCCTTCAATCCAACTCTAACTAGCTTGGAAGAGGCTGCTTGTGCTTGATTTATACAAAAACAAGAAGATCCAACCCAGGGGGGGTGCAAATCCCAAGGAGACAAACCACTATAGTTGAAGGAGAGTCCATCAATGCCTAATCTGTGTCTAACTGAGCCTCATCTGAGTCTCGCTGAGTGCAATTGTCAATTAGAGAGTTGATCTGACTGACACCTCAACCTGTTGACTGAGGCATCCACCAAAACTGATCCAGGTGAGCCCGCATGTGTGGAGGAGAGAGAGGGTGCAATTCCCCATAAAGGATGCTGAATATCAACTCTAGATCTATCCAGATCACCTCCTTCAGTTAAGGATTTTTCAGATCCAGTCAATCTGGTTCATATCTGACTGATTTCAATCAAATCGGAAGAGAATCCACTGATCTAGGATTTTGGATTTGCTCCATTATTCATCAATTTATTAAATAAAATAATCAATAAATTATTTTTTGGGGCTTTCTGACCTGAGTGATGGAAAATCACTCAAAACTACGAAATATTGGGTCTATAGGTTTACTGGGTGCTCTTAGCTTTAAAATGAGCACCTGCATGACTGAATATGACTTCCGAGCCCACCTTTATTACGAAATCAAATTTTCCAATTAAATTATTAAAACATAGCCTAAGTTTTGGAAAAATCAAATTCTAATAAAAAACACTGAAAAAATAAAAAAATTAAAAAAATGAAAAAACCTAGGGGGACTTAGACATGTTCATATGAATCGACCATGATGTCTAGCATGTTTATACATTGACACATAGACTCTAATAACATCAATAGGCCTAAATGCCAAGCCGACCACCCCAACTTTGGAGGTATGGAGTGAGAAACGCAGAAATTATCAGTCATTTATTCAACAACCAATGATAACCAAGGGAAAAAACACCCTGGGATGATCGGATTGACAAATAAATTCTAAGAGATCGAGTCTTTTACAGACACTATCATGCTAGAACATTTATTACAATTCCCCGATGGGGTATGAACATGTGATATAGTACAACAAGCACTTCCTAGAAGCACTTGTGAAGGTCTTCTGAAGTCTGAACAAGTTATACTTGTCTAGTTCACCAGGCTCACTTGATAAAAAACCACTAAGTACAACTTAGGTGGTAACAAGCCCTTATTTTAATTTCCTATTTTGGAAAAATATCCTTGAAGAAGAAAATAATTTGAATGATGAACTGTCCCACGCAGCTGTGACTCCATAAAAACTGCCTATTTTCACATTCTGCATAGTTACAACTACATAAAAATATGCCTATTTTCTCGTCGCACGCAACTTCAACTCTGTAAAAATATGCCTATTTTCCCATTCTGCACAGCAGCAATTCCGTAAAAATATGCCTATATTCCCATTCTGCGCAACTGTAATTTCATAAAAATATGCCTATTTTCCCGTTCTATGCAGCTGTAACTCCATAAAAATATTCCTATTTTCACGTTCCGCGTAGCTACAACTTCGTAAAATTTTCCTATTTTCCCGTTCTACATAGTTGCAACTTCCTAAAATTTGTCATTTTCTCTATCTCTCACAGCTGCGACTCCACCAATTTTAGAAAATTCTTCCTATTTTTCGCGACTATGACTTTGCCAATTTTAGTAGACTTTTTCCATTTTCGCTGCTGCAACTCCGCCAATTTTAGCAGATTCTTCCTATTTTTTGGAGCTATGACTCCACCAAATTCTAGTAGATTTCCTATCTTTCGCAACTGCGAATCCTCTAGATTTATCTAGAGAAGGGTTGCAACTCCTCCATATTTTCCCCGGATTTCTGTCGCCCATAATGTTTTTGATTCCGACTCACCTCACGACTTCAAATATGTTTCTGTCAATGTTGAAAAGACATTTTTGGGTTCATTGGAAGGAACATCATCGCAACACACACACAATCATGTTTAAATTTGATGGAAGCATTTGACACGTTGTATTATCTTGAGAAGTCACGGTTCATTGCATAATTACTAAGGTACGATTCTGATTATTTACATGATTAAGCATTAAGTATATTTGACAAAATTAATCATGCTTGTCTTTTTATACCTGTCATTACACCCATGCTTCTTTAACTGTCAATCCACACAATCTAATGGGTACTCGAACTTATCTTATGGCC
The DNA here is from genome assembly GCA_001517045.1 of Pseudotsuga menziesii. Taxonomy (NCBI): domain Eukaryota; kingdom Viridiplantae; phylum Streptophyta; class Pinopsida; order Pinales; family Pinaceae; genus Pseudotsuga; species Pseudotsuga menziesii. The sequence goes on from LPNX010061211.1 coordinate 190,293, forward strand.
AGCACCTTTTTCCAAATTTGTGGCCAAATCTTACCAATGATTCCCTTCTCACGATTGTCTTAACTTTCCTAATTTTCCCAACCCCAACATCAGCTACATGTGCATGACCTTGTGATATAACTTCCATTACTGAGCTTGTAAATTGTCAAGTTGATACCAACATTTAGAAAGAGAGGAAACATGGGTATCCTAGCTCAACATGAACCTACAAACACACAGTAATTGTGAAGAAATGCTGAGGTTTTTTCCATCTTTGAAGCTGCTGGTTGGACTGAGTTTTTCCAACGATTAAGTGGTTTTCATCGAGAAAAAACTCATCTTTCTCTAAATCTCACAAAAAACCATTCAAAGGTCAGGGGTTTACATATAGAATTTACTGAGGATATTGTAGTAGAGGTTACGATCCTTCCTCAAAATGGAAAGGCATGGTTTTGAACAACCCTCAATGCTACTGCAATGTGGGAGTTTCTGCTAGTCGATGAACAGGTCCTCCAAGCAAAGAGGGGGATAGTGCTACAATCACTACCTCACCCTTAGAATGAAGTGGAGATATTCTTGAATAACTACATTATGTGTGAAGATAGTTATCAAACGGTGTATTTCTCTGAATTCCCTTTACCGTCTCATTTATGCCATAAGGTTTTACTCAATATTCCCTTTGATCTATTTAAAGACCTACATCACATGGGGGGATTTGTAAGATCATCCTGACACCCATATTGTTACCTCATCCATCACAAACTAATTAAACTGCTTATCTTAAGGCCCTTAGCTCACAGAAACCAAACCTGGGAACAATTTACTGGTCAACCTCAAATAAACCAGGAACTGGTACTTTTGCATGGTGTTCCAGTAGAGGAGGAAGTTGAAGAACTTGCACTTTTGTGGGGTGTTCAAATACAGGAAGAAGAGGAGGCACCAACATAGTTTAGGGGAATGGAAGAAGATCAGGATGATTGAAGTTCCTCCAATTCAGTTGGGGGGGGAAGATGAGGTAGAATTAGATAACCAAGAAGGGGAAGATGAGAAAGAATCAGAAAACCAAGAAGAATAATCAGGTGAGGATGTAGCAACAACAAACCCTACAGAAGGGGTAGATAATTTGGGATCTCCGACAGTAGAATCTAAAGCCAGAGCAGCATTGGATGCTATGACAGTTGAAGCTGAAGCTGTAGGACCTATGATGATAGAAAGATATGTAGAGATTCTCACTATAGAATCCTCTCTAAAATGCATGGGAACTCTTATTGAAGAGGAAACAGAGATGGTAGAGACCAAAGAAAATACTGAAATAAGAGACATTCCTTCTACCTCAGCTACAGAATTGGAATCCCCTATACCACAAAGGAAGAGAAGAAGATAGAGAGAGGAGGTATAGGCATCATGGCCAGTAAGAAAAAGGAGAACCAGATATTTCGCAGTAGCAGAAACAACACGGGTAAATTGGGAAAACATCAAAGCAAACATTGAATTTCCCATGTTGAGACCCTGGACAAATGCTGCCTATTACGGAGAGAAATACCCGTGGCTTGGGGTACCACAACAGACAACTTGACTCCAGAAATCAATCCTTTCCAATATGCAATAGAAATTAAATGTCTAACACTAAAGGATCAAACCTCGTATCTTACTCCGGACGGTTGAAGTAGATCCCCGTTGAGCTTTCCAACTTTAGCTTGAATTGATAAATCACTTTCTCAACAACAAGTAAACAAGGCAAGCATACTATATATTGGTGTTAGATCTATTATAGCATATATAATCAACAATGTATAAGCATTTGAAGTCATCCATGGATAAAATATTCATTCAAACATACATTATTGGAATGGAAAATATATTTCTATTAACATAAAATCAGAGATTACAATAGATACAACCTCTGTTGGCACGTCTATGAATCGGACAAACTGAATCCCCCACTTGGGCCTCCACCACCTCAATCCTCCATCTCTCAATAGCAAGCTCACAAGCAAAAGGCAAGCTTTGGAAGAACACAAAAGTGCTCCAAGGGACAAAGGGATGTAGACTCAAGCCCAATTTCTGGCAACAATGGACTATAGTTTCTTTGCTCTCAATTCTCTTATGCCTTCAATGTACCAAAGAGTTCCTTATATAGATTTTCAAAGGGGTAATGAAAGGTAGAATCCGAGCGACCTCAAGGCATATGGAAGCCCAAGATTCAAGTGAGTCGGATCCATGTCAAGGAAAACTCCAAAAGTATTTGGATTATGCACACACTCCGATGTACGCGGTTTTAGGGATCAAACCCGCATATATACGCGATTAGAGGCTTAAAAGTCGTCTGTATTAATTTTCACATGCTTTTAGGGATGGTCAATGAAACATCAAAGGACAAAAAATGGTCCAAGGGGTCTAAGGAGTATGTATAAAGACAAGGGAAGGCCATACAAGTGTAATTCACCTTGAGTGGTAAAATCAGCTATAACAGATGCCCCCTAATGTGTGAGGTCAGAGGGGTCATACGATGGCCGAAATACATTATAAGTCTATCCCACAAGTGGAGTGATGAAGGATCCCAAATGGAATACCAACCACCCAATCAGCATAGTACAATGATACAACTCTGCACATAACTGCAAATACATATAGTAGTCCCGGATACATAAGAGTACAATGGCCATGAATAGGCATGATACAAGATATCACATAAGTGGTCATTGCCACGTACAATATACATAGATCAGAATCTCCATGATGAATATATACAAAGGACCATGATCTCCATAATATATGAATATATACAATAGATCAAGATCTCCATAATTGCTAGAAATGTCTGACATATACTGGAATCAAGTCACGAGAGCTGAAATCTCATGCACATTGGCACGATCAAGGAGGTAGCATATAAGAGATGCACCAATCTAGAAGTTCTTCTACACAAACTGCTACGAGTACATGTCCTACTATGTGAATAGAGGTTTCGAGGTCGAACATAGTAGTCCATCGTCTGATTACCGATAATTGATGTATACCATTAACAGACGCGAGATCACCCACCGATAATGAAAATGGGAATCAAGGTACTAGAGTGAAAACTAACAGGTGTGAATAAATGTGTTGAGTTTGAACACTTGAGAGGATCCATCGAGTAGGGGACATTGATGTATTCCCAAATATTGTCGATGGTGAGAGAACCTGCCAGTAATGACTGCAAGTCTCAAGGCACTCAAAAACGACTCTAGATTCCAATCCCAGAATAGATGATCTGAAGTCGATGGGATGAAATCCGTTGGAAGGAGGGCATCAATGCATCCCCCACCATCCAACAGGAGGAACTCAACAAAGCTGTATGATGTCGAAGGACTTGATCATAAGCTACATGAACCAATAACTATACCAAGAATGGTCGACATGCAAAGTGAATATAACTGAGGAATGGCCGACTCAGGTTTCAAATTCCTTCGAACAAGATAATAAAAATGAATGGTGACTGAATAAAGGCAGCATAGACTCGATATACAAAACTGGGACATCTCTACGACATAGAAAGCATCGACAGAGGCTCCATGGGACCTGGAAGCTTAACCAGTCGGTGGAGATAAACTTAGATAAACGAGTACATCTCGTAAAGTCAAACTATAAACCCAACCAATGGATGTGATATACAGTGCTCTGTTTGAAGGAGACACGACTCGACAGCTTCCAAATATAACATCTTTTCTTGTCTGGATTTTTATTTTTTTTATTTTTTTTGGACTTTTTCAAATATTTAAAAAGATTTAAAAAGAATAAAACTGCTTTATAGTTACAGACTAGGAGGAGATGAGTGTCATAGGGGCAAGTAAACTAGCTCCAAGCAGTGGAACATACCTATGCTCAATGCAAGGATACATGCATAGGATAGCGACAGTCGGGGGGAAATCCCCTCTCAGTAAAAATATGGAATCAAGCTGCAAAGGATATATAAAATGGCTCTGCATGGCTAGACATGACACAAGCTCGGGCTATATGGCTGAAACTTAATGTCAGGGAAGCCGACATAAATCTCAATAAGGCAAGCAAAGATCTTGATAATGAAATTACAACTTGACATAAGAGAATATTGAGGGAAATAGGCCAGAAAAAGATCAAGAGGAGTATGAGGCTCTTGCGAAGTGTCATGGCAATACTATACAATGGACTCCCACACCCTAAGGGAAAAAACATCAGCATGGGCACCAAATGCAAATCAGGCGCTAACTAGGGTACCCATGTAAGGTCAAGCTCTACCACTCATATCATGCCACTTCTAAAACAACAAGAAGGTTCTGTGACATAATAGAGTGGGTTCGTACCTAAGGTTATAATGAAACATTCATAAGATTATGCAAAATGCAAACAGTGATGAAACCTAACCTATATTCCAATTTAGACATGATACCTAAGATCTACACGAACGGGTCAATCCAACGGCTGAAACGACACTCAAAAAGGTCTCCTACATCATAAATTACTCCAAAAATGGTCCAAACTATAGGAAAGAGGGTAAAAATTTTCAAAAATTTGAAAATTTTCTATAAATAGTAAAAAATTAAAAACATTATAAAACATTTGAAATTTTTACCCATTTGAGCTCATATTTTCAACAACGAATTCCAGGAGATCCAACTGGCGGAATCCACTACCGTTTCTTCCAGGTACTTACCCATGCTCTACTCTTCCATTTTTATGCAATTTTTATCAAATTCCATGGTGATTTGGGATTTCTAGGCCAATCCAAAATAGGTACTGCAGCCCACACAAAAATTGATGGTTTTTCCACATATAGGGCTGGATATATGCGAAAAATTCCCTCACAGTCATGTACATATGTGGATGTTTGGCAAACAGTCGCGTATGTGGCTGCACATGAGGTTTTTTGGGCAAACTTCCAATTTTTTGTGCAGGATGGTCCGAGAATGGAGAGAACGTGAACATGGTGATGTAGAAGAGGCAGTAAGGGGTGATCTAATGGATCAACAAGTGCTATGTGCATGTGGTCTCTACAAATTTTGGTGTCTTGGTGGGTTAAGGGCCAAACTAGGACTATTGCAGATGCTGGTGGATTACTGAGATCTAGACTCATAGTCATTGCAGATAGATGGAATGTCCCTCACCATAGAGGTGGAGGACATATACTTTATTATTGGACTTTCCCGATGGGGGAAAGTAGTGAACCTATGTTCTCATGAGCCCGAAGCTGACCTGACTATAGATGAGTACATTACTGTGTACTACTATCTGGACACAAAGAAGGTGGGGAGTCAGATCCCTACTAACTCCATACAGGTGCTGGGCCTAAAGGCCATCCTATTGACACTGGGAAGGATAGAAGGCTTGGATTCACTTCACCAAGCCTCATGGCCTCTGATGTTCTATGCAGTAGAGTGCATGAGACCCACGGTATATGAATGGAGCACTACACTACTGGGCAACATGAAACACCAGCTCATTGAATGTAAGATGGGAAGAGTGCGAAACTTCAATTTCAATAGCATACTAAGAACTTTTTTCTTTAAGGATGTTCCAAGATTGAGCCTCAGAGTTGACGTTCCTCTACACGGGGTATGAGATCTGGCCCAACGACATTGGGCGGATGCGATCCGTAGAATGGGTGGAGGTAGGGTGTCCAACCCCTATCCAATTGAGTTCTTTCGGTGGTGGCGACGAAAAATAGTTGCCATCGATGACTACCCCTATGCGGGGATAGATTTTTGGGTGGAACCTCACATGCCACTACCACCAGGATCGGCATACAGTGACATAGGTAAGTCATCTCGACGGTCTCTTTAAATTTTTGAGTTATTTAATTTTCTTGTGTTTTTTGATTATATGGAATCAAAAGACATGTTTTTGGGTGACAATACATAGTGACATCTACCATATGCATGCATATGTGGGACCACGGTGGCATGAAGGCTTCCCTCATCATAGATGGAGGGAAAGAGGAGATGATATCATGGGTGTGGATGTGGAGCAGATGCTCCAGAGCATTCATACCAACTTTGTTAGGATGACACATAGAGTTCCCATGGCGCAAGTCGAGAACTTTCCTGAGGCCATGCAGCACAAAGTGGTGGGTGTACCATGAGCATGGGTGTGATTATTTCGATGACTAGCTAGAGCCGTAGTGACATTCCATGATCACAACCCGCCTCCTCCTCCATAGGCTTAGATACCTGGGAGTGATACATTTTGTATTACCATGTATTATATTTTGGTGGCTTGAGATCCCCATTTTTGTATCATGACACTATGTATTACCACATTTTGGATGTTTATAAATTTTTTTATGATGATCAGTTTATTTATTGATATGTGTAAAATTTGTGTTTGTGATGAATTTATTGTGTATGAAACAAATGCCAATCTAACACGTAGTTAGCATATGAGTCAACAACTTGATTATTAATTTTTGGAACATGTATGTATGTTATATTGTCAAATTGTCATTATAATAATCTCACACGTAAGAATATTCTTAATAATGTCAGATCTCTAACATGGTACAAACCATTAAGCTGTGACACTACTAACTCCGAATCAATATGTACCTCAAGAGAGAGAACGCCATGTGAAATAACATCCCGTAGAAGCTCAATAACGACACTATATTTAGCAACATTGTTTGAATATGGGCGTAAACATACGCCTCTTGAGGACAGTACCTGACCCATAGGAGTATAAATCACCCAAGCAGCAAAGGCTGAGTGTTGAGTGTGACAGGTCGCACCATCTGTGAATCCTATGTACCTGGAAGATTCTATTGACATCTGCCAAAAGAAATGGAAACTAATCACAAACGCGATCACCATAATAAAAGGACCTAACTATGCAAAAATATACAATAATATACACTAACTAGCCTTGGATGAAAATCATGCATAGTATTTTTTGAGATAGAGCCCATTTCTAGGCTCTGCCAAGGCCGTTCCCCCGTAATCCACTAACTCATAAGCTCCCTTCTCTAACACACATTTGATGATGTAAGGACCACACCACAGGGGGGTTAAAATTTCCTGCCCCCAAGGGTTCTTTTGGTTGATCCCACAAAAGGACCAAGTCTCCCTCACTAAACCTCCTTGGATGGACAGAATTATCGTACTGGACCTTTACGTGAAGTTTATTTACTTCTAGGGCCACCAAGGCATCTTGATGCTGCTCATCAAGTTTCTCAAGGTGGACCAACTTCTCCTCCAATGGTGAAGTGTCTGGTAAGAGATCTACGGCTAGCTTCAAAGAAGGAATCTCGCACTCAACCGACAATACCGACTCCACTCCATGTATAAGTTGATATGGAGAAAAACCCATGGCAGTCTTAATAGCGGTTCTATATGTACAAAAAGTAGGATATAACATAATGTGCCAATTATTCTTGCTTTGTGCGATGGTTCATTGGAGAATGGATTTGAGTGACTTTCTCACTGCTTCTACCTGTCCATGCGCTTGAGGGTAGTAAGAGGAGGAATGATCTTGCTTGTAACCTAAATTTGATGCCAACTCTTCCATCATACGATTCTGAAAGTGCGATCCATGGTCAGTGAGAAGCTCTTTCAAAATTCCAAACCTAGTAATAATCCAGTTGAATACGAAGTATGCGGCTGTCTCACTATTATATTTAACTATAGGCATAGACTTAGCAAATTTTTTGAAGTAATCAACAGCCACTATGATATGATGATGGCCCCCAGCTGAAGGTGGGTTGCAATCGATAAAATCAAGCCCCCACTTAGTGAACAGACCGGCAGTGATAACGGGATGTAACGAGGCAGCTTTCGAGTACATATTACGTGCAAACACCTAGCAAGGGTGGCACCTCTTGACCACATCTATACAATCCTTAAATAGTGATGGAAAAAAATAACTCGCTCTTAATATTTTTTGGGCTGCAGAAAGCCCAGATAAATGACCACCACACGCCCCTCCGTGGCAATCATTCAGCACTACCTCAGCCTTGTCATGAGTTAAACAATGTTGTAAAATGGAATCTACCCCACAGCGGTACAAAGTGTTATCCACTATGAGGTAATTCTTAGACACGTGACGTAATCATCATCGTTCATCTCATGAGAGGTGAGTAGGGACCTTCAATGTTTGTAAATATATAATGATATCCCCATACCATGGGTCTAAATTTGATATTAAGAAGATGTGTTCATTGATAAACGTATCTTCACAAACCAACTCCTCGTCCTCTCTTGGGAAATCCGATATAAGCTCTGCAAAAATTAACTATTTCTTCGATTTTGCAGAAAAAAACTCAAGATCGAATTCTTGCAGGATGAAAATCCATTTATTATATTTTCCCCCAATCATCCTTCAAGTGAGGATGAATTGAAACAGATTGACATGGGCTACAACCAAGGTCTGGCAAAGGAGAATATAATGTCTCAGCTGTAGACTGGGTGGAGGTAGGGTGTCCAACCCCTATCCAGTTGAGTTCTTTCCATGGTGGTGATGACAAATAGTTTCCATCGATGACTACCCCTATGCAGGGATAGATTTTTGGGGGGACCCGCACATGCCATTACCACCAGGATCGGCATACAGTGACATAGGTATCGCATCTCGACTGTCTCTTTAAATTTTTTAGTTATTTAATTTTCTTGTGTTTTTTGATTATATGGAATCAAAAGACATGTTTTTGGGTGACAATACATAGTGACATCTACCATATAAATGCATATGTGGGACCACGGTGGCCTGAAGCCTTCCCTTGTCATAGATGGAGGGGAAGAGGAGATGATATCATGGGTGTGGATGTGGAGCAGATGCTCCATAGCATTCATACCAACTTTGTTAGGATGACACACAGAGTTCCCATGGCGCAAGTCGAGGACTTTCCTGAGGCCATGCAGCGCAAAGTGGTGGGTGTACCATGAGCATGGGTGTGATTATTTTGATGACTAGCTAGAGCCGTAGTGACATTCCATGATCACAACCCCCCTCCTCCTCCACAGGATTAGATACCTGTGAGTGATACATTTTGTATTACCATGTATTATATTTCGGTGGCTTGAGATCCCCATTTTTGTATCATGACACTATGTATTACGACATTTTGGATGTTTATAAAAAGTTTTATGATGATCACTTTATTTATTTATATGTGTAAAATTTGTGTTTGTGATGAATTTATTGTGTATGAAACAAATGCCAATATAACACGTAGTTAGCATATGAGTCAACAACTTGATTATTAATTCTTGGAACATGTATGTATGTTATATTGTGAAATTGTCATTATAATAATCTCACACGTAAGAATATTCTTAATAATGTCAAATCTCTAACATGGTACAAACCATTAAGCTGTGACACTACTAACTCCGGATCAAGATATACCTCAAGAGAGAGAACGCCATGTGAAATAGCATCCCATAGAAGCTCGATAACAACACTATATTCAGAAACATTGTTTGAATATGGGTGTAAACATACGCCTCCTGAGCACAGTACCTGACCCATAGGAGTATAAATCACCCAAGTAGCAGAGTTTGAGTGTTGAGTGTGACAGGTCGCACCATCTGCGAATCCTACGTACCTGGAAGATTCTGTTGACATCTGCCAAAAGAAACAGAAACTAATCACAAACCTGATCACCATAAGAAAAAGACCTAACTATGCAAAACTATACAATAATATACACTAACCATCCTTGGCTGAAAATCATGCATAGTATTTTTTGAGATAGAGCCCATTTCTAGGCTCTGCCAAGGCCATTCCCCCATAATCCACTAACTCATAAGCTCCCTTCTCTAACACACATTTGATGACGTAAGGACCACACCACATGGGGTTAAAATTTCCTGCCCCTAAGAGTTCTTTTGGTTGATCCCACAAAAGGACCAAGTCTCCCTCACTAAACCTCCTTGGATGGATAGACATATCATACTAGACCTTTACGTGACGTTTATTTACTTCTAGGGCCACCAAGGCATCTTGACGCTGCTCATCAAGTTTCTCAAGGTGGACCAACTGCTCCTCCAATGGTGAAGTGTTTGGTAAGAGCTCTACGGATAGCTTCAAATAAGGAATCTCGCAATCAACCGACAATACCGAATCCACTCCATGTATAAGTTGATATGGAGAAAAACCCGTGGCAGTCTTAACAGTGGTTCTATACGCACAAAAAGTAGGATATAACATAATGTGCCAATTATTCTTGCTTTGTACGATGGTTCATTGGAGAATGGATTTCAGTGACTTTCTCACTGCTTCTATCTATCCATTCGCTTGAGGGTAGTAAGAGGAGGAACGATATTGTTTGTAACCTAAATTTGATGCCAACTCTTCCATCATATGATTCTGAAAGTGTGATCCATGGTCAGTGACAAGCTCTTTCGGAATTCCAAACCTATTAATAATCCAGTTGAATATGAAGTACGCGGCTGTCTCACTGTTATATTTAACTGTAGGCATAGACTCAGCCCATTTCATGAAGTAATCAACAGCCACTATGATATGATGATGGCCCCCAGCTGAAGGTGGGTTGCAATCCATAAAATCAAGCCCCCACTTAGTGAAGGGACCGGCGGTGATAAGGGGATGTAACGGGGCAGCTTTCAAGCGCATATTACATGCAAAAACCTAGCAAGGGTGGCACCTCTTGACCACATCTATACAATCCTTAAATATTGATGGCAAAAAATACCTTGCTCTTAATATTTTTTAGGCTACAGAAAGCCCAGATAAATGACCACCACACGCCCCTTCGTGGCAATCATTCAGCACTACCTCAGCCTTGTCATGAGTTAAACAATTTCATAAAATGGAATCTACCCCATGGCGGTACAAAGTGTTATCCACTATGAGGTAATTCTTAGACACATGATGTAATCATCATCGTTCATCTCATGAGAGGTGAGTAGGTACCTTCAATGTTTGTAAATATATAATGATATCCCCATACCATGGGTCTAAAGTTGAGATTAAGAAGATGTGTTCATCGATAAATGTATCTTCACAAACCAACTCCTTGTCATCTCTTGGGAAATCCGATATAATCTCTGCAAAAATTAACGATTTCTTTGATTTTGCCAAAAAAAACTTGAGATCGAATTCTTGCAGGATGAAAATCCATTTATTATATTTTCCCCCAATCATCCTTCAAGTGAGGATGAATTGAAACAGATTGACATGGGCTACAACCAAGGTCTGGCGAAGGAGAATATAATGTCTCAACCATTGAATTGCATGTACGGTAGCAAAAGCAAGCTTCTCAACATGAGAATAATAGATCTCCACATCAATAAGATTCTGGCTCAGATAGTATATGACATGCTCCTGGAGCTCCTCATCCTCTTGAACAAAAACTATACCAATCGTCTCCATGGACGCGGCCACATAAAGTAGGAAATCATGGCTATAGTATGGGGGACTAATCACCGGGGCCAATTCTAGGGCTCGCTTGAGCACATCAAAAGACTCTTGGGCTCGCTCATCCCAACAAAAGGTGGTGTCCTTCAAAAGACGCATGAAGCCTCTAGTCAAACTGGAAAAATTGACCACGAATCTCCATAAGAAGTTTGCCATGCCTTGCAAACATTAAAGATGATGAATATTTTTTGGGGGAGAAAACTAAAGTATTGCCTCAACCTTCAAAGGGTCGACTCTTATACCCTCTTTAGAAATGATGAATCCTAATAAGTGACCTGACTTCACACAAAAGATGCACTTGTTAGGATTTAAACTAACCAAATAATGGCGGCATCTTTCGAATGCCAATCTCAAATGATAGGAATGACACTTTCTCATACGAGAATGAGCAGCAAGGTCATCCAAAAATACTTCGATAATCGATTTGAGGTCATGGAAGATCAAGGTCATGGCCCGCTGAAAAGTAGCTCCGGCGTTCTTAAGGCCAAAAGGCATTTTTCAATATGCAAAAGTTCCCCAAGGAAAAATAAATGCAGTTTTATGTTGGTCCTTAGGTTTAATTTGTATTTGATTATATCTAGAAAAGCCGTCCATGAAGGAAAAAACTTCAATACCTGCACACTCATCCAAAATATGATCAATAAATGGTGTGGGGAAATTGTCCTTAGGACAGGCACGATTCAAATCATGGAAATCAGTACATATGTGGATCACTCCCTGCTTCTTATCCACCAAAATAGGGTTTGAAACCCACTATGTCAAGGGAATGGGATAGATAAAAGTGTCTTTCAACAGTTTCTCTATCTCTTCCTTAATCATGGGTGCTTTCCTAGGATTGACCGCACGCAAGCGTTGCTGAACAAGCTTAGCATTGGGATAAGTCTTAATCTCATGTTCGACAATACGAGGGTCGATACCTGGCATTTCATCATAATACCAAGCAAAGATATCATGAAATTATTTAAATAGCTCGGTGTATTCTTGAATCTCAGCATTGGAACATTCTTCCCCAATATAGACATTCTCTTTCCTGCCAGGATCATGAGAGATATTGATAGGAATTGTTGGAGATATATTTTCCATGTCATCAACCATCGAACCAGGAGAGCTTAATGGAACCATAGGAATATCAATTCTCTCACTAAGAACCTCCCTAAAGTCCTCATGCTCCAAGAGGTCAAGCTCAGGAACAAAGTAAAATCTATGATGGAGTTCTTCCCATGGTGGCTCAACTCCCGACGTGGCCTCAATAATCGCTTCATATGAAGGGAGAACACTATCAAGGCAGTTGTGCATGTGAGAAGATTGTACTGCCCATGTAGACAGTACATAAGGGTCCTCCTCCTCTGTCTATGAAGAGGAAGGACTGGGCTCTGCAACACACTCAAGATTAGCTTGACAAGCTACCATAGTTGCACACAATGGCACGTCCGTCACGATGGGCTCACTTGAAGTACTCGGTGTAGGAAGAATCCAAGGATCTTCCATATGACTCGTGTGAAAATACATCGATCTCATAGACATCAAAGCCTCACTGGAAATAGACCCTATCATAAGGATCATTGTAGGACAACAAAAAATTCCCATGAGGGATGGATACATGCCCACACCCACACTCCCAGTTGCTAGCTAAGATTTCTCTATGATCGGGATCGAAGCTCTCAAAGATGCGGTAACCAACGGATTCTTGAATGATGTTTTATCAATTATGACTATCTTCCCATTAAATGGAAAGCATACAACACGAAATAAGGAAGAAGCTATAGCTTACATACTGTACATCCAATTTCTACCAAACAATAGATTGTAGTAAAGGGGCGCATCAACCACCTCAACCTCTATCACAACAGTCTTTCCTCCCAAACGGACCATAAGGGAAGGAAGGATACCGTGCAGCCTAAACGATCTCCCATTGAACGCAGTTAACATGGTCGCTGATTTAGACAACTCAGGGGAACTCAAACCTTTCCAACATGATAAAGACATCATAGAAGCAGTAGCGCCTTCATCAATCACAGTGCGCTTGACGGTCATGTTAAAACATTCTACATGAATCAAAAGAGACACATAGTAAGGAAAGCAAGGATGAAGTCCTGCGGTTTCAAATTTTATCACAGAGGAAGAATTATCATCATTCACACCAAGGGTAGAAATCAAAGCCTTCCTTTGCGAAGGACAACTCTGAAGCACTTCCAGTGTCGACATCACACAAGGAGTGTGGCCCAAATCCTCGACAACTAAATAGTTATGGGTGCCTCAAGCATTAGGATTGTTCCTCGAACACTTAAGGACTCCCTTAGGAATGCGAGGTGCAGCTTCAGGTTTATCCATAGGTTTTTCAATATGCAAAGGAGTCCCCGGTGGATCAGGTTCCTTTCTTGGGCTGGATTGTGATGAACCATAGTCTTTCGCATGGGTAACAACTTTTGAAGCACGTACCATGTTAATGAAACCATGACCACTACCCTCCAGTGGATCTTGATCACCACTAGACTGATCATGGGTCCTCAAGTTCATATTTTGATTATGAGGTAAAGGGTTAGTCAGCAGAGCTGGGCCCTGTGCCAAGAATCTCGAGGCTTCATCGATACGAGGGCACAAGTAAGTGAGGTGATCGTCCTTACACAACTTGCAAGGAAATTTAACCTTACGTTTATATTTCTTGTCCCCCCCAACATTATGGGCATTCTTGTAATTATTATTAGCATTTTCATTCCTATTCCCACCCTTACGATTATTCTTACCCTTTCTTTTATTCCGTCTGGGCTGCTGGTTACCCTTCTGGTCCGACGATTGCACCGAAAGCACATTTGGCATTTGGGCAGGTTGAGACGAAGTTGTGGCTTGTCCCAAAGTAGATTGGTTGATCGACAATTGACTAACTTGTTTTGCAACCAAATCCATAGGTTTAGCACTTGCACAACCAACAATTCCATTGGCATGTGGTCTAGGTTTAACTTTGGGGTCAAAACTAGAACGCAGAGCATTGGGAATAATCTCATATAACAAACCGGACTGAGCATAAATCAAATCCAGTTTCTGCGCTCTAAAAATGGCTTGCTCCTCATTTTGCACTATGGATGTAGAAACATCCTTCGCTATATATGGAAATAACGACTTAAGGAACCATTCGAGGAGGAATTCTGGTGGTATAAAGGCTTTAATTAACCTCTTCTATCTACGCCACTCTTGGATGTGGTCCGATATATGTGTTACTTTATATTGCCGAAATGTTGACAAGATTTCAATACCAACGTGATAACACACTAATAGATGGAAGTGGTTAAGAAAATTCATTGCCAAGTCATCGAACAAAGTGAATGCCCCCCTTGGAAGCTCTATATACCATTTCATGGTAGGCCCTGTTAGGGTGTGTTGAAATAGCCTTAAAGATATTGAGATCTAGTGTAAGGAATTCGAAGAGAACCATAGGTGAAAGGTAGTAACATGTTTGCTTGGATCCTCTCTTAGTTTTCCCTTGAATTTAGGTATGTCCGAGGGAATCTTAGTAGGGACAGCAGGCCAAGCCAGGTCATGAGCTATAGGATCATTCGTCAATCTCGAGAAGTCAAGAAGATTCAGCATTGTGAGGAAAGGGAGCCTAGGATGCTTAGGTCGATGGAATGCTCCCTGATAGTTCTGATTACCATAACCACCATGGCCTTGGCCATAGTGCCCTCCTCTTGTTTGACCCATATAGGGTGGCATGGAAGCACCATAGTGTGGTGTACCTTGACTATTAGAAGCTACAAAGCCATAATTTGGAGAGTAAGGAGGTTGTTAATACCCATGTTATCCAAATTTTTGTACCATAAGTTGGGTTACCTGAGGAGCCACCAGTTGGCAGACTTGTTCAAAGTCTGATTCCAGTGTATCAGTCGATCCGTTTGCTTGTCTAGCCAATATTAGCTAGTCACCTTTTTATTTGAATAATTTTGACCATGGCCCCGCAGGGTTTGTAATAAAATGTGCTAGTAGGATATTTTTGAGTGGTTTGGTCTCCTGAGACGTAGAATCTCAAATAGGGTATTCAAGGGATTTTTTTTCCCCTGACAATTATGCTCTGCCTTCAGCCGACTATAATTGACGAGGTTTTCTCCCGCTTCTTCCAAAGCTGGAATGCCTGATGTTGAATTATGGGCCTTGGGGGGTTATTAGATCCCAACTGAGTGTTCTAAGCCTACTAGACATTATTTATATAGATCATGGTCATGTCCTAAGTCATCTGGACACAAAAAAAAATCGAATTTTTTTTTTCGAAGAGTGAATTTTTTTTTTTAATTTTTAATTTTTTTAATTACTTTTCCTAAGTTTTTTGGGTTAATTTTTCCCTAAATTAAATGGAAAAAACCTGTTCATGATTTGGACTCAGAATTCAGTGATTGAAGTCTCTAAACTTAAGCCAAAAATCATTCTTTATCAGCCAGCCAGTCAGAGCCAACTTTCAGATCAGCAATCAGACACATAATGACTTTTTACTTGAAAAAGTCAGTTTTGAGTAAAAAAATGATTTTTAGTAAAAAAATGATTTTTATTAAAAGAAAATCATTATTTTGGAGAAAACTAAAACGCTCCAAATTAATCCAAATTTAGTAAAAAAAAAGGCTAAATGACATCTCATGGAGCACTTATGATGATTGGAGTTATCATAACTCAGCTTCAGTCATCATCAAGAGAGCAATTAATTTATTATTAGTTAGCAGACATGTCATCTCCAGCTAAAGATGAGATGGAGAGCACTCATTGGTCCGGTGATTTGATCAAGGTGAATACTAAAGCTTGCACCATCAGTGGGATTTCCAAACCTAACGGAGGCTCCAGCCAAACCTAAGGATGAGCTTACCTGCATCACACGTGTGGCCTCATCCTTGGCTTGTTTTTAGTGCATAGGTTTGGAGTGGGGGTGCCTTGCCTGGGTGGAGGCCTCCCCTCACTCCCAGTTCTCCAGTTTAGGTCTGAGCTCTTTGTTAGGTGGCTAAGCTGGTTAGGGTTGGTTTTTTGGTTTTAGGGTTTTAGCACTCTCTCATTTGTTAAATAGAGGCTCTTTCAACTCTATTGAGAGGAGAGTTTGGCATAGAAACTCTATTGGATTTTGTAAGCTTATTTTGTTAATAAAATATTGAGACTTTGGAGGTCACTTGATGGGCTTTTGGCATTGTGTATTCATCCTAGGTGAAGTAATATCTCTTTCACCCTACTCTTGTATTGCAATTTGATTATTATGTTTATTGAAGACTAACAATCTAGTACTTAGGCTTCTAATCAAATATGCATTGAGTGTTTGTGTCTTCAGGGATTGCATATAGCAGGAGCTTCCGGCATCTAATACCTTCACCATACAAGTGTTCCATTATAAATATTTCTGTTTGCAGGGTTTCAAGTGGTTCCATATCTTTCTTTCCTTCTCCAAACAAACTTCAAAAAATTCTACTGGTTACTTTGATTGCTACAAGTGGATCTCTATTTTCAAGGTCCTATATTACCTCTTTTCCACATTTGTAGAAGTTATCAAGTCATTTAAATCTTTATTTTAAGCTTGCTTGGCTTCTACTAAGATAGATCTAGGCTTTCTCTCTTTATATCTACTTTTTCAAAGCTAGATTCATCTTTCTAAAGGTCCATTTTTAAAGATCTAGTTTCATTTCCTTTTTAAATCCATCTTTCTTTTTGCCTTGGAAAATGTGCACGAGTTTTCTCGAAAAACATGCAAATTTTCCATTTTTTGGGCTTACTGGTTTTCTGGATTTTTCATTAATTCTAAATTCTAGAAATTCATTAAAAAATCCGAAATTTTTCAAATTTTTAAATTTTTTTTTAAATTTTTTTAGACTTTTTCTCGAAAACCGTGCCATTTCAAGCTCGCTGTTTTTTGTGCTGATTTTTGAATTTTTCTGTTAATTCTAAATTCTGGAAATTCATTAAAAAATCAGAAAATTTTCAAATTTTTTCAAAAAATTTTTTTATAAATTTTTTGACTTTTTCTCGAAAAGCATGCCATTTTGTACTTGCTGTTTTTTTATTGATTTTCTGCAATTTTATGCTATTTTCTAGATTCTGGAAATTATCCTAAAATGTTAAAAAATCTTTAATTTTAAATTTGCAAAAAATCCCAAGTCATTTAGCCAAAAAACGGTGAGCTTGCCTGATCCTTTCCAAGTTTTGATTTTGGGTCTCATTCCATTGTTTTGATCTCCTGTTTCATCTCATAAGGCACTTGTCTTCTCATCCACTTAATTTTTTGAATCACAGGTTAAATTTGGTTTCCTAACACTCTCACAAGTCCTTGTTTAGAGCTCTTATCCACAGGTGAACCGAAAGCAAAACCAAACAAGAAAGAGCAAGCAGAGCTAGATCCAAAGACAAGGATCCAAAGCCAAAAAAAAAGTCATTCCCCTTTGTAAAAACTCATAAGAGTTTTTCATTTTTACTTAAGTTACTTCTCAAAGTCCTGACAAGGATTAAGTTCCAAAGGCATTTGTAATTCATTAATAAAACAAGGCTAAGTGGGATAGGGCTTCCCATACTTGGTTTTTCTTCCCCATTTGGGGAAGAGTGTTTTTTGTTCTTAGCTTAGATTTATTTCGAGTACTTAGAGTAGTTTCATTTTTCTTGCAAAGTAAATACTAATTGTTAGATTATCCCATTTTGTTTCATTAACTAGGTTGATTACTTCATCTTTTAATTTTTTGTATCTTTCATAAGTAATTCAACTGTTTAAAGTAGAAATCTCTTGAATCTCACTTTGTAGATCAAGAGTGCTCTCTATCGGAGAGTCATCTTTTCATTCTTTAATAATTTAATCAATTAATCTTGAAAGTCTCTTGAACTTGTCGTAATCCAAGTCAAGAGCACTCTCTATCAGAGAGAATTCCCACTGCATATCCTTGCATCAAGCATATAGATTAGCTAAGTCTCTTGAACCACTGTCATAAGACGAGGTCAAGAGCGCTCTCTGTTGGAGAGTTTTAATTAATTAACTTAATAAAATTCGTAACTCACATCCCTTTAATTAATTAACCCCCTTCCCTCTTTGACGGAGTATGCTCTGACCGATCTTCGATCGGAATACCCAGAAATGGCATTGGATCTCTAAACCCCACAAGAGGAACTTAACTAAAACTTTTCCCCATAACCAATGCATCGACGGTGTTCGATAAACACCGAGGCATGTGGGAAAATTCCAAGTGTGGGCACTGGGCTACCTAATCTGGGCACTAGTAGTTAAGTTATTGAACAGTTACCTTTGACCCCAAACAGGTCCATCATGTCTTCGAACGGAGCCACTAAAGGTATTACCGGTTAGGACATCCAGCCACCATAAGTGAAGATCACAAACAAAAAACTCTTAAAATATACCAAGAGCACTTGCAAAACCTAATACTCACTAGCTGAATTCCTAGACTTTATTTCACGCGCTTATTTGGCTCCATAAGGCACTGGTCCTTCGTTATATTTGATTAATTTTCTATCTTGATCAACTGTCTATGGTCCATTTCAATTGATTATATTTAAATGCTTAAGTTATAAGTTTGGATTCTTTGCTTATATGTGTGATCTCTTGTTAGCATTGTGGATTGCTTTAATTAATCATCATCCCCTTAATATTAATCATTTTAAATCACAATATCTCCTAAACAACACACATCCGCATCCAAAACATCCAAAACTTAACTTACACATTGAGCCATAGAAAACTCTTTATTAGAGACTACCCCCCTTGGCTTCGTTAGGAGTTATCCTAAACGGAGGAGCTAGGAGTAGGTGACAATACCTAGCTCTGTGCTTGCTCCCAAGGTCACACCTCTCCCACTTTCTCAAGTGAGGAGACAACTTTTGGAAGATTTCTACTGTTGGTGTGCAATCGGCAAACAACAACCCGTACCCATAAGGTGAACAACCCTGTCCATACTGCGTCCCATAATAGGGTCCATAAGTCATCGCATGAGATTTCCCATGAGACACTTCGTAAGTAGGAACATACGCTTCAGAAGTAGGAATATACATTCCAGAAGTAGGAATATGACCTCTAGAAGTATGAACATGACATCCCAAAACAACGGGCAGTGCATAAACCTGAGACACAACTGGTCTAGTAACCGTAGTACGAACATGACTTGTAGCAACATTCCAGCTTGAAGGACCATGTGAATGAGGTGGAGGGTGAACAGTCAAAGAACTAGGGACAGAGGATGAAGGGACCTGTGTAATTATGTACGTGTTATTCCCTATAGTCACTCGTCTCGGATCTAGTATCCTAATAGGATCACTAACCCTAGACCTAGGAGGAATATGTGATGTAGCTTCCACCACCGAGATGGAAGGTGCAATGTGACTTGTTCTCCCAAACCTCTCCGCATGGTAAGGAATGAGAGTGCCCCCAGGCATAGTGTTAGGCTCAAACTCAGATTTGACATGGAATGCCAAATCATGTGTGGGAAAACTAGACATACCATAACTACCATAACTAGTGCTTACAGGTTCAAAATGAGTCTCATCATCCTCCGACATTCCATATCGACGATGCATCAATGGGGAATCAACCCCAGAGTAAGTAGGTCTATCATGAAAGGTTCCTATCTTAGAAATCACAGGACCTAACTCAGTCAAGTCAGGTGAAGGATCATAGTTAGGAGTAAACTCCCCATCTTCCACACGAATGGGAGAAGGTGGTTGAAGAATACCTTCTATATGGTCTCCCATGGTGTGTGAATAAATGTGTGAAGTAATATGCATGTACTAAATATTTCTCTCTCCCAAAGGAGGAGGAGATGTAGAAGGAAGAAGTCCTGCTAAATGACGAGAACGACGAGGAGCCGCACCGGAATCCACAATTACTCAAAAAATATCAAAGACTCTCTATCTACGCAAACCCTAGGCAAGCTAACATGCACAGAGAAATCGCCAAGAAAATATAAAGACAAACACAAGCAATCAAGGGTAGGATAAGTGAGCTCCCAAATGAAGCAGGTATTTCTCTCCTAGGATAGGCTTGAGACTCCCATACACAACAAGCAGAGGTACGTAACCAATTATTGTGGCCCTTAGCTTCAACACGTAAAGTGACTATGTTGTCTGGCCCCAACCTAGCCGAGACACCCATAGAATAACCCCTGCAAAGTACCCCCTTGATATCCTAGGTAAGGCCACTAAAGTCACCTCAATATAATCAATGCTCAGGCGGACAGTCGCAGGTGGGATTGACTGTATGGGAAGGGTAGCAAAGCCTGAAACTCTCAAAAGAGCCACCAGATATGAATACAATCCTGGAAATATCTCCGGTGCTACTCAGTTATGACTAGGGGTCATCCCAATCAATAACTGCTCACATTGCCTCGTGTTTAACTCACTTTTGAGGGGAGGATCCTGAGAAACACTGGTTATACCAAGGAATTTCACACACTCACCTGTACAGACACATACATGTTGTTGTTTAGTGGTCTTGGAGAATTTACTCACAATGAACTATTCCAAGACCCTAAAATCTAATCTTGTTTGTGAACCCTATCAAATAAAATAGTGTATTTCATTTTAATTTAAGCGTTCATTTTAATTGGCTTTATTACTCAAAAAGAGGTATATGGCCATACAACTAATGGTGTTATGACACAACATGAAGCAAAATGCACACTTAATAATCAATGCAAATGCAGTGTGTCCATGAAAAATAGGGTATGCTACTACGTGAAATGCACAATTTTCTTCAACTGATAAATGAAAGCTTTCCTATATGAAGTCCTGACTAGTACTCCAAAGCAAATCTAGTGCAAGTACTATGCAAAATGCAAGATGCAATGCATGATGATAAGCAAATATTTTTGGATTTTTTGAAATAAAAATGAGATATAAACTCAAAAGAATGGCTCTATAACTACTAGACTCTGCAAGCACATTCAAGCAGCACTCAAGCAAAGTACTAAGGTAAAATAAATCTAATGCACTAATCCCAAAACAAAACAAAAAAAATGCAATGACAAGAACATTCTTAAAAAAGAAATTTACTCTAAAAAAATGTCTTTGGTCAGAAATAGAGGTGTATACATACTCTAGCAATATCAAAGGAGACTCAACAATCAGCAAGCTTCACCTAGCAACCATCCATATTCCTCTAAAAGGAAAAACTAAGGGCATACGTGACTGTTCGCAGTAAACTCACATGTGTACATAGAAATAGCAGTGAAACCCGCGTATATACACGACTGTGAGTTCAAAACTCGCATACAGGAAGAAATGTGGGTAAAAATAAAGGCAAACAGACAAGCCAAGACAAACTTCATACCAATCAGACACTACCAGGAAAACATGCCCCCAGACCCGACACAGAAACAAGGGAAAAAGAGAAATTCAAAGTCATTGAATGTCGACAAAAAACCCCCAAAGGACAACTACTAGGAACTCCCTTTCTAAGTCGCCAATTCTGTTACGGAGAGAAATTCCTATGGCTTCAGGTACCATAATAGACAACTTTACTCCATAAATCAATCCTTTCCAATATGAAATAGAAATTAAATATCTAACACTAAAGGATCAAATCTCGTACCTTATTCTAGATGGTTGAAGTAGATCCCCGTTGAGCTTTCCAACCTCAGCTTGAATTGATAAATCACTTCCTCAACAATAAGTAAACAAGACAAGCATACTATATATTGGTGTTAGATCTATTCTAGCATATATAATCAACAATGTATAAGCATTTTAAATCATCCATGGATAAAATATTCATTCAAACATACATTATTGGACAGGAAAAGATATTTCTATTATTATAAAACCAGAGATTACAATAGATACAACCTCCATCGACACATCTGTGAATCGAAGAAACTAAATCCCCCACTTGGGTCTCCACCACCTCAATCCTCCATCTCTTGATAGCAAGCTCACAAGCAAAAGGAAATCTTGGGAAGAACACAAAAGTTCTCCAAAGGACAAAGGGATGCAGACTCAAGCACAAGTTCCAGCAACAATGGACTATAGTTTCTTTGCTCTCAATTCTCTTATGCCTTTAATGTACTAAAGAGTTCCTTATATAGATTTTCAAAGGGGTAATGAAAGGTCGAATCCGAGTGACCTCAAGGCATATGGAAGGCCAGGAGTCAAGTGAGTCGGATCCATGTCAAGGAAAACTCCAAAAGGATTTGTATTATGCACACAACCCGATGTACATGGTTTTAGGGGTCAAACTCGCATATATACGCAATTAGTGGTTTAAAATTCACGTGTATTAATTTTCACATGCTTTTAGGGATGGTCAAGGAAACATCAAAGGACAAAAAATGGTCCAAGGGGTCTAAGGAGTCTGTAGAGGGACAGGGGAAGGACATACAAGTGTGATTCACCTAGAGTGATAAAATCAGCTATAACACTGCCCCACAAGAACCTATCGTAGAGGAACCTCAAATTGAGGTAATTTTGTTTGAAAATGGTATGTTGAAGGAAGAGGCATAAGTTCTCCAAAAGGAAGTGGAATGATGGAAGGAAACATGCAAAAAACAGGTGCAAAGGAGATTGCACACATTGGTAGAAGCTGCAGATCAGGTTGAAGGATCACATCCGGTTGAGGAAGGTGAAGAATTGGAAAAAGTAGTTTTCCTCAAGTGTGGAGAAATATTTATTCAATCAAGATACAAAGTCACAGTGCGTACATTTGTGTCACAAAAACCCACACAGGTAGTGGGAGAAGAGAAAGAAACATATGTGGGGGAATTGAGTGATGAAAAAGAACCAAAAGTGGAAATGATCCTTTATGTAGAGGTAAGGGAATATGATCAATTACAGTCTCATCCATAGGGTGTTGTTACACAAGAACCAACAACCCTGGAAATTTTTGTTGAAGTTTATACTCAATTGCAAGTGAGTGACATAGAGTTCGAGACAATCCCTGACTTGAACTTAGGAGTTTTTAGTATGACCCCAGAACAATCTCAAGACACGGAACTAGTGGAGGGAGAAATTCAGCAATAGGAAAATGCTGAAGTTCATCAGGATGTTGTCACACAAGAACCAACATCCTTAGGAAACCTTGCTAAGACACCCATCCAGCTAGAGACAACTGACCTTGAGGTGGACATAATCCCCGATTTGGAGCTAGGAGAAGATGAGCAGATGCAGTCCCAGCCATCATGGGACAATAAAGAATTCGGGGACCAGTACAATCTATCTGGGACATTGAGATACTCAGGGACCAATCTCATCTTTCATGGTATATGGAAGTAACTTAATAAAAACCCAAGCAACTAGAGGAACTGGGAGATCAGGGAGTTGTTACACAAGAACCAGCATCTCTGCAACTCCTTGCCATAACCGAGAATCAAGAAGTTGCAGTAGAGGCTCAAGAATAGGCTAAGATTAGAACATAAGAAGATGTTTCCACAAAATAACAAACATCTTCATCATCGGATGTTGGATTTGACAAAAAGGGGCTTCAAGAAGAAGGTGTTCTTACAAAAGAACCAACATCCTTAGAATTAATTGTAGAAGTACACTTGCAAGTAGAAGTTGTTGCACCACTTGTACAAGAGGAATTTGTTTCACTTCAGATTCAGAACAATTAGGATGAAACATTGGGTAATAAGGTATGGATGCAATCTTCCTAGACTTTGTCTATTTAGATTATGATGAGGAAAAGAACGTAGGAGAGGAAAGGATTGAAGGTCTAATAGAAGAACTCTCACTGCTGAAAATAGAAGTAAAGAATTGGAAAAGTGAGGTGGATAGATATCTGAAAGGAACAATTCCCCTTGTTTAGCAGAGGAATATTATCAGTGAATTGAGGGAAATATTGGTAGAAGAGCTAATATTCCAAAAGTTCCATTGGGAAGAATTACATAAAGAATTGAAGGAGTTGAAGAAGTTCAAGTCCATGCAAAAGGAGAAAGACCAAGTGTACATCCTCTCCCATGAATTGATTAGATCCAGGGCTCCGTCTACCTCTTATCATGTATTTTTATATGAACAGTCTACTTGTTTTAAGTTGAAGGCATTAAAAGAGGGGAGACCTTATGAAGTAGCATCTTCTAACCAGGTTTTGGAAACTTTTATGGAAACTAGCTTCATTGAACAGAATCTTTCGTGTGATATTTATTTACATGAAATGGATTACCCCATGGACCAATATTCAAACCCTACTCCTCATTTAGGTGATTTCCAGCAGAGGGATTTTTCTTCTTTTGTCAGAAACCATTTGCAATGGGAGGATTTATTTCAAACAGTTTCTCAGAATGAGGCTAACTCTAATCTATCTATTTGGAGTGAAACTCAATCCCATCACCTTCTTCATATTCATCAAGAATAGAGGCTTAAATATCATATCCAGACTTAGCAGTTGGTCGAGTTTCAAGAGAAAGTCATCTCCACTTGTGTTAGCTGGATTTCTAGGCAACAACGTTTTGCTTTGGAGGGTAGTAAGCATAGGTGGCAGGATTCCCCTTCATCAATTAAGAAAAGAGACCCTTATTTCTGCATTAATTTTAAACATGATCTCCCTAGGGTTGAGGGGTACGTCGACTATATCATGAAATGTGGAGCTGACTGATTGGGAATTGAATTCAAATTCCCACTTATTTGGTGGCCACCAAAACTATATATGAAATATTTTTCATTAACAAAAGAAGAGGAAAGGTAGTGTTGGAAATATTGGGTTTCCCATAGTGGATATCTATATGCGAGGGAATCACCTGAATCCTCCTACAAATTTTCATCTCTCCATGAGCGAGGTACAGTTCCAAATTTTGATTCAGACTAGTGGAGGTTGTTGCATGAGGACATGCAACAAAGTAGTTAGGGTGAGATGTTGGGTCCCAAAAAGCCCCTTTTTAACCACATCCATTATACCATGTTTTTCTTGTCTTATTCCATTTTGCACACCAAACAAACATTCTTTCATCACTTGAGCCCTAAATATTCACAGGTACGATTAATTATTCTTTGATCTTATTAATGCTTATAATTTCTATAATTGGGACTTTGCTTCTTGAGTTATGCTAACACATTATGATTTTAAAAGGATAGTGCAAGCTATGAGAGAATACAGGTGTAGCAGTCCAATTGGTCCAAAGAGGAGATGAGTGTTCAGTGCTAGTTGTGACCTTCCAGTTTCGTTTCTACACGCAAATCCAACCAAGGGTCATCATTCCACATTGGTTGCCACAAACTTAGCTGCAACAGCGCAGCACTGCTTAAATTTACCTGCAATCACCATGACATCTCTTGAATTGGTTATATTATTTATTTATTGGCTCAGGAAACATAATTTCCTATATTACATGTTTTTGTTTAATTCCACCAACAGCTGCAACCGCGCATGTAACATGGTAACCAAAGGATCGTAGATATTCATGGCTGTTCGATATTAGTGGGTGAGGGTTATGATTGTTGATATATAAGTACTAGGAATCATTTGCATCCAGGAGTTGGAAAATATCATATTTTTTTGTGTGAGCTATAATAGAGACTGTATTTTCATTCCACCGTTTTAATATAAAGAGCAGGATTGTTCATATTTCTGTGTTTTAATTTTTGCTAGTTCTAGCGTTTTTGTTTGAAGGATGGGCCCTCCTTCTCATAGGGATTTCCGATTTAATTATATGTTATGTTAATTGCTTATGTAGTGTGCAAGTTACATTATTTGCATTTGTTAAAGTAGCTGCAGCAATAATGTTCAATCATTGTGTTTCCTTGAATATTTAGTACTTGCATTTCCTTTAAGCTACAGCAGTGTGGTGTGACAATCGACTGTGTAGGTTAATTTCCTTTATGCATGTGTGTGATAGCTATAACATTTAATCTCTTCCTCATTTCCTTTCAATTACTTGTCTTACTCAGGTTTTCTAATTCAGGTAGACTATAGCTTAGAGCTCTTGATTCAATTCATGTTATTTCTTATTCCTAGATTAAGGTTGGATTAAACTAGTCACAACGGATTTGCAGATAGTCTAGTAAATTAGGATTTAACTTTCTACAAAACTAAGTCTAGAAATTTGTTTAATGAATCATTCATTGCTTGATTTAAGTTGTGAGAAGTGATTGCAATTCTGAATTCTCAGATAGGTAGTTTAGATCAGTTTAATTATGGGAGGAGTTTGACTAAAAATATAAGTAGTACAATTTATTCATTTCATCAAGTACTTAGTGTTTAAGTAGAGACTATGTGAATTATCTTTTAAATAAAATACATCCTTGAGTTGACAATTTATATTGAGCATTCTACATGATGGTTTTAATTAACTCGCATCTAGAGTGACCAATAGCTCATGGAACATGGACTTGATGCCCCTTACATTTTTTCCCTTTCCTATGATGGCATCATACTATTTCTCATATGTTGCATCTTCCTTCTTTGTGTGGAATCCATACCAGCCTTCATTATTTTAATCATTAGAATATCTTCCTGCTTTTAACACATTCAAAGCAACAAACTTTTTGGTTTCAGGAGGACGATTTATACCATGGAGCCAATTCTTACTCAAAGACATCCTCTGATGGTGTCAGGATGTTTGATTACCAGTTACTTCAGTCTCTCATGTTCTTGTTTCATAATATCCTGATAGCATGATCTTTTAGAAATGAGCTGATCGTACACAAAACTTTCCTTCCATCACAGATTTACCCTTTAGCAACTTTCACCAAGCGAAAAGATTTCCATCCTTTCGATCTAAATGCCTTCATTCTTCATCATCCATGTGTAAAGGGAGGCCAAATTTTGCAAGTCCCTGAGGTGGTTTGTTCCGTTATTGTTCAATCAACAAAGAAATTATCCATCGTAGATCTTTCCTTGGCTCGATACACACCATTGAAATTTACTTCTATTTAACCCATTTTGTTGATTTAGGATACGACATCTCCACAGGAAATTTGATCTGGAGGAATCAATCCCATCCATTGATCTATCCTTTGTCAATCCTAGCCCTTTGAAGCTATGATAATTTTAGCATTATTCCACAAAAAGCACAAAGGTGATTTGGGTCATGCTTGTAGTATTCATGAAACCCATTATATATGTGAATCTAGATCACCTACAGATCACCACTGTAGAAGTGATGTTCCTTTTAGTGTAGCTTCGACCAATCCATAGATAGTATTTTTTCTACATTTTCAGAATGTGATTCGCTCCATTTTACCTTCCTTGTCATCTCATGTGGAGGAAAAAAAATTTCTAACAGCAAGGACCAACCAATCACATGTTTAGTATCATATACATATTTCTTTAATAAGGATGCATGGAAAAAATTATGAACTCTTATGTGAGCAGGTAAAGCTAGTTCATATTCCACTAACCCTCTCTTGGCCAATATTTCAAAGGGTCCACAAAATATTGGTGCTAACTTTCTGCACCTACCCAAGCTCAATGAGACTCTCTTTCCTTTTACTTTTAAGTAAACATCGTCACCTATCTGATAATATTTATCTTTTCTTTTCTTATCCGCGTAACTCTTCTGGCAGTCTTGTTCTTCTTTAAGGTTCTATTGGACCTTGGTGACCAATTTTTCCAAGTAATTTAGTAAATCGGGTCCTAAAATGATCCAGTCCATCGGGCTATCCCAAGTAACCTGTTTCCTACACTTCTGGCCAAGGAGTACCTCGAAGGGACTCATCTTCCTGGAGGTCTGGTATCCAATTTTATATGCAAACTCTGTGAGATGTAGGTAATCCTCCCACTTAGTGGGGTTTTTCATGACATACATCCTAAGCATGTCCTATAAAATCTTGTTTACCCATTCTTTCTTCCCATTTATATGTGAGTGGTAAGCAGTACTAAAATTTAATTGTGTCTCTAATCCGGAGAATAAGGATCTCCAAAATTTCTTGGTAAACTTTGTATATCGATCCAAGATGATTTTCTTGCGTATCCTATGAAATTTGAATATATCCTTTAAGAATATGTTGACAATGTGAACTGGCTTATATATCGACTTCACTAGAATGAAGTGTGTTTATTTTGACAATTTTTCAACTAATACAAAGATAGAATTATTTTTCTTACTACTCTTTGGTATACCGGTAATAAAATCCATACTAGTGACCTCCCACTTCCATTCCGGAATGCCGAATGGTTGTAGCAATCTCGAAGGATGCTAGTGCTCAGGTTTGACCGACTGAAATTCTTGAAATTTTGCGATAAACAACGCTATGTCCTCCTTTAACTTAGGCTAAAAAAAAAATTATTTACTGCAAATATCATCTTTTGATATCCCGGATTCCCCGAGCAGGGTTTCTAATGAAATTTCATGAGGATGCTGGACTTGATGTCCCCTCCTTCCGAAAAATAAAATTTTTCTTTGGACCACAACAGTCCGGTTTTGTCTACCCTATACTCGTTTTGTTTTTGAAACAACTTGTCCTCTTGGACCTTCTTGAGGATTCCAGCATAAAAAGGGTCAACTCCATTGGGCGTTCTAATACTCTCATGTAAATATGAATTTCTTTGACTTAAAGTCACCTCATATAACATATGAGCTCATCAACTTAAACCATCAACGATTTTATTCTCCTTTCTTTTTATATGTTTTAATTGAAAATGGTAATCGCTAAGTAAATCCAAACATCTGGCCTCCATGGAATTTAGATCTGGTTTCTCAAAGAAATACTTCATGCTCATATTGTCTTTCTTTAGAAGGAATTTCTTCCCATTGAGGTAGTTCCTCCACATATTGAAGGCGTGGATGATGGATGCTAACTCAAGATCATGGGTGGGGTAGTTTTCTTTGTGTTCCTTTCACTTCCACAATTCATAACAAATCATGCAATTATTTTGCAAGAGGAATCCTTTGAGCCCTTCCTTGCTTGGATCCATGCAAACAAAGAAATCTCCATCGAGATCCACAATTCGCAGTATTGGTGTAGTCATCAAAATTTGTTTAATGTTCTGAAAATTTTCCTTGCACTTGGTTGTCCATAAGAACTTGCTTGCTTTCTTCTTCAAAGCAGTCATGGGACAAAAAATCCTCGAAAATTTCTCAATGAACTTTCGATAGTGTTTTTTCTATAAATTGTTTCTAGACTACAACAAGAACAAGCTAACACAATATCAAAAAAAAATGAAACTGGTTTTTAATGGTTTTGGTTTAAAACTTTATCAACAAGGAGGTAAAAACATAAACAAGATAACACAAGAACTAGATCCTAAACAAGTTTGAAGAACTGGGGATCAAAAACATATGAATAAACCATAAACATTACACATATAATGTTGATTCCATCCCCAAGATACAAGCATTTGCATGAGTAAAAAATTTAAACAATAAATGAAGTTGTATGTTGAGTAATCAAATAAATTATAAATAAAACCAACATAGAAGTTAAAATGTCTTATCAATATGTATATAATCAATAAAAATCTTCAAACTTACATAAGATTTATCAGTCTTACCTTGAGATACGTCATCTATAGAGCCTCTCCTTTAGTCAAAATTCGAACCCTCCCTCTATCTCATTTCCTACCTTCATATTTTTCCATCAAAAAATGGTTACACAATTGACAAAACTAACTTTCTAGGTCAGGATTCGAAACAGTTACAAAAATAAAAGTAGTTTCAAACTTAGTAAACTATTAACTATTACCAACTAAACTACTTGACAGTTGTCACTAGTAGCCTTCATGGGTTCTTGGTTGCCTTAGCTAACAAAGCAATTCCTTCTAAAGCACATGATTGTATTTTACTTTGTTGTTGCTTTTATTCTAAATATTCAATACTCTTTAATAATCCCTTGTTCTGCTGGGTCATACTTTGAACTCTTTGTTTTATCTCTAATGAACCCACTTATTCTTCCGTATTTGAAACATCTTTGTGCTCCTTTTCTGCATTCTCTAAAAATTGCTATTGATTACCGTTAACTACTTCTCTTACCTCTTCACACACAGGTTCTTCAAACTCGTGAGTTAAACAGTTCTCTTGGACCTAATCCTATACCAGCTCATCACTTAATTCTTTTGTTATTCTTTTTACAAATATATATTACTTATTCATCAGAATTGCTTTTGCTTGATCTTCTTGCTCATTATGGAAACCTGACTGAAACAAAAAATGATCCCAAGTTCTGCTCTTTTTCTGAAGGACTGTGCAAACAATCATCTTTATTAATCCATGATGAAATATAGATTGATGAGTATGATCCCTATTCCCTTTTATCCTATTTTACATATTTTGCAGGATTTTCAAGAAGAAAAAGGGTAAGTTAATCCGCGACTATTGATTCAAATGTTGTGAGAATCTGACATGGTATTTGAAAACTAGAGCAAATCTGCCCTCACATGTGATGTAGCTATGTAAAATTCTAATGAATTCCCTCCACTCAGGCTTGAATTTGTCTAATTGTACACATTTCCCCCAATATAGGACTTTGATTTTAGGTAAGAGGAAATATTTTGGGTTGAAGGTGAAAGGTATCTTCTTAAACTAGAGCTCTCCATCACTTGTTATGCCTATAGCTTCTGCTATCAACTCTTCTGTCAGCTCAAATTTAAGGGTCTCAAATGAAACTTTGTCCTTATCAAAACCCTAAGCGAAATGATATGACACTTCTGGGTTAGAACCATTGATTCTATGAAAGTAATTGATCTATGAAAGTAATTTGAAACAATGATGCACACTCAAGAAAAATATTTTCCCCGCTTGTATTAGTGGGTTTGGCTCTGTTAGTTTTTCCGCTTTTCTTCATTTCTGCACTATAACCCTAGCATGTGTATTTGTTTAAATCACTTCAAAAATATTCAAAATGATTCTTTGCAACAATAAAATGTGGCAAGAAGGTTTACAATTTTCCAATAATCCCTACAAAATCAAAATTGTGTCAATGCTGACAACAATTCTCTCAATGATTTCTATACCTGGCCATACACCTATCATGATGATGGACTAAGATCCTGAATATATGCTATTATATCTTCGACGGGTTTTTGAAATATTTCAATATTTCCCTCTGCAACAGCCACGATTACCCACCATTTCATTCAATAAATTTACCAAATGAAAACGTGACAGGTAATACCATGATCCTCTCAATAATCCTTGCAGCTTCTCATACACCTATCATGATCATCACTGGGTTATGAACCTACATTATTATGTCCTCATAGGTGTCCAAAGGCTTCCACTATTTTTGATTTCAAACAACCACGATTCTCTACCACAATCTTCAATGATTCAAGATTTTTGTAGTGCCTCAGTTCATTGACTTTCAACCCTGCGCTACAGGAATCCCCTTTGTGCATATTTTTTGAATATTGACTTAAAAAAAGGGTAAGGCCGTAAAGCTAAACTTTTGAATAAACTTTATTGTAATATTTTCAAACTTTAAAGATATATATTAACTAATAAGCCCAAATAACATTTTAAAACCAATAAAATGAAATAAATCAAAACCATTTAAAGTATAAAATCAAACAAAAATATATTTATTACTAAAAATCCTCAAAACCAACTCAAAATGTAAAGTAATACTAAATCAATATTTGAAAAATAGGACAAATAAACTTAGAAAAACATCTAGTTGTAACATCTGGCTCCTGCTGCAGGATGAAAACCTCCTTGTGAGGTTTCAAGAACATGTAGATCAGTTCCTTCTTCCCTCTCAACTAAACCTGCCTATTGTTCTTCCAAAATTTCCATTAGGTTATGGAGTCTTTATTGAACTTCTCTCACAATGGTATAAACAATGAATGACATGTATCTCACCTTCAGTAATAGTAAAAATGCTCGAGGAATCGTCGATTCACTGGATTCGACAGTTCCTCACCTTCCATCATCTGTAGTATGAAGGTATTGTTTTCCAGAATCTTTGAAATTATGAAAGGACCAAGCCACAAGTTGTCAAATTTACCATGCTTACCCTTTTTCTCCTTTCTAGCATCCCATCTTAGTATCACATCTCCACATGAAAAGGTGTTTTCCTTTATCTTCCTATCAAACCTTTCCTTAATATTTTTTATGTACATTTGAGCCTTTTCTTCTACAACTTCACGTTCCTGTTGTAATTCAGTCAATCAAAAAATTCTTCTTTGAATATCATTAGGTTCATATTAATTATCTTGAATGAGTTTCATGATTGAAATACCTAACTGGATTGGAAAAACAACATCAGTTCCATACACTAACTTGAAAGGAGAAGAACCAATTTCTTTCTTAGTAGTTATCCTATCTTCCCAAAGTGCATATTTTAACATTGAATCCCATGGCCTCTTATTCTGACTTAAAAATTTTCTAATTATCTGAATAATATTCTTATTATTTGATTCTACCAACCCGTTTTCGTAAGGGTAATAAAGTGTAGAATGCTTCAAAACAATTCCAATTTTTTCATAGAATGTAACCATGGATTTAGACTTGAAGGACTTAGAATTATCAGTCGACAATTTCTTAGGGAACCTAAATCTACTCAAAATAATCTCCTGAATAAAATTGATTATCACCTTATCAGTTGCATTCCTTGTAGGAATGGCCTCCTCCCATTTTGTGAAAAAATCAGTGGCTATAAGTATCCACCTATGTTGTCGAGAAGAAGCAGGATTCATTTCACCTATAAAGTCTAATCCCCACTTCTAAAAAGGAGCATTAACTACAATGGGATTCAATGGTAGGGACACAAATTTTTGTTTACCATCAAACATTTGACATTAAACACAAGCCCCAACCTACTGATATACATCAAAAAACAAAGAAGGCCCATAGTATATAGACCT
This sequence comes from Pseudotsuga menziesii, assembly GCA_001517045.1. NCBI lineage: Eukaryota > Viridiplantae > Streptophyta > Pinopsida > Pinales > Pinaceae > Pseudotsuga > Pseudotsuga menziesii. The sequence continues at coordinate 223,330 of LPNX010061211.1, forward strand.
CAATATTTTATAAGCAGTGGCATTCCAGTATTTGTGACCTCCACAAGCACCCTCATGTGATTCTGAAATAACTTCCTCAGTCTCTGGTTTGTCTAAACATCTAAGCAATACTCCTCCTGGGTCCTTCCAAAGTAACTGTTGATCTATTAAACAATATTTTGTGGCCTTTAATTTCAGTGATATGGCTTCCTTTTTGTCTAAATGTATAGGACATTGTAAATACAATAAGAAATGAACACTATCAGCTTACCATATTGATTTTGCATACCTGCCCATAATCTGCTCCTTATCTTTCTGTCTTTGTAACTCCTCCTAGAATGGTTGTTCTACCATCAAATGAAGACCAAGAGCTTCACAATTTGAATCAACCAACAATTTTTCTAAACCATTTCCTTTCACAAGCTTAGTAGGCTTGATCTCCACATCATACTCCATAATCTTTGCAATCCATTTCCCCCTCTTTCCTTCACTTTCTGGCTGAGTTAAAATGTGTTTTATACTAGCATTAGGAACATAGGTAATGATTTTTGAATGCAGAATATAAATTCTAAAAAATTTCAATGCCTTTACAAGTGAATATGCTTTCTTTTCCAAGGTACTGTATTTCAATTCTGAATCCCTTAGAGTCTTACTAAAGAAAGAAATAGGCTACTCCAGTCCTTTTGCATTCTTTTGTAACAGAACAACAACTATTGTGCCTTGTGATGAAAAAGAAAAGGTCAGAAAATATTTTGAAAAATCTAGGCTCACCAACACCGGTGCTTCTGTAAGGGCTTGTTTTATCTTCTCAAAGGAATTCCTAGCCTATGTTGTCCACTTCACCTCTTGATCTTTCCTTAACATAGTTGTTATCTTCTTTATAGTTTTATCAAAATTTGGTATAAACCATCTCAAAAAATTAATTTTTCCAATAAATGACTAAACATCCTTCTTAGGAAAACTAATTGTTAAAATGGCTTTGACTATCTCAGGATCTATTCTTATCCCATCTGGTGAAACCAAATTTCCTAGTAGATTACCCTCCTGAAGAGCAATATGAGACTTTTTTGGTTTTAATGACAGTCCATATTTCCTGCATTTCAAAAAGGTTTGTTTGAGGTGTTTTAGATGTTCTTCATCACACTTTGAAAACATGGTGATTTCATCAAAATAAATCACAACAAATTTTTCCTTTTCCCCAACAAAGGCTATATCCATAGCTCTTTGAAATGTCGCACCAACATTCATCAAACCGAATGGCATCTTGTCATACATGAAGGTACCCCAAGGGGTAGTGAACATTGTCTTCTCCCTATCATCTGGATGCATAAAAATTTGATTGTAACCAAAGAATCCATCCACCATTGAAATTCTCTAAGCACCTACCACCTTCTGCAAGATTTGTTTAATTTTTGGTAGTGGATAATTGTCTTTCACTGAAGATCTGTTCAAATTACGAAAATCTACACACAACATTATCTAAGTGGAACAATGATTTTTGCATCCAATAGTTTCTTAACATCCTTGTCTATGACTGGAAATAAAGACGGATTAATTCTTCTTAATTTCTGTCTAAAAGGATTCACATTTGGATTTAAGGGGACCTTATGCTGAATAATTCTAGTATCATAGGTTTTCAAGTCTTCATAATACCAAGAAAAAATATCAACATATTCCTTCAATAGTTTAATGTACCTGTTCATTTTCTCAACTGAAAGAGATTTCGAAATTTGTACCAACCCAGGCTGCTGTTATGTGCCAATATTACAGTCTACAACATTCTCATCTGAAGATTGCATGGATGGTTTCAATAGAGTATCATCTTTTGAAAAAATACTTTCAAGGGATAACAATCCTCTGGGAATAAAATTTTATTTCAACTCAATAATTTTATGTCCAACAATTTCATTTTCTGAATATTCATCAGCATCTTCAACTTCCTCATCCTCGTCTTGATCAATCAATGAATTAGAAAAATCACCAATCAATTCCAAAAAACTCTTAATTTCTAAGTCATCTTCAAAAACCCTCCATTGTTTAATATTATCTAGTACTGAAAGTTTGTATCTGACTTCAATGGGATGCTTTAACTGATTTTTTTTTGGAATTCTGAAATGTGTGGCTGCTAAAGCAAGTGAATCACCTATTTTATTATGATCTCTGGGAATAAAGGAAATATTAAATGCTATAAATAAATTATCAATAATGTCCCAGAACTCATTTCTGTATACTTTTGAAAAATATTTCTTTACATGATATTTATCCCTCACCTGCTAGACAACTAATTCGAAGTCACCATAAACAAAAATTTGTTGAATGCCCATGTATTTTGTGGCCTTTAAACACAGTATCAATGCCTCATACTCTGTTGTAATTTTTGTAGTTACAAACTCCAACTTATGCATCAAACTTATCAACTCACCACTAGGGTAAATCAAAACAAACCTGCTCTTGCTCCCTCTTTGGATGAGGAGCCATCAAAATACATTTTCCACAACTCATCCTTTTGTTAAACACAGCGTTTGACTGGTTTTTCCTTCTCAACTTGTAACATACCACTTGTATTCTCGTCACTGAAATGTAACAAGCAAGAGCCCAAATCCTTTTCTACAGCATAAATTAAATGATTTGTTGGATTCTTATCATCAGTGACAATGTAATCACACTGTAATTCTCTATATAATATCCTATTCTCTCCTCCAAAAACATGGATTGTTGCATATGATAAATCCATTTTAAAAGCACCCCCCACCTTCTTATCCCAAGGTCTTGAAAGTAACATTCCGAATTTAGGAGTGATACTAGCCACTATGACATCCATGATGACACTTTTCATGGGTAATTGAGTCAGGTTAACCACAATATCCTTAATCACTCCCAAACATTTAAATCTATTGAATCAAATTCATATAAGTCTTGATATGGTTTTTTGATACTCAAGACAAGAGCCTCCATGATTTCTTTAGGAATCAAATTGTGAGAAGCTACAGAATCATTTAGAATAATCAACCCATAGATACCTACGTTAGACATTAATTAATCCATTTTTGTCTTATTTTCCTAGTTTCCAATATTCCACTCTATGCAAGTTGTCTTCCACATGCCATAGAATTAAAAATTTCTAAAACTCAGTCATGGAGCACCTTGGAAACCTCCTGGAATCCATATTTAGCATATCTACTTTATTCCAAATCCTCCCTAGTGCATAACTTCTTTTTCTGCTAAGTTGCCTGCTTTATTGAGATTTATGGGAAAAGGGAAACTAAGACTAGGTTTAGTTGACTTGTTTTTTTCCCTCATCATCCTCCATTATTTTATCCTAATAAAATCATGTATGATTTTTATTTCCATCACTTATTAGCTTGCCTACTTGATTTTGCCAATTCATGAGCCTCTAAGTATATTTGGAAACTGCTTTATGCAACTATGGAGAATTTGAATAGATTTAGTAAGCCTACTTTTTGACTTTTTCGAATGGCGTCCTTATGCATTCAAATATATCATGTAATCATATATTGCAGTATCCTATGACTTCAAAAGGTTGGCTATTATACATTTATTCAATACAGATTAGTGTTATTCTCCATTTTCAATCTCCTTTGCATGTAAATTTGCATGTTTGATTAGCAATTTTGTGAGTGCAATTGTTCTATCACTTGGGTTCAATTTCCACATGGTATCATAGATTTTGTAGATCTATTTATCTCCTTCCATATTGCTATTGCAGGTTTGACATCTTGACTGGGATCATTCTGTTGACTGAAGGGACAGTTTCTGAGCTATGGATCAATCTCAAAAGATCATCTTGACTCCATTTAATTTATTTGAATGGAAAGTAGCGATGGAGATACTGTTGAGAGCGAAAGGTTTCTACAGGGTGACTATGGCAACTGAGGTAGAGCCCAATGGAGTTGCAGAGAAAATTGAATGGCACAACAAGAGGGATGAGGCCTATGGTTTCTTGTGTCTGAGCATATCCAAAGACCTCCTTTTCCATATTGATGGATTGACATCACCTAATGAAGTGTGGGAGAATATTGTAGATATTTTTGGTAAGACAGATGATATGAGAGGACATCAAATCAAGAATGAATTGATCTCTTTGAGTCCCAGCAGCTTCGAATCCCTACAACTCTACTTTTCCAAGTTTAAAGCCCTTGTTTTGCAGCTAAAATAGTGTGGAATTTAAAAGAAGGAGGAGAAACTAGTTTTGGCCATACTCTCAAAGCTTGGCATTGACTATTCAGTGTTTATTTCGACCTTCCATGTGACCAAGTTGACAGCTCGAGCCTAGAAGATTCCTAAGCTTGCAAAGTTCATGGAATCCCTCACACAAGAACAAGATAAACTGGTGATGATGGGCACCATCAAACCTTCCAAATACCAAGCTTTGGTTGCTGGAGATTCGAGGGTGGATTCAAAAGGAAAGAAGAAACTAAGAATCCACCTAAGAAAAAGAGAGACAAGAACAAGTCTCAAGAGGATCCCCAAGGCTCCAAGAAGAACTTCTAGAAGAAGAAGAACAAAGGAGAAATGAGAAAGTCCACATACTGCAGTAAGGGCTATCATCCTAAAAGCTTTTACATGAAGAAGAAAATTAACATGCTGACCAAACTCCTAGAGAAGAATAATATCTCCTTTCCTTATTACTCAAAGAAGAGGGATCAAATTCAGAGGACAGAGAGATAGTACATGCATTGGTTGCTACCACATCAAGCTCACCTAGCTTCATCATAGACTCTGGAGCTTCAAAACATGTATTTTCAACCAAGGAGGCATTCTCCTCTCTTGACATGTTGAAAGGTCCACCAATAGTGCTAGGAGATGACTGTCTCACTGACAGTTTGGGGAAAGGAAGGATTGATCTTGACCATGGTAAGTTCAGTAATGTATTGTATGTTCTAGGCCATTCCTCTAACCTCTTGTTAGTGTATCAGATGACTCACACAGGGTCTCCAAAGAAGGTCATATTTTCCCTTGATGATGTTGAGATCATAGATATCTTGAATGGTAAATTCATTGTAAAAGGAGTTGTAGATCACACTTCGAAAGTATACATGTTTTCACATTTTCTACCCTACTCAAACCCCTCCACTCTTCTGATTCATACTAATGAGGAAAGCAAGCTTCAGAACGAACGATTTGGCCATCTTAAATATAAGTATCTTTTTATCTAAGTGAAAAATAAATGGTCATAGAATTACCAAAGATTAAGTTTTCCAAGGGAGTCTATCAAGGTTGTATCCTAGGAAAACACCCAGAGCATAAATTTGAGAGAGCTAGTCATAAGAGAACCTATGCACCTCTTGAGTTGATTGACGGTGATGTTGTTGGTTTATTTCCTCATATGTCAATGAGTTAAGCCAAATATGCATTGACCTTCATAGATGAATTTTCTAGGTATTGTTGGGTTTACTTCCTGAAGCATAAGTCTAAAGTTTTTGGTCTCTTCAAAGTCTTTAAGGCTTTGGTTGAAAACCAGTCTGGGAGGAGACTCAAGATCCTCAGATCTGACAATGGTGGTGAGTATTTCAATTCTAAGTTCATTCAATATTGTGAATATTCAGGTATTCATATGCAACATTCAATCCCTTGCACACCATAGCAAAATGGTGTTGCTGAGAGAAAGAACAGATCACTGAAGGAGATGGCAACCTGTATGATGGAGGCTAACACTTTCACACCAAAGTTTTGGGCCATGGCTATAAACTATGGATCCTATATATAGAATAGGCTACCTCATAAAAATCTTGATGGTATGACTCCTTTCGAAGCTTGGAGTGGGCACAAGCCAGATGTGACCCATTTTAGGATTTTTGGCTTAATGAATTGGGCTAGAATTCCAACAGAAAAGAGGAAGGCTTTGCATCCCCAAAGCCAAGAGTGCCTATTTTTTGGGTACTATGAATATTTAAAATGGTACAAGCTATTCAATTTGAGCACAAAAAAATCCTTCATTGAAAGGAGTGTTCAGTTCCAAGAAGAGCCTTTAGCAGCAGTTGAAGTTGGAGAGTCTTCTTCACCACCAGAACAATTGAATGTAAGTGAAGAGAAAAATGATTTTTCTGATTCTGATATGTCTAATAATGATTATTTAAATGCAGATCCTGGTAGTCCTACAATACCAAAATGGGAAGAAAATACCATTCATGCAGCTTGGGAACTAGCTGGAAATCCTAGTGATCCTAGGAGGACTAGATCTCAGTTTGAGAGTGCCATGTGTATGAAAGGCCCTTTGTTTGCAGAGAAGTGCTATCTGATGGTTGAATCAGAACCATAGAAATATGAAGATGAATCAAATGATCCAATATGAAAAACAGCCATGAAAGAAGAATTCATCTCACTCTAGAAGAACAACACTTGGGAACTAGTTGATCTTCCCCCAGGGAGGAAGCTAGTTCAATGTAAGTGGGTTTTCAAAACTAAGTTTGCTGCTGATGGTTCAAATTTGAAATATAAGGCAAGATTGGTAGCCATGGGATACTCATAGGTACATGGTATTGACTACAATGAGACCTTTGCACTAGTGGAAAATATGGACTCCATTAGGCTAGCCTTAGCCATTGCAGCTTTGAAGCAGTGGGAGGTACATTCATCTACTATTATGTGCATCTTTAGAACAAGTAGCAGACATCTTCACCAAAGTTTTTTGTGAGAAGAAATTCAGCAATCTCAAATCACTACTGGGGATTGCTGATCATGCTGTGAAGCATGATTGATGACAATATTTTCAAATTTTGTTTTACTATCCATGTTTAAGGGAGGATTTTCCCACTGGGTTTTTGCCTCTTTCCTTGGTTAAATGGACATGCAGTATGTAAAGGGTGACCAAGCCTTGTTCCGAGGCACTATATTTTTCTGATATTTACTCATAAATTCAGGCTTAGGGAGGGCTGTTAGAATAATCAACCCATAGTTACCTACCTTAGACATTAATTAATCCATTTTTATCTTATTTGCCTAGTTTCCAATATTCCACTCTATGCAAGTTGTCTTTCACATGCCATAGAATTCAAACTTGATCAAACTAAGTCATGGCTCACTTGGAATCCATATTTAGCATATCTTCTTTATTCAAGATCCTCCCTAGCCCATATCTGCTTTTTCTTGCTAAGCTGTCTGCTTTATTGAGATTTACGACAAAAGGGAAAGTAAGACTAGGTGTAGTTGACTTGTTTTTTTCCCTCATGATCCTCCATTATTTTATCCTAATAAAATCATGTATGAGTTTTATTTCCATCACTTATTAGCTTTCCTACTTGAATTTTCCAATTTGTGAGCCTCTAGGTAGATTTGGAAACTGCTTTATGCACCTATGGGGGATTTGACTAGATTTAGTAAGCCTAATTTTTTACTATTTCAAATGGAATCCTTATGAATTTGAATATCTCATGTAATTATATATTGCAACAGCCTATGATTTCAAAAGGTTGGCTATTGTACACGTATTCAATACAGATTAGTGTTATGCTTCAATTTCAGTCTCCTTTGTGTGTAAATTTGCATGTTTTATTATCAATTTTGTGAGTGCAATTGTTCTATCACTTGGGTTCAATTTCCACAAAATCCAATAGAAAGTTATAAATAATTTGATCATGAATAATCAGTGTTATATAAAAATGTGTAGATGAATGTGAATCATTTTAATCCTTATCAGCTAGAGGAGAACCAAGAAATATTTCAGGATGTTCTTCTTGTAAATTTATAACATATGAAGGTATTTGGCTAGAAGTTGAGCCTATCATATTTAGAACTAGATTTTTGTAGCTAGGATTCTTCATCAACTGAGTTAAAGGTACTGGAATTTTAATCTTACATCACTCATTTTCAAAATTAAAATTTTGCACATTTTTATTCACTTCTTCAATTTCAGTAACCTTATCTAGATCATCCTGATAAACTCTTTTCTCTTGTGTTTGATTAAATGACTATTTAGGAGGAGGACCTGTCTTTTTTTTATGAATCTGAACAACCTGTTTTGGAACAAAGCTCAAATTTATAGCCTTCTTATGTTTATATTGACGTATATCAGACGAGACTTCAGGACTTAAATCACTCTCTGTTTGATAAATATTTGCATCAAAAAACTCAAAATATTGATATTCATGTTTAGTTAGGAAACCCTCTGATAACAGTTCTCCAAAGTAATTCAAATCTTTTTTTGTATCTTCATATTGTGAAACCTTGCCTTCTTCAATGTCATGAACTACATTATTTTGGAGTGGAGGGGGAACTCTCTGATCTTCATTTTCTCTTCTCTCCCTCTGTATATCATTGTTTCTTCTTTCTCTAGGGATAAATATAGGTGCAAAATGGTTCCTAAATTGATTAGGATTGTTAGGGTTTCTTTCTCCTTCTTGTGTGGGATTATTTGAATTCTTTTCTAACTACAACTTATTTAATTCTTTTGTTAAAATTTTGACTAACTTAGCCATCTCATCAATTTTGTCATATGCTGACTATGATGTAGAAGCTGCTGGAATCGCCTCCTTCTTACTTTTTCTGTCATATGTTTGATGATATGAATTCTCTTTAAGTCTATTCGAAGCTAAAATATTGGATTCCACTTCCAATGCAACTTCCCTAATGTTGAACAAAGTGATTGGTCTTCTCTCTCTAAGATGTAAGGAGAATTCATGATCAAAAGAATTTGCATATGTTACCCTTTTTGAGGTTTCAGAGGGTTTGATTTCAGCTGGGATCCTACCATACATCTTATTGAAGCATTTAGAAAAATACGATATAGTTTCATCCATTTTTCTTCTTAATGCTCCAAATTCTCTAATATAATAAGTGTGATCTTTTGTATCTCCCCACTACCTCATAAATAAATCATGTAGCTCCTCTATCAAAGTGAATGAATTTGTTGGTAGTTCCCTAAACCACTTCCTAACCTCCCCATCCAAACTCTGCACAAACATCTTCATCCATACATCTTTTGTTTCAATATTTTGGTTGTCTGCATAACTAAGGAATGCATCCCAATTATCTTCAGTAGTTGTTTCACCATCAACGTTGAGCCTAGGTAGGTAAGTATTTCTGATAGTCCCCTCCAGAGAGAGAATTTAAAGGTTGAGGAAGAACTAAGGGTTCATATTTGGCTACTACCATCATATCCATCATATCAAGAGTCTATCCTACCATCTTGGAGCTGTTTTGTTTTGATGAAGGAAAAGGTTTATTTACTTGAATAGAACTTGGTTGAAAAGGGGTATTATTGTTTTAAACTAAAACAATGAAATCTTTATAGATGAATGAGCTTTTTTTTTCTAAAGGATTATGGATCAGTAAAAACTTGCAAGCTTCTAACTGGTATAAAAGGTATCGACCATGACATATTTTGTTTTTTCTCATATGAATGTGCAAAAGGTGATTCTAGGTCAAAATGATAAGAAGTAGATAAAGAAGGAGAAGACTGTGATTTCTGAATTTTCCTAGCTACCTTCAAAATCTGTTCTAGATCTGAGACACCCAGATGCAATGGTGAATTAGGTTTCCCTCTTGTCCCAATATTCCTATTAGCCTCTATGGATACTTCTTGTTGAAAAAGTAGTCTAAAAGATTTGTTGATTTTGCTCACCTCTCAAAATCAGTTGAAAGATAAAATCCCAGGGAAGACATACTTTTAGTTTCATCCCCGACAACGGTGCTAAAGATGTTCATGGTAGAAATTGTCCCCAGACTACCACAAGAACAAGCTAACACAATCTCTAAAATAAAACAAAATGAAATTGGTTTTAAATATTTTTGGTTTAAAACTTTATCAATGAGGAGGTAAAAACATAAACAAGCTAACACAAGAACCAGATCACGAACAAGTTTGAAGAACTCAGGATCAAACACATATGAATAAACCATAAACATTACACATATAATACTGATTCCATCCAAAAGATACAAGCATTTTCATGAGTAAAAACCTTCAACAAGAAATGAAGTTGTATGTTGAGTAATCAAACAAATTATAAATCAAACTAGCATAGTAGGTAAAATGGATTATCAATATGTATATAATGAATAATAGTCTTCAAACTTACATAAGAGTTATCAGTCTTAGCTTGAGATACATCAGCTCTAGATCCTCTCCTTGATTCAAAATTCAAACCCTCCCTCTATCTCATTTCCTACCTTTATCTTTTTCCATCAAAAAATGGCTACATAACTAACAAAACTAACTTTCTAGGTCAGGATTCAAAACAGCTACAAAAATAATTGTATTTTAAAACTTATTAAACTATTAACTATTACAAACTAAACTAATTGACACTTTTCACTAGTATCCTTCATAGGTTCTTGGATTCCTTAGCCAACAAATCAATTCCTTCTAAAGCACATGATTGTCTTTTACTTCACTGCTGCTCTACTTCTAAATATTCAATGCTCTTTAATAATTCCTCCTTCTATTGGGTTATAATTTGAACTCTTTGGTTTCATTCTTCAAATTGGATCTGAGTCTATCTTTTTCTATTTAAGGCCTCTTTTGAGACAGCTACCAATTCCTAATAGTGTTTATTTATATCACCAAGGTCCCCTCTAAATCTTCTATTAGTCATGACCAATCCATCATTTGTCTCACTAAAAAAACCAATGTGATATTTGTATTGCTTCAAAGTTTTTTGAAGGTTTTCAATTTCTAAATCTATGCACATTCCCTCTTGTAAAGTAGAAGTCTTATCTGAAAACCAAGGAATATCAATTTTATTAAAAATAAGGTCATCATCTTCCTCATCTTTAACTTTTTATTCTTCAACAAGAACTTCTAGAAACTTACCTCGTTCAGTGTTGAAATTTATTAGTTGATCTAAAACCTTATCCTTTCCTGAAGATGGATCTAATATCACTGAATGTTCTTTCTCAGTGTGAAATTGTTGAGAACTTAAATTTTCTTCTTCTTCCATATCTTCCTTAGATGAAGAATCCTCAATAACTATGATATTCTTGTTTCTTAATTTTGGGTTTAAGATCCTTTTCATGTTTAATCTCAGTTTGTTTTTGGCTCTTATTTTTTGTCTCCACTTTGTTTCTCCTAACATTACAAAATATTTCCCCTGAAACTTTATAGTTGATATTTTTACACCATCATCGTTTAATCCAGTTATGACATATTTTCCTTTAATATTTTCATTTGAAATTTTCAAATTATCAGCTTTCAGTTTAGCCTCAACAAGAATATTTTTATGCTTTCTTGTACACTTGTGAAACTTTGATTTCGCTCTAATGAACCCACTTCTTCTTCCTGATTTGTAACAGCTCTGTGCTCCTTTTCTACATTCTCTAAAACTTTCTCTTGATTACCATTAACTACTTCTCTTACCGCTTCACACACAGGTTCTTGAAATTCCTAAGTTGAACAGTTCTCTTAGACCTTATCCTATACCAGCTTGTTACTTAATTCTTTCTTTAGTATTTTTTACAAAGCTATACTGCTTATTCATCATACTTTTTTTTTCTTGCTCTTCTTTCTCATTATGGAAACATGATAAAAACAAAAATGATGCCAAGTTATTCTCTTTTTTTGAAGGACTGTGCAAACAATCAGCTCTATTAATCCGTGATGAAAAATAGAATAATGAGCATTATTCCTATGCCCTTTTATCATGTTTGACATCTTTTGCAGGATATTCAAGAAGGAAAAGGGTAAGTTCATCCTTGACTATTGATTCAAATGTTGCAAGAATATAACATGGTATTTGAAAACTAGAGAAAATCTCCCCTCACATTTGATGTAGCTTTGTAAAATTATAATGACTTCCCTCCAATGAGGGTCGACTTCAGGTAACTGTCATGCCCCTAACCCTTACACGGCGAAGAGGACGCAACAACATCTATCAACCCAGGAAATCTAAGCCCCCATGAACATAATACATATATAAAAATGCATTGAAATTAAAGCATATAAATACACAGATGCATAATAAAATGTACATGATATATACAATGGAAGAAAATCATTCATTTAACACATTCATACATTGAACATGTTCATGATAATTTCATAATAATAATTCATAAGCAAATAAAGTTGTAGAACTTAAATAAAGAAGAATAGTTAAGCTCATCCCACAACCAGCTATATTGCTACAACGTTCCACCCAACCATAGGCCAGTTTTCTCTTTAATCTCTCAGCAACACTGCCAACCCCCAAGCTAGGCATGATATTCCCTAAGGAATAAGGAACACTAGTAGACTTCAGCCATATCCAAGGATGCAATTAAAATTCAGTCAAGCCAACATAGTTGGGTTTATCAGACTTACACATGCAATGGTTTACACTTAAAAAAATTCACATGAGACATTTCCAAGCCAACATATAGGTTTATCAGGCAGTCAAGGAGGTGGAAAGACTTACTGCTAATCTAGTGAGCTCAACCCCGGATCTATGAACACCCACACCGGATATAGCCTAATTTCTAAAATATTACACACCCAAGACAAGGAAGAATTCCCTTCTCTGCTAGATAGTTCATCATGCCATTCCTTCCCTTCCAGGGCTATTCAAGGCATGCAAAGAAGAAAACAAGCCTTCTAGATTTGTCTGTGAGGTTCCTTCACACACTAGGTTTATCAAGCAAGTATAGACTCTATTTAAATTCCTTCAGTCAATTCAAATTCGAAAGTTGTATGCACACATAGGGATCTTAGTCCTTGGATTTATCAAAATGTAGCATATGCCAAGGATTACAAAATTATGAATTTTTGAACATTGTCGGTGCCAGACTGATTGCTGCAAAATACCCAAAAAAATGAAAATGTTGCCGGTATTTCAAATTAAAGACACAAAATCGTATTTAGGGCGATCATGTTTAGGAAAACAACTAGCAGACTAGAGAAAATGTGAGAGAGCACAATCTACATAGGGAAACCAGAAACATGAAGGATTCAGATCGCCGCACAGGAGAAATTCGTGAAAGGTTTAAACTCGGAATCATTTTTTTTTCTTGCCTCTATGTGAATGCCCAATTGGGTTTCCAAAAATGTTTTGTTGAATCCAAATCATGAGGGAAAATGAAATGTTGTCACATGAGGGAAAAGTGGCCTTTTTTGTGATTTCTTTCCCAAGAAAATTTAAAAACATTTTTCCAGAATTGGTGCTCTGCCCAATTCGAATTTCTTCCCACTCTTCTGATTCCCCACTCCCTCATCCTTAGGAAAAATCATGCCCCAATCTCATTTAGTTGCATGACATAGCTGGATGGGGGTTGTTAATTAAAATTGCAATTTAACATGATGTTCATCTGTTAATGTTCAGCTAGCATAAAAAAATACCATCAGGCACACCTTAATTGCCAAAACATAAATACTAAATCGACGGTGGGGATTTTTCCTAGATCCACACCATGATTATTTACATCATTTTATTTAAATGAAAACGGGGTCAAAACTAGGATATTACAGTAACAGAAAATATTTTGGGTTGAAGATGAAAGGTATCTTCTTAAACAAGAGCTCTCCATCACTTGCTATTTCTATAGCTTCTTCTATCAACTGTTCTGTCAGTTCAAATTGAAGGGTGTCAAATGAAACTATGTCCTTATAAAAACCCTTAGTGAAACAATATGACACTTTTGGGTTAAAACCATTGATTCTCTCAAAGTAATTGAACCATCCATCTCTTTGAAACAATACTGGACACTTAGGAAAACTATTTTCCTGGCTTGTATCAGTGCGTTCAACTCTATTAGTTTTTCTTCTTTTATTCATTTCTGCACTATAACCCTAGCCTATGCATTTCTTTAAACCACTTAAAGAATATTCAAAATTATTATTTGCAACGATAAGACATGGCAGGCAAGTTTACGATTTTCCAATAATCTCTACAAAATCAAAACCGTGTTAATGTCGACCACAATTCTCTCAATGATTTCTATACCTGGTCATACACCTGTCATGATGTTAGTGTACATAATAGGAATATGAATAGTTACATAGGAAGGTGAAAGGATGGTTTGAAGATGAATCTCAACCACCATATGAAATGTATAAATGTATGCATTAGCAATGGAATAGAATTTAATTCGGGAGTTATTATCCAACAGAGGTATCAGAGCACCACCTGCCATAACTCTTGGCTGCATTTCAGTCCTGGCATTCTGCCTGCCAGACCTCCATTCTGCCCTTTGTCAATTCATTTTAGATTGCCTGCCCATCGTTAGTCTGCACCAATGCATTTCTCCTGCTAGCTAATGTGCAATAATTGTATGTGTTATTCTGAAACGGTTTTTAATTTGAAGTATGAGGGATCCTTTGTATCCTTCATTTTGATGGTTGTTACGACCTCTGTATTGAAGATTGAAGACATGATTTGATACTGTGAGTTCTTTGAAGCCCAATGACTGAATATTGTTGGTGTAAGATTCAGGACATTACCCAATTTCATGGAGGTAAAATATTGTTGCTCTATTTCGTTGTGACCATTGGGTGAAAAAAAAAAACCTAATTTTTACCCTAATTTTGTGTATTGGAGCTGTGAGTTTATATATGTTGCGTATTGAATATATGCGTTGAGCTGTGAGTTTATATATGTTGCGTATTGAATATATATGTGTTGAGTATATATGTTGTGGAGCTGTGAGTTTATATATGCTGCGTATTGATTATATATGCGTTGAGTATATATGCTGTGGAGCTGTAGTTTATATATGCTGCGTATTGAATATATGCATTGAGCTGTGAGTTTATATATGTTGCGTATTGAATATATATGTGTTGAGTATATATGTTGTGGAGCTGTGAGTTTATATATGCTGCGTATTGAATATATATGCGTTGAGTATATATGCTGTGGAGCTATGAGTTTATATATGCTGTGTATTGAATATATACATTGAGATGTGAGTTTATATATGATGCATATTGTATTATATGTGTTGAGTATATATTCTTTATATTGGAGCTATGAGTTTGCGTCCAATTCTTTGTTGAGTCTAGCCATTTGTGGCTTTGATTTTTTGAAGAGACATGACCTCTTTGTTAAGGAGTGAAGGCATTGCAAGTCTGTTCAAGAACGATGATAGAAGGATGAAGACATACATGTCTTCATTCACATGAAGGTTGAAGTCATCTAGCTGCTGCTAATCACTTGATTTTGCAGAGTATATAGTTTGGTGCTTGATTTTTGCACAGACTATAATTTGTGCACTTATATCTTGTGCACACTTATATCCTTTGCACACTAATATATTAGCTTTTGGTGCCTCCACGCATAACATATTCTGTAGAGTATATATCGTATAAAAATAATGTTGCTATGTATTTGAAACTCGTGACTGATATATTTTGTGTATTGAAGAAGCTTGTGTATGCTATAAACTTGCATTGTATTCACTTGGAATGGCTACGCTTTCCTCCTAGAGCTGCAGAATTTGAAGCTGGGACTAGAAGAGAACATGCTGTGTGAGGATACTGCTCCTGTGAATTGGTGAGAGATTGAAAGCCACTGAAAGCATATTTTCTCTACTTTTGTGTTGTTGGTCAATGATACTGTCATTGTATCACTTTAAAACTTGAAGTTGAGATATTAAGATTGTAAATCACCTTGGCAGAGACTGTAGACCTGCAGGGTTATTGTTTTTTCTATTATCTCATTCTCCTTGTCATATTGAGTTCATTATTGTAAATTACACTAGCAGTTGCAGAAGATGCAATCTATAGCATCTGTAGTTGGTGCCACTCTCACTGGCAAAGACACTTATCCAGAGTGGTGGAGGAAGATCAAATCTACCTTCATCTACAATGACCTTTGGGACGGCATTTACGAAGGCACCACAATAGAGACAAAAGCTGGAAAGCCCATAACCAGAGACCCAGAACCTCCAAAATCCGAGAAAGTGAAGGCCATTTGGAGAACAAAAGACAAGAAATCTTTAGCGGTAATCACTGCCACAGTTAGTGAAGAGGTGAACCAGCACATATTGCCTACAAAATCATGTTTTGAAGCACTAAAAACATTAAAAGATCTGTATGATTCACACTCTGAAATGGAATTTATTCAACTAATGTTAAAACTATTCAGTTTAGAAGTAAAAGACAATGATCCCATGTTAGTTGCCTCTGAAATCAAAGCTATCATGCACAAGATTCAAGCCTCTGGTATGAAACCAGATCTTCCCCTTGCAGCATTTGTAAAATCTTTGTATCCTTCTCACTCCAACTATCTTGAGTCATTGCAAGCAAGTGATAACTTCAAATCACTGACATTTGACACCCTGGTAGAGAAGATAGCTGACAGAGAGAAAGCCTTTGGTAAGAAGACAACCGAGCATTCTAGAGAATCACTTTGCTTTGCTCAAAAAGAAAAGAACCACACCAAAGACCAATCCAAAGATCACCCCAAAGGAGAAAGTAGCAAGAGAGGAAGAGGAAGAAGAAACTTCAGAGGTAGAGTAGGTAGAAACAACTCCAGCAAAAGATCAGATTTGCAGTGCAAGCGTTGTGGAAATACTGGACACATAGCAGATCAGTGTTGGGCTTCGTGGGACTCCATCAAAGACAGACATAACCAGAAGAAAGATGACAATAAGAACCAAGATGCTAGTAAATCTTCAGATTCTACTCATTGTATTGTTGCACATTGTAATCTTGGTATTAATGAAATGATTTCACTTTCATCTTACAAAGATTGTTGGCTACTTGATACTGGTGCAACATCACACATGAATTTTAGAAAAGACTATTTAAAGAACTTAATGAAACAATAAATGGCATAGTTTACTTTGAAGATAAGTCAAGTCTTAAACCAAAGGGAATGGGCACCATTCGGCTGAAGATGGCTGGATTCCCTGATTTCTTGTTGAAGAATGTTCTTTATCTTCTAGAGTTGCAGAGAAGCCTGCTGTCCTTGGTGCAGATTCGATAGCAAGGCCATTCCATCCACATGTTTGATGGAATCATAGAAATAAGAAAGTCCTCTGACAACCAAGTCATCATGACTAGATACGAAGATGGAAAGCTGCTGAAGCTAAAGGGTTCATCTGCAAGAGTTCAGAACTATGCCTACTTCTCTCAGGATGGAGAAGGTAATTTGTCATCAAGTTTATCATGGCATGCAAGATTTGGTCATTTGAATTATAACATTCTTTGTTTGTTGAGAAAGAATGGTGTATTTGGTTTTCCCACCATTCCCAAAGAGAAGAGAAAATGTGATGCATGTATATTAGGGAAACACAGTAAGCTGCCATTCCATGAATCTAATTTCAAAGCAAGTAGGAAATTAGAATTAGTGCATTCTGATTTATGTGGCCCAATGCCAACTCCTTCTACAAATGGGAATAAGTATTTTATGACCTTTGTTGATGACTACTCAAGAATGTGCTGGATTTACACATTAAAGGCAAAATCAGAAGCATTTCAAACATTCAAGGACTTTCATGCATTGATAGAAAAACAAGCACAATATAAAATTGGTACACTTCATACTGACAATGGGAAAGAATACACTTCAAATGCTTTTGAAGATTATCTTTGCCAACATGGAATTGCACATCAAACTACGGTTCCCTACAATCCTCAACAAAATAGTGTAGCAGAAAGAATGAACAGAACCATAATGAATATGGTACGCTCAATGATGTTTTTTAAGAATGTAAAACTAATGTTTTGGGGTGATGCAGTAAAATGTGCAGCCTATTTGAGAAACAGAAGTCCCTCAAATGCTCTTGATAACAAGATTCCACATGAAATGTGGTTTGGCCATCTCCCTTCAGTCAGGCATCTCAGAGTTTTTGGTTCTACCTATTATGCCTTGATTCCAAAGGAGCAAAGAAACAAGCTTGGTGCTCGAAGTAGAAAATGCATTTTCCTGGGGTATGAAGAAAACTCCAAGGCATACCGTTTGTATGATGAGGTAAACAAGAAGTTTGTTATTTCAAGAGATGTCATTTTTCTTAAGACTAATAAAAATGACCAGTCCATTGAGTGACAGCTTGATCATTTGGAAAAATATCCTCATCCAAAGAAATATTGTAAAAATGAATATGAAATTCCAAACCTTGAATGGGGGATTCCTATTCTGGATCAACCTTTGGAATTTCCATATGAAGCACTAACTCCCCCGCATGAAGAAGTTCTTGCTACTTCACCTGAACAAGAGATTCAACTGGATGATGTGATTGAGAGAATTGGAAGACTCTCAATCAATGATGAAGCACCACCAGCTGATCAACCAGGACCATCATGGAATATTCCTAAATGGGCCACAAAGACACTTGAAATTGTCCATCCGGATGAAGTTGGAAAGACAGGACCGATAAGTTCAAAAATACATGAAGATGGAGGAGAAGCAGATAATTCAGGTGATGACATGGATGTATCATTTGATTGTGAATTTAATTTATCTGCTAACTTTGAACCAACTTCCTTTGAAGAAGCTTCTACTTGAGTTGAGTGGAAAGAAGCTATGCAGAATGAGTATGATGCACTCATGAAGAATGGAACTTGGAAGCTGGTTGACCCTCCAGTTGGAACCAAACCAATTGGCTATAAGTGGGTGTACAAGAACAAATACAGATCAGATGGCTCACTTGACAAGCACAAAGCGAGGCTTGTAGCAAAAGGCTATGTACAGAAGGAAGGAATTGACTACGAAGAAACATTTTCTCCTATAGAAAAATGGGCTACCATCCATACCTTACTCTCTTTACCTGCTCAGAATGGGTGGAAAGTTCATCATATGGATGTGAAGACTACTTTCTTGAATGGAGACTTGAAAGAGAATTTCTTCATGTCTTATCCAGAAGACTTTGTTGTGAAAGGAAAAGAACAAAAGGTATGCAAGCTTGTCAAATCCTTGTATGGCCTAAAACAAGCGCCTCGTGCATGGTATGAAAAATTAACCAAGCATATTTTGAAGTTAAATTTCGAACATTTTGATCTTGATGATGCAACACTATTTATAAAGAAAGTTGGAATATCTATTGTGTATCTTGTTGTGTACGTAGATGATCTTTTGATGACAAGGAACAATGAGAGCTATATAGCATCCATAAATAAATATTTGAAAAATATCTTTGAAATGACAGATATGGGACATCTCCAGTATTAATTAGGAATTGAAGTCACTCAACATCCTAAGTACATATTCCTATCTCAGAAAAAATATGTTGGAGAACTACTAAACAAATTTTGCATGACAGATTGCAACCCTATCTCTACTCCAATGGAACAGAAAATGAAGCTCACATCAAGCGAATGAAAAGAATTTGAGGATGTGACCAAGTATCGACAACTTGTAGGAAGTCTTATCTACCTTATAACAACTAGACCAGATATTTCTTATGTTGTTGGCATACTTTCAAGGTTGATGCATAAACCTTGTGAAGGACACTGGGCAGCTGCAAAAAGAGTTCTAAGATACTTGAAGGGGACTCAAGACGTTGGACTCAAGTACTCTAAATTGGATGACTTCAAACTTATTGGGTGCTCAGACTCAGATTTTGATGGCGATAAGGAGACATGAGTATCAACTTCTGGATACACTATGAGTCTTGGATCAGCAGCTGTCTCATGGACATCACACAAACAGTCTGTTCTGGTAGATTCAACAACAGAAGCAGAATATGTGGCTGCAACTGAAGCAACGAAAGAAATAGTATGGATTAGGAATATACTTGAATATTTGCAAGAAAAACAAGAGAACTCCACTCCATTATTGATCGACAATACTTCTGCAATCAAGCTGGCTAAGAATCCCAGATTCCATGATCGAACCAAACACATCAACACAAAGTATCATTTGATTCAACATCATGTAGAGGCCAAGACAGTCCATCTTCGACATTGTTCCACAAATGATCAAGTTGCAGACATCTTCACCAAAGTACTTGGACGAGAAAAGTTTGAAAGATTCAGAAACATGCTCGGACTTACTAACACCCCTTCGGATTAAGGGGGGGATTGTTGGAATATATTCCGTAAGGATTATACGTTAGTGTACATAATAGGAATATGAATAGTTACATAGGAAGGTGAAAAGGGTGGTTTGAAGATGAATCTCAACCACCATATGAAATGTATAAATGTATGCATTAGCAATGGAATAGAATTGAATTCGGGAGTTATTATCCAACAATTATATCTTCGATAGGTGTCTGAAATATTTCCATATTTTCCTCTACAATAACCATGATTACCCACAACTTTCTTCAATAATTTTACCAAATGAAAACGTGACAGGTAAGACCACGATCCTCTCAATTATCCTTGCAGCTTCTCATACACTTGTCATGATTATCACTAGGTTCTGAACCTGCATTATTATTTCTTCATAGGTGTCCAAAGGCTTCCACTATTTTCGATTTCAAACAGCCACAATTCTCTTCCACAATCTTCAATGATTCGATATTCTCATAGCTCCTCAGTTCACTGACTTTCAACCCTGTGCTAAACAAATCCCCTTTGTGCATATTTTTTGAATAGTGACTTAAAAACAAGGGTTAGGCCATAAAGCTAAACTTTGGAATGCAATTTATTGTAATCTTTTTAGAATTTAAAGATATATATTAACTAATAATCCCAAAGAACATTTTAAAACCAATCAAACGAAAAAAATCAAAACCATTTAAAGCATTTAATCAAACAAAAATGTATTTATTACTAAAAATCCTCAAAACCAACTCAAAATGTAAAGTAATAGTAAATCAATGTTTGTAAAATAGGACAAATAAAATAAAAACAACATCTAGTTATAAAAGGTAGTAACCAACTAATCCCAAAAATGACCTGATTTCTATGACACTAGTAGGGTTAGGCCAATCTTCTATGGCTTTAATCTTTTTTGGGTCAATGACTATCTATTTCTCATAGATGATGTGACCCAAGTACTGCATCTATGTTTTGTAAAAATCACATTTACTAAACTTAACGTAGATCTAGTGTTCTTGTCACACCTATAGTACTATGATAGATGCTCCTTGTGTTGCCCTTTACTCTTATAGTAAATTAGGATGTCGTCTATAAATAACAATACAAATTTATCCAGGTATTTACTGAAGATATTCTTCATCATACATATACAATTCATGGGTACATTGTTCCATGTATCTTACGCATGCAAATACAAATCCATTAAGTATCCATTAAATACCTGAGTGGCCTCTCCAAACACCAACTTCGATGGGAATATTTCACCCTCGAAATTGGCCAAGGCAAGAAAGCTAGTCATCCACTAGCTCTCACAATTCACAAATGACAATTTCTCAAATTAACAAAATCCATTCTCTTGGTTTATTGCTGTATTTTATAAACATTCTTATCCTTCTAAGGTTTCCAATCCATCCACAAAATCAATCCAATTCAAATTTGGGTGTGTGCTCGTGATTTGCCATGTGTCCTCCCTTTCCTAGCCTTCCATCTTCCCCCAATTTGAGTGGGAACTCATCGATCTTCCCCAACTTACATGAGATATGTCTTGGATGATATATTTTTATCTCACATTTCATATATGTCAGATTTCATCCTTCATATCTTATTTGTGTCATAGGTGTCATAGCATCTTCATCATTGTTTTCATAGTGATAGGGAATCTATTCCAAGTGTCTCACTAGCTCCAAAATGACTCTTCTTCTACCATGTAAGTTACATTTATTCCAAAATTAGATGTATGATGTGTATTTCCAAGTGTATTATCCTTCTAACTCATCCAATATCCTTTAGGCTTCCCATGGATTCAAAATTGTAAGAGAAGGATGACATGTAGCACTTAAATTCTAGCTTGTGTGGGTCCCACATTCTTCATGTGTCTTCATGATAAATTGCCACTTTTATTTTTAATTGTATTTATTTATTTATCTCCTTTATTAATAATTTATTTCATTCTAATGTTCAACATTATTTCCCCCCCCTTATTCCAAATCCCAAAGCTTCCATTCCCAACCTAAGAAACTAGTAATTTTCCTCCTTGGGAATTATTTGACTCTTAGCATCAATTTACCAAAATCTAATGAATATGAAAAATGTGATGAGTAAATTGTGACTGAATGAAAATTTTGGGACATGAGAAATAATCCCTTCCCAATATTGCTTGTCTTCAAGCAATTTCAAACATGGGTGTTGAAGAACCTACTTTCTCTATGATTATTTGAAGTTTCCATTGAGTTTACTAACTTTGAGTCTTTGAGATTCCATGAAGATTTGAGAGAGTAACCACCATTATTGATGCTGCACTACTCTGATTAAAATCACTTTAGTAAGTTTGGAATCCATCTCCCATAGTGCATGTTTCCCAAAAAAATTGAAATTAATGGGACTAAAAAATATCCCAGGGTCCCATTGCTTGTATTGCACTCCAACAATTAAGAGTGCTGTCTAACCCATACCATTAGGAAAGAGAATTATAGGATACCATTTTCTTGTATGCATTCTTCCAAACATCACGATTACATAATATATATCATCAAAGTACATAACAACATAATAAAAATGTACATCAAGGAGGTGCCTCAGCAAAAAATCATAAAAGTGTTTATACTTCCAAGCACGTAGACCACCATTTTCCAACTGCATACATGCATCAAGTCACTAATAAAAAGCTCTCCAATGACTTAGGTGAGGATCCCATGTCCTATAATGCTGCTCCAAAAGGATGTGACATTCATCAAAATTTTCAGCCATGTATTCTTTCATCCAAGAAGTGAATGAAGAATATCCACTAAAATTTGAACCAAATAATGAGCAAGAAAAACAAGGAGACTTCAAATTACTCAAAAAAGTCTCACCCATACATCCATGAACGAGAGAATTATAAATACATAACCAAGTATGTGGCTGGAAACACAAAAGTTCTCCAATCATATATCTATTCACCCAAGTGTTGGATGAAATTCCTCCAACATCAAATCAACCAAGTGTTGAACAAGATAAACCATGATCCTTCAAGTGATTCAAATGCATATCATAGGTGCATCCATGTACATGTGCATCATCATAAATTAACAAAGGATTTTGATGCAAATGTAAATAAGAAATTTCTCCAACCATGTGATCATAAAAAGTAAATCTAGGAGTTCCAACTCCTCATGTGGCACCAACAAAAAGAACCCTTTCACCCATACTTAATTGAGGCTCATGATGCAAAACATGGAATTGTACGATGTAGGAGAATGAACTAACTCACCCAAATGATCAAAAAGTGCCAAATTTTCATCATGGGAAGGATACATATGGGTAGTATCATGCAGCTCCTTCAAAAGTGTGAAACCTTTGTCATAGATTGGTTCCAATGTAGAGGAATCACGCTCTTTTTTAAAAATTACATAACCTTCATCAAGAGATAATTCAAGTTCCTCTTCCACCACATCAAGTGTTTAGATATCTTCAAGTTCATAATCAAACACATTAAGAAGATTAAAATTTCCACATATCTCATTATCCACCATGTCATGAGAATCCTCCAAACAATCTACCATTTGACAGACTGAAACATAGGAGGAAAAAAACGTGTCTTGCAACTTTTCAAGAAGTTGCTCATTTTGAATTGTGAGCTTATTATTATCCTCATTTTTCTTCAAGTATGCATCATGTAACAATTCATTAAGATAAAACAAATGGTTTCTATCAGAAATCAAATACATGAAATTACCTTTGATGTGGCACATTTCTCTTTGAATATATTGCATGTCTTCAAGGAAGGATGTTTCCTCCAATGAAGTAGCTCTCCAACAAGAATTCAACACTAATGCTTGAGTTTCATGGAGTATTTTAAGGGCCTCTTGCATATTATTTTAATTCATATTTAAGGACCCTTCGATAAAAATGATGCTCTTGAAAATGAACCTTTTCATCTTCTTCCTTCTTGCTTGGACCAACTTCATGAAGCTCAAGTGGTGATGGGGAAGTTGATCTTGTTTCTTCTTCAACTGCTACAAGGTATTTATTTTGATGTTTACTAGAAATTTGTCTTGCAGAAAAATATTGAAATATTATCTCTATTTTACCAACATAGATTTGTGAGCACCCATCAATAGGCACTCTTTCATGGTTCAAACATCCATCAGTAGATGCTCTTTGTTCATTTCCAAGGTAGAATGTCTCTCGAAATGATGTTCAGTATTTTCAATAGAATTTTATTCATGCTCATGTGATGTCTCTTCATCTCTTTCAGAGTTACTTTGGAGTGACTTTCTACCCTCTTCGTTTACTACTTATTCTACTACACCTATTTCAGAACTAGGTGGCTCATGGGTGTCCTCCTTTTGTTCCTTCAAGCAAGATGATGCATTTTTCCCCTTGTTTTTTTTAAAATAAATATATTTTGTAAAGATTTGGATAGCCAAAAATTTTAATCCTTTCATAATATTCCTTTTCATGTCATCAAATATAGGTTCCATAATTTTTATAAGCTCCTCACCATCATATGAAGTTCCCTTTCCATTCATAGTCATAGTTTCCTCTTAAACAAAAGCACTTTTGGGTTTCAATATATAATGGTTATCCATAAATTATTGTACTCATAAATATATGACCAAATAAGGTTCCAACATCATGCTCCGATACCACTGTAATTTCCCTTTTTGAAATTTTGTAAATGACAAATTTTTTCACTTTTTTCCCCAATTTCAACCTTAACTAGTTTTGATGTCTAGACCTCCAAATTAACCCAAATGCTCCCAAATTTTATCACACGGTACATGAATGATATTAGAACTTAAATAAAATGTTCAAGGATGTTTTATTAGTGTTATATTTTTATAATTCATGCTAACATTATGGTCTTAGGATATTTAACTGAGAGAATAACATGCACAACAATAAAAAACAAGCACAACACAAGAGACAAGAGACACAAGAATTTTTGCTCGGGGAAACCATAAAGGAGAAAACCCTACAACTTCATTAGAGATAGAATCAACACAAAAGGTAAAACCCCAAAACAGTAAGATGATCTCCCGACAGCAGCAGTCTCTCTCTCTCACACTGAGAGAGCTTCTCCTCTCTCACTCATGTGCCCCAATAAGTGAGTGTGTGTATTATAAATAGAAAGACTCACTCTCTATTTATATTCTTTTGTTCACTTGGAACCCACTCCATCATGTCGAACTCACTTAAAAATTACTTACTAGAGCTGACATCTCTAGGAGTGTGTAATAACCCTAGTGCCACACCACTTGTGGGGACTTTGCCTCCTCCGACCAATAGGAGCATAAAAAAATGGTGGGGAATATTTCCACGACTTACAATGACTCACCTAGGGTCGAATTCACTAGGATAGTATAATAACCCTAGGTCCCCACAACTGTGGGGAATTTAACCCTTGACCAATAGGAGGGTTAACTATAATGAATTGACATGAATTACACATTATAAAAACTTCCCAGAATAAACATTGGGGTATGACATGAGTCAAGTACATTAAAATACATCTCAGAATGAACATTGGGTTACAATAGATAAGAAATACAAGTGAATACATTTTGAAGTTACAATTACATCAACACTCCCTCTTAACTAGGAAGGTATTCTCTCGACACAATTTATTAGCACAAGTATTCTTCTCTATATCATCTGGGTCATCGTCAGGTCCTCGCCATCTTCAATTGATCATCATATTCAAGTCATCTTCATATGCAAGTCATCTTCATTTGGATCTGGATCATCGTCGCTGGATCTGGATCATCACTTGATCTGGATCATCATCACTGGATCTAAATCATCACTCGATCTGGATCATTATCACTAGATATGGATCATTACTTTCTCTGGATCATCATCGAGCATCATCACTAGATATCATCATTGGATCTGGATCATCACTCGATCTAGATCATCATCACTGGATCTAGATCATCACTCGATCTGGATCATCATCACTAGATCTGGATCATCACTTGATCTAGATCATCACTGCTGGATCATCATTAGTGGATCTGGATCGTCACTTGATATGGATCATCACGGGTGTTATCTCATGATTCTTCTTGTCACAAAAATTTCTACAGAGCCATCCCTTTTTCATGCTAGTTGTAGGCCTAGCCTCCATATAGGTCTTCTTTCGCACTTATATCTGACCTACTCATCAAAAAGGTAGAACACTCACATCCATCTAGGCAGGAACACATCCTACCACAATGATGGAGAGTCTTTGCACTTCCATCCAGGCTGGAACACATCCTACCACAATGATGGAAGATCTCTGCACTTCCATCCAGGTTGGAACACATCCTGCCACAATGATGGAGGGGCTCTGCACTTACATTCATCCAGTATGGAACACATCCTACCACAATGATGAAAGAGCTTTGCACTTACATTCATCTAGTCTGGAACACATCTTACCACAATGATGAAAGGGCTCTGCACTTACATCCATCCAAGTTGGAACACATCCTACCACAATGATGGAAGGGCTCTACACTTACATCCATCCAAGCTGGAACACATCCTACCACAATGATGGAAGGGCTTGCACTAATATCTGATCTTGTAGGAACCAATCCTACAGTCATATCAGAATGACCCCTAGTCCTTGACTGAGCTACTTGGTAACTGACCAGGTGCCTCCATTCTCCTAGAGAATGGAAGTTTCCCTTACATCCGACCTACTCATTGGAATGGACAACACTCACATCTAACATGGGAGGAACCCAATCCTTTATCCATGATAGAATGGTTCAGCCCTTACATTTGATCAAAACCACTTATACTATGAAATGAGAACTCGACACAGTTCTCGTTTTTCTCTCTCCTAATTTTAGTAGCTATTTTTACCCCGTTTAAAAAATGGTTGATGCCAGTATCACACATTTTCATTTTCAGACATTTTTTGGGGCCTTTGAATTATCTTTGTTGTAAAATATTTTTAATTTCTATTTTCAAGTGTGTTTTTTGAAATTTAACAAAATAACATACATTTTTAAGCAATTTATAATGAAAAACATATACATTTTACGATTTTTTCTATAAAATAAGACATTTTTATGTACAAAATAAGGCATTTTTATTGACAAAATTGTAAATAATTCCAGAAAATAAAGACATTTAAAACCATTTTCAATGAATTTTCAGAGAATTTTTCTCTAAAAATGATCATATTTCATATTAGTTATCAAAAAGTGACGACTGACATAAAGTCGAGAAAAAATATAAAATTATTTGTAAAAAACATATTAAAAACATTATATTTAGATATTTTATTTCTAAAATAAAGTCTGAAAGTCAAAACATTACTAATATATCTGATCAAAAAATTGTCAAAAATTGTCAAAATTAACATTTTCTTCAAAACATGAAACTATTCAACAATATCATGCATGCCAAATTCTTCATAGACATTGGAATTTTTTGGAGCTTGAATTTCCTTAGGGACATCAATGTCCTCTTCCATTGGGTCTTCTATGTCTGCAAGATCCCCAAAGTGCTCCTTTCCAAACACCCCTCCTAACGGGGGTTGGGGCTCTTTTGACATCTTTGCTACAAGTGTTTCACTAAACTCTTCTTTCTTCAAACCAACTTCTTGCAGTTCATTGGAAGAACTTGAATAGTCTTAATTCTTTGTTTTATGTAATTGCATTGGAGTGGATCATTATCAATCGATATGCAATTTCTTCCTTTCTGTAAGGAGCATGCTATTGTTGTACCTAATCACCAAAAACAAAATTAAAGTTAAGTGAAATAGCATAAAGAAGCATACTTTAAAACAATAAAATAATGAAGGATAAAACATACAATAAAACTTGATATATTATTTCATATGTAATACGAGAAAGTTTACCTGAACCAGAGAACAAATCTAAGACCCAATCTCCTTCTCTTGAAAATGTATCTATGAGATAATTAATCAATGCTTGTGGCTTTTGATAGATGTTTACAGTCACTCGTTTCAAATCCCTTTCTTCATATGTTAATTTTTTTTACCACGGCATTATAACTCAATATCTGACTATGTTTTCCTCCTCTCTTTTCATTGATTAAAAGAGGTTCATAAGCATCTTCCTGTGTCCAAGTTGCAACATGTATGCTTTCAGCAGCACTCAGGAATGGATCGCTGCGTGAGCTACGAACATTAGGCTTTTGCCTGTAACAAAAATATAAAACAATTAATTAACTTATCAATAAATATAATTGATTTATAAATTCAAAATTTTGATAATATAGTGCAAATATATTACCAATGAAGTTGATTCCTTTTTTTTCCTTTACCCCTGAAGGCTGTCAACAAGCCCCCTAATTGTGTGTCTGAATGGAAAAAAACAAATCTCCATAGTGGTGAATAATGGAAAACAACAAATCTCCATAGTGGTGAATATGACGGGGAATTTGTGGGGTCATTCTGTTAGGGACCTTATTATTACTCGGATCGAAATTTTCTTTATGACATAACATGCAATGCCTTGCGTCTCTTGTAAC